>CM071871.1:16504676-16533462 GCA_036759665.1 Gynandropsis gynandra
TACCTCTCTGATGAATTTGGCATGATTAGGCATTTTTTGGAGGGCTTCTACGTATGGCATGTTGATGTCTAACTTCTTGAGACATTCTACAAATCTGCCCACTCTCTTTTCGTTCTTACTGCTTACCAATCGTTGAGGATACGGTATCGGAGGTATGTACGCCGGAGGAGCAACGTATGGCTTATCTAAATCTGGTTCGACTCCTTCCATAATCGCAACCTTACCTTGGCCTGTATTCATGGACGTACCAGCAGCATTCCCTCGCTCTTTCGAGGGCAGATTCTTAACCACATCACCGCTGCACAGAGAAATAGCATTCACGTACTCTCTCGGGTCAAGATCGGGCTTACTGGGAAGCTGTCTGGGATTCTGAGAGGATGAGGTAGCCTGTTGTGCTATGGAGTTTTCCAACATCTTCACATGTGTACTCAGAGACTCCATCTGAGATTTAAGCTCACTAATCGCTGTCCCCACTTCTGCGTCGAATTTGGCTTATTGCTGCTCCTGCTTCTTCTGTTGCTGCTCCTGCTTCTTTATAAATTCGAGCAATACCCCCTCTATGTTTGATGGAGCGGCTTGAGGAAGTTGCTGAGCTTGCTGGAATTGATGGTTGTTTTGTTGATATGTATGCTGTGATGGCTGAAACCCCGAATACCTTACCGGTTGAGTCGTTCGATACGAAAGATTCGGGTGATTCCTCCAACTCGGGTTGTACGAATTCCCGAATTGAGTGTTGCCTTGTTGCTGGGCATAGTTCATCTGTTCGTAATCCTCATGTACCGTGCATTGATACGCTACATGCTCCATATCTCCGCAATTCGCACAGTACATAGCATTCGCTGCATTACCCATGGCTCTATTCTGGTTAGGCTCATATAAACGACAAGTGCTATTAGGCATACCTCTCGGAGTTGACCACATGGTGTGGTTCATGGCGAGAATATGAATCAGCTCAAATGCTTCCTCGACGCTCAAATCCATGAATGATCCTCTGGCAGCGTTATCCAACCTCGTTCGATGCTCATCTGAACTGAGACTCCGTGAATTTTGAACGTACCTGAAAGTTCGAGGAAGTCTCTAAGGTGTTGATGGGGATCCTCATGGTTTCCACCCATGAATTGCTTCTGATAAAGCATATTGATCATCGCTGGCTTAATCTCAAATTTCTCTCTTGCAACAGCAGGCATCCTTATGGCTGTTTGTACGTTGTTCATGTTCGGCACCACGTAATCCCTTAGACGACGCGGTGGAGGAGCCTGTAATTGCACCTGTCCATTGTCGTTCTGATTATCCATCTTTTGTCGATCTGAAGGCTCTGCAAAGGACAAACAAAGAATAATTTACGTAGAAGGAACGAAAGAAAAGAAAACAAAAATAAAAACAAAAAACAAAGCAAGAAAGACTCTAGGTTCGAATATAAGACGCGTTGACAATAGTCCCCGACAACGGCGCCAAAAACTTAATGCGTTATCAGAGTTAAATAAAATAACCTAAACTACCCGCAAGTGCACGGCACGTGTGTAGTATTTTAGGTGTCGATCCCACAGAGACTACGCAACACTACCTAAACTCGAACTAGGAATCAAACTTGCTAACGAAAGAATATGGATGAAGAATGAAATACTAAAAGTAAATAAACTACTTGGGTTCTAACGATAAGATAAACGTTCTAGGAATCCAGTTTCACCACAAGACTACCGAATCCGACAATCGATCCATCTATCATGCAATCCCAATTTAAGCTTTCGAGGCAGACGATCCTAATATGATATCTACCCTCTCTCAAGGCATAGACACGTGATCCAGACAAGCTGCCCCCTACTTTCGTGGCTGACACCTTGAACTAAACCCATAAGCTCTGTGATTCGCCCGTTTCACCCTCAATCGTTGCTACCCTACTTTCGTGGCCTAACCTCGGTTATCCTAAACCTGATCTTCCAAGACTAGAATTCTCCTTTCGATCCTTCTCCTAATCTCTAACACATGCATCTACGCGACCGTCGTAAACACAAGTAAATTCAAGCACTCAGATAGAGAATAGATCAACTAAAACGGGAAGATGCATTCAAAATAGATCAAAAGTGGTTCCGGGATAGCCAAGGGCTAATCCCTTCTCCTAGAACAAACAAACTACTCGCTCATGCGTCTGTAAAGAAACATAAACAAAGTAGAAAGTCTAAGGAACATGAAAACCAAACAAAACCCAAGTGTCGGGGATTGATCTCCAATGCTCCTTGCTTGTCTCCTCGCAAGAATCTCCTTAATCTTCTACTGAATTAATCTTCAATGTCTGCTTCCTCTAGTGACCTCGCTTGACTCCTTTTAAGCCTCCTAAGTCAGTCTAGATGTTGCCTAAATTGCCCCACCGACTTCCCTTTGTTTTAAGTTAAGTTTACTTAACTTAATGAGCAGTTACAGGCCGCGACCCGCTCGGGCGGTCATTATGCCCGCTCGGGTGCGGCTAGGGTGAGTCGTGCAAGTTGTGTGGCTGCAATGCATGCCCGGTCGGGCATGGTATGTGAGCCCGCTCGGGCACAAGGCAATTGGTCGGGTATTCTTTCCCGAGTCGTGCAGGAAATGCGCACAAAATTGGCCGTAGGTTTTGCCCGACCGGGTGGAGGCTTTCCATGCTCAATCTCGTCGATCCTCGAAGTTGCTCCTTAGCTCCGTGCATGTCCTTTTAGCTCCAAAATGAGCCAAATACGCGTAAAGACCTGTAAGAACATGAAAGCACGAAAACAAGTAAAACGGAAACGGAATCATACGTAAAACATCACATATGTATCAAAAACGTCTCCTAAATCGTGCAAGAAATACGTATGAAAACGAGATGATCAGTTAGATAACAGGTTCTTCATGAAGAATTTTTTTATCCTTTAGCTTTTTGCATCGACTTTGTTCCATTGTTATTTTCTCTTTGATTTTATATGATGCTATTGAATTGGCTTTTGGGAATGCTCTTATGTATCAATTTGGTGACAAGGTCTTAATATGTGGGTGATTCTTGTGGTTTGGTTCTCATTCGTTGTTCCCCCACTACCATCTATGTCTTCCCTAATGAGCTCAATAATATCTTGACAACTTACACGCCTATCTTCCTTGATTCTTCAGCAGCTTCAACCTTCATCCAAGTATCTACATATCTAGAACCATGGGTTGGGATAACTTCCCACATGGTCACATATGAGGAGGCAGAACCGCTTATGGAGACAACTCAAAATCTAGAATGATGGGTTGGGATGACCGTCCATTTGATGTTGTTTGAAGTAGTTTGTAGAATGTTTGGGACATTGTTTTTTGGTTCTGTCAATCCCTTTAAAACTCTTATCGTTTTGTTTAATGGTTGCTTTGTTTTTTTTTTTTTGTTCAGTTGGTGGAGAAAGACCCTAAAAGACCAAATTCAGTTGTTCTAGGTAGCCATTAATGTTGGAGAAACCATTAGCATTTGAATGCATAGGAGTATATTGCTAGATTAGCAGACAAATCTGCCAAAAAAACTCCAAGCAAATCTCATGGTTTATTGGATGACAGATAAGAAAAATTGTGTGAAAATTTATGCTTATGTCTACCATATGTTTCTTATATGTGATCTATATGACAATTTATGCTTTTATGTGCTGTGATTTTTGTACTAGGCTGGATGATTCAATTCCTATCAAGGAGACAGTGAGGGCGATGAACTATGTAATTGACCAGGGGTAAGCATTCTCCTGGGGTACGAGTGAGTTGTTTGCTTTGATTTTGTTGAATGGCTAACCATAGTGGTTCGGAGTTAGAAAATATTGCAGAAGGTAAGTTATTCCAAGTCGAATAGATCATTGAAGCGACCAAGGTAAGTTAGGAATTCTGAATTCGTATCCTCTCCTCTAAAGTAGTAGCTTTGAGTAAGTTTAGGGAAAAGGATTTTCTTTGTTAGATAACAGGTTCTTCATGAAGAATTTTGTTATCCTTTAGCTTTTTGCATCGACTTGATTATTATGACCACAATTGATTGCTTTTGTTCAGGTTTGCTTCTCTTTTCATGATTATTATGACCACAATTAATTGCTTTTTCCACTCTCCTTACTTGATTATTATGACCCCAATTGATTGTTACTACATCACTTTTGTTTACTTTTTGTCAGTGCAAAAATTCATATTTGTTGCGAGTTCGGCTTTGGGTTTCTTTTTTTTCGCTTTGTTCGATATATCGGGGTTTTGAAATCTGGATATTGGAATTGAGGTTGCTGCACAATCTTCAATTTTAAAGTAGGTTTCCTATTATAAAATACCCTTAATCAAGTATTTGAGTTTTTTCTGTCAATGAAAACCTAAAAAGTACAAGAAGATTGAAGCATTTAAGTGTGTTGTACAAAAGGTGGGATACTGCCAACAGGTTGTTTCGTCTTTAGGTTAATTCAATCAATTTTTTTTATGATGCAATCGTAGAGTTCCCGCTGATGAGGTGAACCGGATTAAGGGTCCTCAACGTCCTGTTGGCTCTTACGAAAATCGAGCAGTGAAGGTAGATGACAGAACAAGCAGTGAAGGTACATGTTGGCACAATTTTTGTCTTCTCCACTTTAATTTGTGTACATGATTTAGGGCTGTTTTGGAACAATCTCCAATTGGTTAATCAAGTGTGATTGCAATTGTTTACATCTTGGTTTTGATCTATCTAATTTCTTAATTTGTTTGTTTCTAGCATGGTTTGCTCTACCTTTGGGGTTTAGGTGTTTTTATGTTGTTGCCGATGTTGGTGAAGAATACTTACACCTCTGGGAATGCACATTTGTTAGTGTAATTTGATTGATTGATTTTTCTTTGTGTTTCTATTGTTACTACATTACTTTTGCTTGTTTTTTGTTAGTGTAAGATTTCATATTTGTTCCGAGTTTGGTTTTGGGTTTTTTTATTCGATTTGCGCAATATATTGGGGTTTTGAAATATGTATTAAAATTTGAGGTTGATGCACATTCTTCGATTTTAATGTATGCTCCTTTTATAGAACACCCTTAATCAAGTATTTCAGTTTTGTTCAAGTCAATGAACACCTAAAAATTATAAGAAAATTGAAGTATTCAAGTGTGATGTAGAAGAAGGTGGGATACTGCCAACACGTTGTTCCGTCTTTAGGTTAATTCAATCGATTTTGTATTAATCTTGAAGGAAAGGTTAATTCAATCGATTTTGTATTAATCCAACTGAAATAATCTTAATGGTTCATAGTTTTTTCCTTTCTATAATTGAACTATATAATATATATTGCATGAATGAAACTGTAACTAAACTCTTCAACCTTTTTGCATGTATGGAAAGATCCGCCCGATTTTTACTTGCACATGTAGGAGTAAATCCAAAGTGACATTTGAATATGATAATTTATTAGGTTATTTTCATGTTGATGCTAAACACAAATGATCACGAATTTTTGCTGATAAACAAATATATTGTTTTAGAATCATTAACTTCAGTTTTGTGGCTATTATTTGATTTATTACAGTCCAATGATTCTCAAGTAATCCATTGCAAAATGTCCATACAGCTTCAATCCTTCTGGAAACAAGAAGTTTATATGTTCGTTTTTGGTTTCCAACTATCTTTCATAGAAATGTAAACACTCGAAACCCATGAAACCATATACAACTCCGTTATGTAATGTGATGTTGATGTCATAAAGGATCTTTATGGTAGCATTGTGCTCAATGGGGAATCCCCAATGTTCCCATGCATAGCTGATTGTATAAGCTAAGAGATCATAGCTCTTGCACTCAACATCATGAAGATTAAGGTGCATGCACCGCTAAAGATAAAAGACAGTGTATAGATGGGAGGTTCAATCCTCGCATATTTCCAACAAGTAAAAACTAATTTAACCTTTTCCTTTTATAATCATAATATCAACTTTTTGCATTGGATATCAATGTTGTTTCTATTATCGAATGTGAATCCCAAAGGGTGAGGACGATGAGTTTGGTCCAATAAAAGTCCAGATGAAGTGCTTCTATGTTCATAAAAGTCTTATGTAACCTGGAACAATCATTTTTGGTTCTAAATGTTTCTACTTCATCATTATATGGGTTTAAAGCTCGCGAGTGAGACCATTTGAAGGACATTCTCTCTACATGTAAATGTAAAACCCAAAACCTTAGTCACTTTTTAAAGAATAAATTCGATACTATGCTTTTAGAACACCCTCGAGAGTGTTAAACATCACCCACAAGAGGTGGTTATAGGTGTATCGTTCAAACACAATTACAGAATAAAATAAATACTTTTATTTCAAATTATGAATGGTTCGAACCATATAGCAGAAGAAAATATTTAAAATCATAATCAAACCAAATACAAAATGAATAATAAAGTTTAACTAAAGACAATCAAGAAACTCAAACATAAATTAGCTTTAAAGAATAAAAAATATTTTGTACCTCAATAATTGTTTTTAAATCATGTTATAAATTAAATTTAGTCCTAAAAATTATACATGAACAAATAGAAAAAAAAAATCATGTGAAAAACTTCAGTCCAAATCATGCAATCACTACCTCCAACAGATTACGTTTTAAAATTTCAATGCTATTATGAACAAATATCATTGTTAGTTTACGTTACATCTTATAAATATATTGTTTAAACTTTTACATTAAAAATTAGAATTTTGGCGTTTGTATTGGCCGATATATATATCAAACTTAACAATTAAATTAATCAATTATATATAACGTTTAAGAAACATAAAATGTAATTATCAAAAAACCGGACAATGCGCGGGTATCATCTAGTATACATAAAATTTAAACACAAAAAGGTACGGTAGACCCCGCGCAGAGCCTTGTCTCCTCATGTCGTAATCGCATTCCTTGCCAGTTTCTCGTCTCGTTTGCTTCGGTATGATCTCCGGTGCTCGTATTTTGTCCCGTGTATGTTCTTTAGCTCCGAAACGAACCAAATACACATTAAAACCTATAAGAACATGAAAACACGGAAATATCACAACTATCGTCATAAACATATCTAAAATCATGCGAGAATCGTGTACGAAAATGAGATGATCAACCGTCTCATTCTCTTTGATGTGCCTCTTGTTGGAGAGAATCTCCTTTAGGAATTTGGTGTATGTAGGCATTTGTTAGAGGGCTTCCAAGAATGAGATGTTGATGTGGAGCTTCTTAAGGATATTTACAAACTTTCCAAATCTCTCCTCATTCTTGATGCTCACAAACCGTTGAGAAAACGGTATAGGAGGTTTGTACACCGGTGGAGCAACATACAGCTTTTCTAGATCCAGTTCAGCCCCTTCAATGATCGTGATGCCTTTGCCTTTATCCACAGATTTTCCAGTAGCTTTCCTTGCTCTTTAGGGGGTGGATCCTCAATCACATTTCCAATGCGCAAGGTAATAGCATTCACGTGCTCTCTCGGATTGAGATCAAGCTTCCCATGGATTTTTTCGGGATTCTGAGAGGATGACGCAACCTATTGTGCTATAGAATTCTCTAGCATCTTCACATGTATGTTCACGGATTCCATCTGAGTTTTAAACTCATTAATCACTGCCCCCATATCTGCATTGAGCTTGGCTTGAGTCAATTTGCTGCTGCATTTGCTCCTTGATGAACATAAGCATTACCGCCTCAAGGCTTGATGAAGGAGCCTAAGGAGTTTGCTGGAATTGTTGAGTACCCTATTGGTACGGCTGCATACCTTGCGGCTTCTGCTAAAAACTCGACAACGTAACTGATTGAGTCGTCTAGTAAGAGAAGTTCGGGTGGTTCCTCCAATTCAGGTTGTACGTGTTCCCGAATTGCATATTTCTCTGCTGCTGGGCATAATTCATCTGCTCTATATCCTCTTGCGCTTTGCATTGATACGCTACATGCTCTGTATCTCCGCAGTTTACACAATACATGGCCTTTGCATTCCCTATTGCTTTGCCCTGGTTTGCCTCGTAGAGACCCCTTGTCGTGTTCGGCATGGTGTGGACGACATAGTGGTTCATGGCAAGGTTATCGATCCGCTCATATGCATCTTCAACACTCTGGTCCATGAATGATCCTCTAGTAGCATTGTCCAACGTTGTTATGTGCTCATATGAGATCCTATTGTAGAAAATCGCGATCACATACCACTGCGCTAGACCATGCTGTGGGCACATCTGTAGTAGGTCCTTAAACCTTCCCTAAGCTTCAAATAAAGTATCCTCTTCTCTGCATCTGAATGTCGTAATTTCTCCCCTCATCTAAATCGTCTTGCTGGGAGGAAAGAACCGTGATAGAAATAAAATGCAGAGCTGGTTCTAGGTAGTAATAACACCCATAGGAAGAGATTGTAGCCACTTTTTTGCGCATCCCCTTGATTGAGAAGGGGAAGAGACGTAAAAAAATTGCATCCTCTGAGACTCAATGTATCTTGAGTGTCCGAGAAAGATCTAGGAAATCCCTGAGGTGCTGATGGGGATCTTCATGGTTTTCACCCATAAATTGTTTCTTCTACAGCATATTAATCATGGTAGGCTTGATCTCAATATGCTCTCTAGCAACAGTAGGCGTCCTTATTTCAGTCTGGACGTTCTTCAAGTTTCGTACCACATAATCTCGAAGCCAACGTGGTGGAGGAGCCTATGGCTCTTGCGGCCGAGGTGGTAGCTGTTGTTGCTGTAACTGTAACACATTACCAATGGGTAACTGAGGCTGTCCATTGTCGCCCAACACAACGTTTTGGTCATCCATCTTTCCTTGATTAGACGACTCTGCTCTCCCTCTTTCCTTTCCCTTTTTCAAATGTCTGTAGGTTCTCTCTACCTCAGGGTCGATCTGAAGTAGGTTTGAAGTACAATGAGACCTAGGCATGCACCTCCGAAGGACAAGTAGAAGGAGTTAGGAAATAAAAACGAAAAGGAAAGAAAACAAAAAGCAAGTATGACCCTATGTTTGAATCTTATACGCGCTGACAAATAGTCCCCGACAATGGCACCAAAAACTTGATGCGTTCCAAGTTAAAGAAATTAACCTAAACTACCCGCAAATGCACGGGACGTGTATAGTACTCTAGGTGTCGATCCCATAGGAAATACTCGATACAAAATAAACTCAAAAAAACGAATCAAACTTACTAGGAACGAATATGGTTTTGAGATCAAATAACTAAAGGTAATAAATTAACGAGGTTCCGGGATTGCCTAGGGTTAATCCCTTCTCTTAGAAAAAGGCTACTACTCATACATGAATTCGAAACATAGCATCATGAAATAAGTAGATAGTCTAGAGAGCATAGAAATCAAATAAAACGAGGCCCAGATCGATTTTCCAATGCTCTCTAAATGTCTCCTTGATATGGTTGTTCCTAAGATCACCAAAAATCTGAGAGAATTCGAACTCCCCTTGTTCTGAACCATCCCCTTCTATTTATTTACGGTGCTACCCTCTTTTCTCTCATTTTAACCCCTTTTAGGGTTATTGTTCACGTGTGCGATCCGCGCGAGCTCGGTACCCACCCCGTGCGGGCTCCTCATATGCACTTCAACCCGAGCGAGCTTGGTGATAGCCCGAGGCGTGCTAAATTTTTTGGACATATAGGACGCATGAGCTAAGGGGACAACCCCGCACGGGCTACTTACGGCTGCTAACCTGCGTGGGCTGAGAGACCACCTCATTCATGCAGGTTCCGCTAGATGGTACAGGTCGCGCAGGCTAAAGAGACCACCCCACGCGGGTTGATGTCCCTTTATGGGGCACGGTGGTGTTTTCTCCTTTGTCCAGCAAGTTAACATCATACTCGTCATGTTTGCTCCGTTGTGATTCTCAGCACTCGTACTTAGTCCCGTGTATGTTCTTTAGCTCCGAAACAAACCAAATACACCTCAAAACCTGCAGGAACATGTGAACACGAAAACAAGTAAAATGGATACAAAATCACACGTAAAAATTGCAATTATTATCACGAACATCTCTAAAATCATCCGAGAAACGTGTAAAAAACAAGATGATCAATATATATTGATATTATTTGATATTTTGTATATTACATTAGTAAAGATAAGAGCTCTTATTTGATAATTTGTATTATTATATTATTCTTTTTTACATATATTGTTATTTTATTAAATAAAATCTTTAGACGAAGAAATTGCGATCATCCAATGTAATGATGTATTGATATTACGTGCAGAAATCTCCTCGACGTTGTACATGACATACTACGTAAATATATTTTTGGTTTTTGCATGATAGACTATTTAAAATCGTAATTAAATAGCTAATATTTTATGAAATTAATAAATAATCAATTTATATTTATATTTAATTTTATAATATTTTTTAAAATTAATAAAAATGTCAATAAATTAATTCATTCATCCATATCACAAAACACAAAGTCAAAGTTAAAAAAGAATGATATATTTGGAAAAAAGTTTAATATGATTTATATGTGTATATTTATATTAATTAAAATTAATTTAAAAAATATGGTTTATTTTAAAATATTTTTCGATATTAATATATTTATTTAACAAATGAATGATATTTTTCACCATAATTTATTAGGAAATACGATTAAAGATCTCATATAATAATGAAATGATTTTTTGGAATTATTACTGTCCTCTAACCTTGGATAAATTACGATTTTGTCAAGAAAAAAAGAGTGCAATAATTCGACGAGAGCCGTTGTCGACTTGCGTCATTCATAGGGTCAATAAGATTGGTTTTTGCTTCATCTCCATCGCAACAACTATATTTTCAAGGTTTATTACTCTTTATACTTTCGATTTCTTATTTTTTGTTTTCTTTTATTTCCTGGAAAAATTACCCTCAAACATACTGTTTGTTTTTAAAGAGATTGAAACTCGAAGATCTACTATTTTATCGAATATGCTAGAGGTTGTTATGACTTTTGGGATAGGTATTGTGTTTCTCCTTAATCCTTATTTTTCAAGTACAATTTGTTAGATTATTTTTATTTACAATATTATTGGAGTCTTGACTCTTATTGCTTTGTTGTGCCATGATTTCTCAGTTTACGACTATTATGTCTAAGGTTCAATTTGATCGATGTTGTTATAATGTCATAATTAATGCTCGCAAAAAACGAAGATGATTCAAGATTTAAGATGCACGAATCGTCGATGCTATTCCTAAACTCATTAGCGCTAATTATTCTAACATATCAACGACTTATATAAGATTATAAATTTCATTTTATTACTAATTTTATGTATAAATTATTCATATTTATAAATCATCCAAAACAAGCAATCTCTTTTTTCATAACAATATTTGAATTAATGAATTATGTATAACATATTTTACACAAAATCGTGAAACGTGCAAATATCATCTAATTACTTTTAATATGTAAACTTTTCCATTTTATCAAACAAATATTATTAAATAAACTTGTCGTGTTATGAAGAAATTCTTAAATGATTGTTTAAATGTTTAAAATGTGACTTTTCGATTCTTTTCTAACGCAATAAGTCTCCATGAAGATAGTTGTTGATTGATACGATTATAGATCATATTATTTGTTATATCGAAACACATACATGAGAACATAAGATGAGTAATCAAGCTAAAGAGATGGGAGGTTCACTCTCTCTTTGGGAAGAAAGTGGAGGATTGCAAACACAACCAAGTACTCCTTTTGAACCCTCAAATGCCACACATGATCCTCCCTTTTTCCCTTTTTTTATGCAAGAGTTATGACAAGCTTTTCTATCACATGTCTTTTGGCTCAGAACTTGTCCTGTGTCATGTTCATCCAATTATTTCGTTAATCAGACACACCAAATATATCACAAGATTATCTTGATATGGATGAGTGCAATGATTGTTTTTCTTTCTATATGTTTTCAGAAAATTTTACAATATTTACGGTGTATTACTTCTTATTTTATTACAATGTCTTGATAATGTCTAGGTATGTTTTACCATATATAACAAGAGAAATTGGATGATTTATGATAAATAATAATCTAAATATATTTACCTGAAATCAACAGAAGAATTACCAAAGTAATCACAAGCGATGACATAATAGAAGGAGAAGAAGACCTCTTGTAAGCCATTATGTTACTCACAAGATATATTGCAATTACAAATTTGTTTGGTTTTCTCTTTGGTTGAATATTTATTGCATAAACTTATGTAGACCATGTTATATATAGTACATATTTGAGATATTATACAAGTAGTTTTTGGTAATCTCATATCTCCCCATTAATTATTCTAAACCACATTCCAAAATTTATCAGATTTCTTAAATTAAATTTACACTGTGTTAGATTTTTTTACTTGGTTTTAGATATTATAATGAATTGTGTCAAGATTTTCATTAAAGTATATCATGATTACTTTTGCACCAAAACTTTTTTGAGCTTCTTTTTCACTATTTATTTATATACTCATCATTGCCATAATCATATATATATATATATCCACATTATGCATAAAAAATTCAAAATTTAATGCGAAAAATATATATTCAGGATTTAAATTTGTTCAAGTTCATTAAAAAATGTTATAATAAAAATATTAGTTTGATATTTGAAACAACTATTACTTTAATTTTTGGTTAATATATTTATTAAAAACTCCAATCAAAAATTCTTTTTATTAAAAAAATTATTAAATAATGAAATAAAAATATTTGTCATATTAACTTGAAAGTTTAAATGTCCCACTAAATTGTCATCATCTTTATAATTTTTTCTTATATTTTATGTTTGAATTCTATATTTAATAATATTAAATTATATGTTCTATTTACCCTCAAATTAACCTAATCTAATTTTTACTTCATTCTGTCAATCTGTCGCCATCTCGTCCTTCTCCTTTTCCTTTCTTCTTTTATTTCTTCTTCAATTCAGATTGTGACTTTACGGCATCGACGTGTCCTCAATCTGCTCGTCGATCAGATCCTCGGGATTCCGTGCAACATTGTCGTAGAGTGCTGTAAAGAGGATTGGTCACCATCAAAAGACACGATAGACAGCGCCTCTCCAAAAAATCGATCCAGTGGCTTACAAATGATCGTACGACGGTAAGCGAAGTGATCCAACGGTCAAAAAACGAAACGATTTAAACCAAAGGTATAAAATTAATTGAACGATTCACATTTCACCATGTAATGATAATTTATAAATAGAAAACAACTAAGGAAACGACACGCGGTTTAGGATATTGATCATAGAAATTTCTCTCTTATTAGTTATTGGATCATGGTATTTTTTAACAAAATTCGATATTTTATTTATTAGCAGCGTTTTTACAAAAATATATACCGGGAGTCTGGGAGCAACACAGAGACGTTTTTATTAACTATTGAAATGGTCAACGGTGACACAACTAAAATTTATTATCAAATAGAATATTGTTTTTAAACTTTCTCTAAAAAACGGCTTTTTAAATCGTCCAATTTTTCGAACACTGGAGGTTTATCAAGCTTAAGATATAACAATTTTAGAGGTTAATAAAAAATAGATATTTTTTTTGTTTTTGGCCTTATAAAATGTTATAACCCGTATTTTGATTAATGAAAAAATTCTATAAAGATTTTAAATTTGTTCCAAAAATCATTAGTATACATGAACTATTTGTTTTCATTTTTATAAATGATTAATTATATTATTATGAGAACTTTGTAAGTAAATCTACAAGTTGATCAAGCAAAGCGACTAATTGATATTAGAGCAAGATGCTTCATATGTAAATGAAAGATAAAGTTGACAAATAAATATGTAGCTTCAATATTATCCCAATAACTTCTAGGTATGGAGTGAGACTTCAAGGCCGGTGAAGAGTTTGCAAACCCAACATATTTTTGTTGATGTGATATCAATGGGATGATATATTTGGCTTTTGTGGATGAAAATGTTGTAAGTACCTTTTGTATCTAGAAGATCAAAATTAGGATGTCTTCCAAGATTTACAATATGTGAAAGCGACGGAACTGACACTAGAACAAGATGTTTGGTGGATAAAAATGTAGCCTCAATATTATCCCAATAGATCAGAGGTGTGTAGTGAGACGTTTCTCCAAGTTCTGGGAGGAGTTTGTGAAACCAACATATTTCTCCCGATGTGATAACAATGGGATGATATTTAGATTTTGTGGATGAACACGTTGTAGGTCTAAATTGTTTTTTGGAAGAAATAGGATGTCTTCTGAGATATACAATATATGAACTATTATGCACAAGGCGAGAAGAAATACTCTAAGTGTTATAGAGTGTTTACCATATGGAGAATAATAGAGACTCTTTAATTGACCATACCTTGATAAGGCACAAATATAAAAGGATCGGTCACAATGAGAGAAGAATATTCAGAACTTGCTCGCTCACATGGATGCTGAGGACGTAAAGATCTTTTTTATCACCTTTAAGCGAAAATAGCCTATTCCCCACTGAATTTTACCACTTCAATCCTATTTCCCCCTGAACTTTCCTGCTCATCCTATTCCCCCCTAAACTATCACTATTCATCCTATTCTCCCCTAAACTTTAAAAACTCATCCTATTCCCCTCTCCGTTAACTTTCTGTTAATTTTTCTGTTAAATATTTTTAAAACAGTCTATCCCCCCCCCCAAACTATATGATTTCCAGCCTATTCTCCCCCAAATTCTATGCATTCCAGCCTATTCCCCCCGAACTATATGAATTCCAGCCTATTCCCCCGAACTATATAAATTCTAGCCTATTCCCCCAAACTATATAAACTATAGCCTATATTCCCCCGAAATTATATAGCCTACATATATGATTTCTCTATATTACAAATATTTAACGGAGGAGTGAATAGGATGAATTTTTAAAGTTCAGGGGGGAATAGGATGAGCAGGAAAGTTCAGAGGGGAATATGATTAAAGTGGTAAAGTTCAGGGGGGAATAGGCTGTTTTCACATCTATAATGATTAGGAAATAACCCAACACCATTGACATCCCTCTAAAATCCTCCACTATGATTCTATAAAGATCTCCAATGGCTAGGAAATATCCCTAATAGCTAAGAGTTCAATCTCAAGCCTTCATTTGAGAATTTTCTTTATTCATTATGTGGAAAACATTACTATATAAAGAACTTCACCCTTTTGAACTCATTAGACTTGAAGTTTTTTAAAGAAATTATATATATCTTCTTAATTGTTCATCAAAAGCTTATTGTCTTGAACTTTTTCTAGGAACATTGAAATTCATTTTCAAATGTATTAGGAGCCTTCCACAACTTTTCTGGTCACTTTCATCCCACAAACTGTTGTTTTCCATCTTCTTCATTTCATGGAGGTATTTTTGCTTGTGATCATATCATCCATCTTCTTCAAGAAGATCTCTTGAAGATCACCATTAATCCAATCAAGAGATTATCCATGATCCAAAGAATTCTACTTGAGAAATCATATCAATTGGGCATCACGTATGCATCTTAAGTTCAATGTCACGAGGAGTGTACCAGAAGATGTCCACAAATTAGAGAAAATCATTTCAAAAGGGTGAGAGGATGCTAACAAGGATTCATAGAAATGAAGCTTATGAATTTTATTAATCGAATAAGTGTTGCAACCAAATACGAATCATTGGTAAATAAAGGTAATGAAAATCGAGAGACAATACTTCTAAGTGTAGAAATAGCAAGATAACCTAAATAGAAGTACAACTCGGACAAAGTGGTCTTAGATACAAAAAAAAAATTAGTATAGAAGACTCATGGGTGGAGACAAGGGACGGGTGGATGAGACAGCTCATAGGCACCAACCTTGGCTATTTCTCCTGTGAGTATTGCACTGGTGATTACATACATCCTTCACCCAAAAATAATTTGGGGAGTATTCAACCAACACATCACAAAGTTTGGAAACTGAGAAAATGTTTCTCTTTATATCAGGTACACATAAAACGTCATTAACACTTAATGAACTGAAGAAAGTAGGAAAGAAAGTAGAACTCGTACATATGCTTGATAGGATGAGTCGACCCATCACCAATGACAATCGTTTTTTCAACAACAAAGGGATTGTGAAAAGATAGATTGTTAAGGTCATAAGTGATATAATGTGTGGTACCACTATCAAGAAGCCATGTATCTAGAGCATGGGATGAAAGTACCGTGGTTTGAGTTCGAGGCTACCCTAAACATGAAAACGCATGCTAGGGTGAGGAATGACCACCATAGATGCATGAGAGATGAGCAGAAACAGTGGGCAATGCTTCGCACGTTCCACATGCTTGACACTTCCTTTGGTAACCACTTCTAACAAAGGTTAAGGACCCGTGAGCCAACGCTAATCACCGCTAATCACCTACGACCTCGATTGGACGGGAACCATGGTTCAAGTCATGATGGCGGGTGGCTGCAGCATACGCCATAAAAGGAAGATGCTAACTAGTAGCAACATTGGTAGCAAGTTCGGCTTCATGGTTTTGCAGGCTAACTGACTGCATCAATTGTGGAATTGTATTCTTTAGAAGGCCATCTAATATGTATCCAATGATATCTACAACTTAATAGCCTTACCAAGTAGAGAAAACTCATCTCAATTATCAATGATGAATCACATGTACTTATCAATAGTTTGAGTACACCCTTGTCGGCTTGTTGGAGTTGAATCTTGAGTTGCTTAACATGGCCTAGGGATGTTTTCCCATACATGTTTGAAAGTAGTTTTCACGCATCACAAATAGAATTGGAATGGATTATAAATTTTTGAAGTGGAACAGATATGGCACCAATGAGGGCTACGAAAAGGAGATAATCTTATAGCTTGACGAATTGAAATGTCGGGTTTAGATGAGAGACACCATCTACAATGACTGTTGTAGATTAGACCAGTTAACCATCATGGATAAAACAATCAAGATCATGACCTTCAAGAAAATCCGTGACTTGAATGCTCCATGTCAAATGATTAGATAGTGTGTGAAGAAGCTGATCGATGTCGGCGTGATGAAAACAAAGAGAGAAATCGAAGACTCGAGAAAGAATAGTTTGGAGAAGAGTACCCGAGAAGTCAAGTAGGTCGCGTCCTCCCAAACCCAATGGAAGTAAGTAGAGGCTGAAGCAGTCAAGCCCAGTGTAAGAAGCCCAAGATGGAGAAGCCTAGTTCCAGTAGCCCATGTCAACAACAAAACAAAAAATTGATTAATTTGTAGGGTAGCAGAAAGAATTACAGAAGAACAAACATTGTAGATGTTTTTAAGAGTCAAACAAAACTAAAATGTGTTTAAAATATAGTATCTAAATATGTAATAGGTTGCATATTATAGAACTTCTATTTTCTGCAAGTTCTCTTTTGTTTTTGTAAGAGATATAATTTGAATGAGAAGAACAATTTAAGGTGCATCACACTAAAAAAAATTCCACCGAGAGAGGAACACCAAAAACACAATTCAGAAACTATCTTCACATCATCAAGACATATCAAAACCTTAACATAAAAACTACTCCATTTTATTTTCAGTTTGCACCAAGAGATTAAGGACATGAAAATGCTCATGGAGTTCTACAATTAATCCATGGGCCACTAAGATCAACAATTGGTATTGGAGCCTCCCGGTTTAAAGGTCAAGAGGGCACAATAGCACAAAGAAGACACCACGATAACACTAATAAATAAGTGGTTACAGTGATGTAACCTTAAGATTACTCTACTAATTATGCAACATCTAAGACAAAAATAGAAGAATGCAAACAACACCTCCCATTCCCATGTTTGATGGGGAAAGTTACAATCTATGGGTTATCAAGATGAAGGCTTTGCTGAGATCTAAACAACTATGAAAAGTGGTTATCGAGGGACTGCTAGACAAACTAGTAATGGGAGATGTTCCACTAGAAGAAGAATTATAGAAGGCAATGACACTTTGGGAAGAGACAGAGGCCAAAGATCAAACTGCCTTCAACTGTTTTTTAGTGCAATTTGGATGAAATTTTTGTAGCTCACTTATCAGTGTGTGTGACATCTAAAGCAGCTTGAGATCTATTCAAGGAAAGATTCCAAAGAGACTCCAAGACTGAAATTATAAAGTTACAAATATTGAGGGTAAGTTATTATACATTAAGACAATGATAGAAAAGAAAGCATAAAGGACTTTAGAAACAAGATCACTGTGTTAGGAAACAAAATGAAGGCATTTGGAGATGATAGCGGGGAGGATAGACTAGTATCTAAAATTATGTGTGCTCTACAAGAGAGGTTTGACCCCTATGTTGGGGTTATAGAGCAAACAAAAGATTTTACTACATTGACACTAAAGAACATGTGATCTCATTGCAGTCATAGGAATCCAGATTGGATGATAGGCATGGTGGAAGCTTGGAAGGTGCTTTCCATGCTAAGTTTAAGAGTTTGAATGTTAACAGCAAATCAAAGTCAAGTAAGAAGTCATATGGGAGACTATACTACAAATTTAAATCTAAGAAAGGATACAACATATGCAAGAAGGATAACCATATGGATAGTCAATTTTTTTCAGAAACAAGCAGCCACAAGATAGAGAAACTTTTCAAGAGTACGGAGTGTTTCACATATGGTATATTGAGACATTTTTCCTGAGAGTGTAGGGTCAAAAGACCTACTTCAAACCAAGAGCAAGTCAATCAAGAACATGAAGAAAACTCTCTATTTACTACAGCACACTTAACACATCATGTGATTGAAGATGGTTGGTGGGCAGTAGAGCAATCAATCATAAGAAAAAGGAGGAGAGTTATTTCACAACCTTAGATAGGAACGTTAAAGTACCTATAAAAGTTAGAAATTGTGCAGTTTTGAACACTACTGGAAAAAGGAACATTCAAGTGCAAACTAAGAAGGAAATAAGAGTTATAAATGATGTTTTTCTAGTTCAGGGTTAGACAAAAATCTGTTGAGTGTTCCACAGATGGTTAGAAATGGTTATGAAGTTATATTTACTCAATACAAATGTTTGATAAGGGATAGAGTTGGTTCCAAGGTTGTAGAAGTCCCTATGATTAAGAAGGCATACCCCCTCAAATGGAAGATAGCTAAATAAGAGACTAGAGTTGCAGAAGAGAAAAATGATATCAGAATTATGGCATAGGATATTGGGCCACACATGAGTGCATAATCTGGAGAAACTATAGAATGAGAATATAGTGAAGGCTACCTCAGATGACAGTTGTTAAGGAAGTATGTGAAGCCTCTGTAAAAGAAAAGCAACATAGATAAGATATACCCAATTGTTTAGATTACAAGGCTAAGCAGATTTTAGACTAATACACATAGATTTGTATGGTCCAATGCAGACACCCTCACTAGATGGGAGTCTCTACTTGCTGCCTTTTATAGATGACTATTTACATATGACTTGGATGTACTTTTTAAGAATAAAGTGGGATGTAATTACAATCTTTAAGAAGTTTATAAATCAAGTGGAGAACCAAACATGCACTAAAATCAAGAAATTGAGATCAGATAGGGGGTAGAATTTGATTCAAAGGCTTTCTCATATTTTTTTGCAGAAAAAGGAATCCTAAGAGAGCTAAGTGTAGCTTACACTCTCCAGAAGAATGGGTTGGCAGAAAAAAAAAAGAAATAGAACCTTGATGGAGCTAGCTAGATGTATGTTAAAAGACAAAGGGATGCCTAATAGATTTTGGACTGAGGGAGTGTTTACAGCAGCTTACATTCAAAATATGTTGCCTACTAAGGCACTTCAAGATAAAACTCCATGAGAGGCTAGGTGTGGTCATAAACCCTGAGTAAGCAATCCCCATCTCCTGACGAAAGGGTCTCAATCAGAATAGAATAAAGTTCAATCCAAACAACCTAAAAAACCTCATACAGAGGATATTCAGGTGTTTGTGTTACATGTTGGTCCTAACTTAGAAGAGAAGGAAACAGGATGACAAATCTCAGACTTGTGTATTTGTAGGATATAGTAGCCAAAGTAAAGGCTACAGGGTTTATGTAATTGAAACTGGAAAAGTTGAAGTCTCAAAGGATGTGGTGTTTAATAAAGAGAAAAGCTGGGATTGGGAAACTAAGCTGGAAACTAAGGAACAGAATGTTATTCCTGGTTTTCTATATTCATAGAATACATCTAACTCAGAAGAAGATCCTTGAACTACTTATGAAATGGGTAAGTCATCTAAACAGCTAAGAACAAGGGAGACAAAGAGTGGCATAAAGAGTACTCCACCTAGAACCCCTCTGCGAATCTCATTGAGCAATACACCATCATCTTAAGAAGAAAGCACTAGAAACATCTGTGAGTCATCCAAGGAGATTCACAGAACCAAAAGACTAAGTTAGCTATACAGTATTGAAGAAGATCCTGAGAATGAAAAAGGGGATCAGACAGTTGAAGGTTGCTACCTTGCAATGGTACAACCCTCATCTTATGAACAGAAAACATCTAGATGGAAGGAAGCTATGGATGTAGAGATGGAAATGTTGCTTAAAAACCAGACATAGTCTTTGATAGAAAAGGCCTTTAAACCAGAAGGTAATTGGAGTAAAATGGATTTTCAAAATTAAACTGATGAGATTGGAAAGGTTAAGAAGTTGAAAGCCAGATCAGTGGCCGGGGGATTCTCACAAACCTATGGATTGGACTATGGGAAATTTTTTTCCCTAGTTTCAAGACATGATACTATGAGGACACTAATTGCTATAGCAGCATAGGAGGGTTGGATTTTACATCAGATGGATGTAAAATTGGCCTTCTTGAATGGTGAGATTTAGGAAAAGATATATTTGGAGCAGCCCACCAGGTTATGAGATACATGATTCTGAACCGAAGGTTTTGAGAATGAGGAAGGCTTTATATCATTTAAAACATGCACCAAAAGCCTTGGACAGTAAGATAGACACCTTCTTTATACAAGAATGGTGTGTGAGAAATCATTTTTGATTCAGCCATGTACATCAAAGTGAAGGGGAATGACATTGTGATGGTATGTTTATATGTTGAGATATAATCTTATATGGGAGTAGTTTAAGTTTATTGAAGATTTTAAAGTGAAGTTGAGCTCTACATTTGAGATGGGAGACTTAGTGTTACTTAAGTTTTTTCTAGGATTTGAGGTTAATTACCTCGGGGATGAAATATTTCTTAGTCAAGAGAAATATGCAATCCAACTTCTCACGAAGTATAGGATGTTGGACTCTAAGGAAATAAGCAGTCCTCTTACTCCCTACTATAAAACAAAAGAAGAAAGTGAAACACTTCATGATCCAACAAGTTATAGGAGTATTGTGGGTGGAATCCTTTACCTGGCAGCTACATGCCCAGACCTAGCATTTGCAACTTCCTTCTTGTCAAGAAGTTCTTTTTTGTTTTAAGACAAATTAACTTATCTATTAGTTGCAGGTGAAGGACGCGACCCGCGCGGGCTGAGTTTGTGACCCGCGCAGGTGCGGCGCGCATGATCGCGATGAAAACAAGACTTCCCCCCACGGGCTAGGGAGTGCCCGCGCGGGCTGGGGTGTGCCCTGTTCGAACTGGGGTGTGCCCCGCTCGGGCTGATGTGTGCCCCGTGCGGGCTGAGGTCCCGAGCGTGCTGATGGCTTGCCCGACCCGTGCTCAATTTGCTGGATCAATTGTCGAACTAAAGGCCCCGCGTGGGCAAGAGTGTGCTCCTCGCGGGCTGAGCTTGTTCCTCGCCGATTCTCGTCCCGTTTGTTCCGTGATGATCCTCGATGTTAATACTTTGTCTTGTGCACGTCCTTTAGCCCCAAAATGAACTGAATTTGCATTACAACCTATAAGGACACGAAAACACGAAAATGAGTAAAACAGATACAAAATCATACGTAAATATCGCATCTATATCATAAACATCTCTAAAATCGTGCAAGAAATACGTATGAAAACGAGATGATCAGTATCCGAGAAACTCAGGTGAAATGAAAGAAGGTGGGTTGCGTCCTCCCAGGTCCAATGGAAGCAAGGAGAGTCTGACCCAGTCAGGCAAAACAGAAGAAGCCAAAAATTTGTATCTGAAGCCTAAGAAGAAGAAGCCCAGTTCCAACAGCCCATGTCGACAAAAAAATAGAAACATTGATTAATTTTCAGGGTAACGGGAAAATTTGAAAAAGAACAAACATTGTAGATGTTTTTATGAGTCAAATAAGACTAAAATATGCTTAATATAGTATCTAAATGTGTAATAGATTGCAAATTTTAGAATTTGTGGTTTGTGCAAGTTCTCTTTTGTTTTTGTAAGACATATAATATGAATGAGAAGAAGAATATGAGGTGCATCATATTCAAAGAAAATTCCACCAAGAGAGAAACACCACAAATACAATTCATAAATCACCTTCACATCATCAAACCATATCACAACATAAACCTAATCATTACTACATTTATTTTTAGTTTGCACCAAGAGATGAACATGAATATGCTCTTGGAGTTTTACAATTAATCTATCAGTGTGAGTTTGGTGACAATCCATATATTCAATAAAAGGAATGTGCAATGAGGTTTGTTTGGGTTGTACACAAGATTATGCTCCATGGTTGTTGTGTAACTTGAGAGGAAGCGGACGACATGAGGAGTGTCACTGACGATGGTGAACAAGCGATTGGGGCGGCTATGAGAGATATGAGGCGAATGACTGGGCACGAACAGACAGGTATAGACTAGAACGGGCAGTAGAGTGTTGGATCAAGGCTAATAAATTTTGTGAGTACATCTTGAAAAAAGGCGAATCAATTCTCATTATTTTATTAATCACGAATATAGATATACGATATCAAACAGAAAAGGAAATATAATCATATATAATATTCATACAATCTCACATAATATCTTCGATATTCAATATGATATGAGATAATATCATGAGTATCCCGTAGAATATACTCAAAATATTATATATGATCTCATAGAATATTCTCGTATCAATAATAGAATTTTATATCCCGTAATACCCTCCCTCAAGTTGGTGCGTCCAAATTGGACGCCCAAAACACCATGAGCATCGAGTTGCATGCCAACCAATCATCATACTCAGTGATCCTGACGGTGGTGGAGACATATCCCCATCCAAGAAAGACAGTTTCTTTACGACAAAAGAGCATTACGTGTCGTATCAGCCTAATGATCGTAATTATCATTTGCTAGTTCAATGGTAGAGAGGACCATACTAAAATTGTCGACAACATGTAGATAAAACGGAGAAACAATCACGTTTTCATGTAAGCCAGTCACGGCAACAATAGGAGTAAAAGTAACAATAGAGCTAGACTTGATCGAATAACACGAGACCCAAAATGAAGCATAGTGGAGAAAAAATGATTTGTTTCATATTAAAAAAATAGAGGATAAGAGGGCAGATCGAAAAAAAAAGAGACAAGACGGTTGAACAAGAACATTAAGTTTTGCTCTGCTCTTTGGTAAAAAGATACATTTTTTCAAAGAGAAAACAAAGTCAAATAAGTCTATTTTGAAAGTGGTAGATAATAAAAAATAAAAATATATGCCTTTGGAAAGAATACCATGATAAATTTTGTGACTACATTTTGAAAGAAAGACGAATCACTTCTCAATATTTTACTAATCACGAATATAGATATACGATATCAACCAAAAAAAAAGGAAATATAATCATATATTAATATAATCTCAGATAATATCTTCAATTTTCAATATGATATCAGATAATACCTTGAGTATCATGCAGAATATTATATATGATCTCACAGAATATTCTCGTATCAATAATAAAGATTATATCCCATAATATAGGCTTAGTGTCGTCGATTTTGAGGTGTAAAGGCGAGGGGTCGGTGAGGTCGAGCAGCAACATAGGCAATAGAGACAACCGAGGGCAGAAACACAAGCGAGAGAGATAACCGAGGGTGGCGATACAGGCACGAGAGATAACTGAGAGTGGCGACACGAGCAAGAGAGAAAACTGAAGGCGACAACGCTATAAATGAGAGAGATGACCATAGGAGACGACGGTGCGAGTGGGAAGGAAGAAGGCTTCAACGAAGGGTGCGTGAAGTAGAGGAATTAGGAGGCTTGCGAGAAAGAAGGAATCAACGGTGGTAAGATAATGAAGTCGACAATATTATGTTTTTGCATTATAAAATTTTATAACCCATATTTTGATTAATTCCAAAATTCCATAAAAATTATTTGAATCTGTTTCGAAAGGCGGAATATCAGATATACCCTCGTAGGGCTAAAACGCTTCAAAAATACCCTTCCCTAAAATAATTATTTAATCGAAAAAATTAGTTTTCGAACGTGAAAAAACTCGCATTCTGGGAGAGTAAAAGCCAAGAAAGAACAAGTGATTTCGAACTTGAGAGGGATCAATTCGAAGTTGGCAAGAAGGAAATGGCTAGAATCAGCAGCGGTGGAGAAGAGAGCACGAGTCAATCTTCAATGGCGTCAATAAGTGTAAGTAGATCGATTTCTAGGGTTTTGGAGGATGTCGAGTTCCAAAATGGTTTATTGATTTGAAATGGGTGTGAGTGTCAATGAGTCGGTTGAGTCTCAGTGAGTCGGTTGAGTCGCAAGAGTCGGTTGTCTCAGTGAGTCGGTTTGGGTCGTGATGGTCGGTTTAGCGTCGATTTCTAGGGTTTGCAGGCTGTCGAGTCCCAGAATGGTTTATTGATTTGAAATGGGTGTGAGTGTTAGTGAGTCTGTTGATTCTGAGTGAGTCGATTTGGGTCGTAATGATCGCTTGAGCGACGCAGGGAGTCTAAGGGTCGTTTGAGTCGGTTGTCTCAGTGAGTCGGTTTGGGTCGCAATCGTCGCTTGAGCGTCGCAGGGGGTCTAAGGGTCGTTTGAGTCGGTTGTCTTAGTGAGTCGGTTTGGGTCGCATGGGTCAGTTGAGTCGCATGGGTCGGTTGAGTCAAAGGGTCGCTTGAGTCGAATGGGTCGGTTGAGTCGCATGGGTCACATGAGTCGCATGGGTCGCATGAGTCGCTTGAGTCGGTAGAAGTATAATGTATTCTTTAATTAATTTGTCATTTTGCAGGTGGCCCCAAAGCCGAAGTTTGTGTATCAATTCAAACACATGGACAGAATGCCAAAGATCACCACCAAGTGTTATCCTCACGAGACAATAACGAAGCTGAGAGGAATCTTAGATGAATACGAGTTGCATTACTTCGAGAAGGAATCGCAATTTAAGCATTTATTCCATTTCCAATGTGATTCCACATTGACTAAGGTTCAAATGTCTATCCTCCTAAATCACTCCGTGATTGTACGGGATAAGAAGGAGTTGTGGTTCGTCTTAAACGGTGTGCCCATCCGGTACTCTATAGTGGAGCACGCACTAATTTCTGGATTAAACTGTGGACCATATCCCAAAGGATGGGAGTCCAAAAGGGGTGATACATTCAGGCGGAAGAATTTCGGCCGTGGAAAGGTGACCCCGTACAAATCATTGGAAAGCTTGTAAAAGCGAAGAATGACGAGGACCGAAAGAGGTTGGCAACTTTGTTGTTGTTGGCGCAAGTTATTACTCATAAGCCTTCATCAGACAACTCTATCAGCCATGATCTCATTGACATGGTTGATGATTTGGAATTTTGTAAAGGCTTTCCATGGGGGCGTTACACATTCGAGAAGATTGTGGATACTTGCCGCAAGCACGTTAGCGGGGAATCACCGAAACCAAAATGGTATTGTGGCGGTTTCATGATCCCACTAATGGTAAGTTGTATATATTATTCGAATAACTTGAATTTTTTCATACTTTTTGCATTCTGATTTTTTTTAATGTTGCAGTTACTTCCTTTCGAAACCATCCCTAGTTTGGGCGGAAAGGGATGCCCAAGAATGTGCAAGAAGATGGTTAAACCCAGTATTAACCTGAAGTACGCAGAAGTCATAAGGCTGATCGGACATTCTAAGGTAAATCTGAAGTACGTAGAAGTCATAAGGCTGATCGGAGATTCTAAGGTAACAATTATACAAGGGTCACAAGGAAACAAGGGTCACAGAGGGTAATAATGGCTATTTTTTGTTTTTCAGGATATTCGAAGTATTCTTTGTGCTCATTACGAAGAATACGGTTTAGGTTTTGATCTGAACGACTATGAGGGATGCCACGATCCTGATGTTCAGATATATGGATGGAACATATTCGTAGAAATCCGAAGGGACTTTGTTGGGAGGACATTCGTGAGCAAGAACTGCTGACACAATAAGCAGTTCTTGGAGATGAAAAGAAGGGGAAAGGGAAGGGGAAGGGGAAGGGGACTAAGAGGAAAAAGAGCGTGGGGGAAAAAATGATAGAGCTGGAAGATGATGAAGCTGATGCTGAAGGTGATGAAGAGAGAGATGGTGATGCTGAAGCTGAAGCTGAAAGAGAAGGCGAGGATGAAGATGAAGCTGAAGGAAAAGAAGCTCCAGTCCGGCTGACACTGGAGCAGAAATTAGTGAAGGAAATAAAGAAGTCGGAGAAAAGAATCATCAACGCTGTCAGAGATCTTCTAAGGGATGCCGAGTTTCCTTTGCCTAATACAAAAGTAGAGGCGGCAAATCCCAAAGGTGCTGAAAAGGCAAAATCAAAATCTGCCGAGATAGATGCGAGCACCGCAAACCAATCTTCCGGCAGTGTTAGAGACTATGAATTCCTTCAACGTTCATATCCAGGTCCTTACGAAGAGCCGGTTGAGTCAGAGTCTGAAAATGTCCGTGGAGATGGCGCAGAAAAGGATTTGGCAAACCTTTCGTTATTAATTGAAAATATCGCATCTGCCGCCACCATTCCTCTAATTGAATACATTTCCAGAGAGGTTACTACAGTCGTTGCTCCTGATGAAGTTCCACCAAGTAAGTAATAAATAGCTCAAAAGTTCATTTGAGTCAATTTCCATCGAGAGTCGGCAAGGGTCGCATGGGTCGCAAAATACGCATCTAATGAATGAAGTAATTTTATGCAGATGCTCCAGTCGGTCCTGTCGAAGAGGCCCCCCCTAAGGAGGTTCCTTCCGAGGAACCTACAGTCGGTCCTGTCGAAGAGGCCCCCCCTAAGGAGGTTCCTTCCGAGGAATCTACAGTCGGTCCTGCCGAAGAGGCCCCCTCTAAGGAAAAGGAGGTTCTCACAAAAGGTCGAATGGATCGTATGGGTCATATGGGTCACAAAAGGTCAAATGGGTCGTATGGGCCGAATGGGTATACAAGGTCGTATGGGTCGAATGGGTATACAAGGTCGTATGGTATGGGTCGTATGGGTCTGCATAGGTCACATGGGTCGCAGGGTCGCATTGGTTGCCATATGTTTAATGAAGTAAATTTTATGCAAATGTTGGACCTTTATCGAAGGATTCTCCGCCGGTTCGTAAACAAGTTTTAAAATCACGGAAGGCATATGTTGATCCTCCACCGGCGAAAAGAGCAAGAACAGTGCGAGGTAGAGGGCGAGGGCGAGGGAAAGATGTTGGTGGAGTCCAAGAACCCGAAAAGAAGGTTGTTCAAGACCCCGAAAAAAAGGTGGTTCAAGACCTGATAACAAGGTGGATGAAGAACCTTCGTTCTAGTGGACGCCCAAGGGATTAGAAAAGGGCTTGATAACCCGAGAACCTTCGTTCATTGACGCAAATGGTGAAAAATTGACTGCTCTTTATACGTTCCTGCTGGTGGACACCCGTGGGATTAGAAAAGGGCTCGATAACCCGAGAACCTTCGTTCATTGAAGCCAATGGTGAAAAATTGACTGCTCTTTATACGTTCCTGAAGAACCCTGGACATGACAGTTGGTGGAAATCTGAACTAGATGTTGGCCGGGGGCCAGAGTTTTGGAAGGTTTTATTAATGCCCAACGTATGGTTGGAAGATGAGATAAGTTATTTTAAACCCGAAGTCACAGAGGTCATTTTGTGCCATATGTATTCATGTGTGTTAAATTTTTTTTATTTTTTACAGCAATTGGAAGAGGCGTTGTTGATGCAGTATTGCCACATGAAGACATTCCCCGGGTTATTTAAGAAACTTTACGTTTTTCCTATGTTTTCCATGGAGATGCTCAAACATTGGGCGTACGAGAATTTGGACTCTAAGGACATTTTGCCGGAACGTGTTAGTGAATGTTTGGAGGGCAAGTATTCATATAGAAGTACGGAACCGATTAGTGCTTTCGAAGGCGAAGCTTAAGGAAGGGAATATCGATCCGGTGATTGAGAAGCTAAGAATAGCTATCCCCAAGATGTTCATTCTCGGAGGGTTTCCTTCTTTGGCAGGTGGACAAGGTAAATGGAAATATGAGTATTATCAAGGTGTACAGAACGGAATCGGGAATGACTGTGGTGTATACTCATACAAATACTTAGAAGCCGTGGTAACGAAAAACAGCATGATTTGCACTCCATTTGCGACGACAATGTTCTTTCCATGCGTGAGAAGATGGCGGCGGAGATACTTAGTAATGGAAAACGTATCCCTACACCCTAATCTTAACTTGATAATTGGTACATTGTTATTTTTTTAATATTTGCTATAATTTTATTTTTTAAATATTTGGTACATTGTTATTTTTAAATATTTGGTTCAACGGTCGCAGGGTCGCAGAGGTTGTTCAAGGGTCGCAGAGGTTAAGGGTCGCAGAGGTTATGCGACCCTGGGATCACTGCAACGCTTGTCCCTATGCGCCCCTTGGCCCCCTTGTCCCTCTGTGCCCCTTGGACCCCTGCGACCTTGCCCCTCTACGACCCTTGGACCCCTGCGACCCTTGTCCCTCTGCGACCCTTGGATCCCTGCGACCCTTGTCCCTCATCGATCCTTGGACCCCTGCGACCCTTGTCCCTCAATTATTTACAAATAATATGAATAATTTATTATACTTACTATTGAATCGGGAGAACTTCAAT
>CM071871.1:16534439-16561351 GCA_036759665.1 Gynandropsis gynandra
AGTGATTCTGTGCTTCCCCTTTGAGAACAATTCGGGAAGGTTATACAACTCCATCTGGGAGCATTTTGTTATTCTCGACTTATCTTCACCATCCACTTCCCACATAAAGAGAACTGCACATGGAAGTCCAGAAGAAATGTATTTTACTCCTGCTACCCGTTCCATATGTTTTAGTGTTGGTGATGCTAGCATTTACTTGGTCAATTCTGACCTCAAAGATGCTGAAACAAATTCATGCAGCACACAGGGCAAATTATATGCATATAGGATTCTGAATACCTGCAATAGAACTGGCCACCAACTTTCTACTATTACTATGTATTGGCAAGATAATCCTGTTGCTGGCCCTTTGTTACTGGAAAAAGCTAAGATATTGGCTACTCAGGACGAAGCTTCTGGTACAAATAAATCTGGGGGGAGCAGCCTTGAATTTGCTGCTGTTGCTACTGCTAAAGATCAGGAAGACATTTATTCTCAAACCAGTAAAGAAATCAGTCTGGCTTCTTCATTCTGCATTTATGTTCATTTGTTTCCTACTCGTCCCGTCCTGAAACCCGTCCCGAACCCGTAAAAAATTACTCGTACCCGCGGGTGCGGGTTCGGGTTCGGGTATTTCAATACCCGCGGGTTCGGGGTCGGGACGGGGTTTTTAGTTTTATAACGCCGTCGCGCTCCTCCTGCTCGGCCCCGCTCGACGCTGCTCGGCCGACGTCCGCGCTCGACTCTCGCCCGACCAGAGGTTCGCCCGACGCTCAGCCTCCTCTCCGCGCTCGACTCCGCGTCCGCGCTCGACTCTTGCCCAACGCTTTTCGTCCTCTCTGTACCTACTCAAGGCACCAAATACCCGCTTCAGAGTGAAATTTCTGGATCATGGATTCAGTTAAAACTGAGGGTTCAGAAGTTTAATCTTATGTCTGTTTCAAATCTCGGCGGTACTTGTGCTGATTTCTTATGGTTAACCCATGGGGAGGGGGAATTATGGGGTTCTGTCACTGGTCTCTCTGGTCAGGAGCTTCTTCTGATTCAATGCAGCAACTCAGCAATCAAACGTGGTAATGGTGGAGGAGAGGAATCCTCTATGCGTCAAACATCTATCATTCTGGAGTGTGATTACCTCGAGATTTTGGTCATGCCGGAAGCAAGAAAGGGCATAAAAGACCCGCTTCAGAGTGAAATTTCTGGATCATGGATTCAGTTAAAACTGAGGGTTCAGAAGTTTAATCTTATGTCTGTTTCAAATCTCGGCGGTACTTGTGCTGATTTCTTATGGTTAACCCATGGGGAGGGGGAATTATGGGGTTCTGTCACTGGTCTCCCTGGTCAGGAGCTTCTTCTGATTCAATGCAGCAACTCAGCAATCAAACGTGGTAATGGTGGAGGTTCGAATGCATTATCATCCCGATTGGCTGGCCTGGATATTGTACACCTGCGGGTACCCGCGGGTAATAAAGGTTTTGGTGGGTTTTTGCGAGTACCCGAACAGCGGGTACCCGCACCCTGCGGGTACGAGTTCGGGTAGTAAAACTAACTATCCGTGCGGGACGGGTTCAGGTGCGGGTAGCGAGAATCTCGCGGGTACCCGCGGGTGCCCACCCCTAATACACAGGAATGGAAAGTTACGGTGAACTGTTATATCCTTCTACAGTTAATTCTAAGGAATACACGAATTATAAGAATTATTTTCAAATTAACCCATTAAGATGTATGTGGGAGCTGATATGCACAACTATATGATGTATTTGAATTCTTATCATAATTTTTATATTACTCTAAAGTAACATAATAAATCACAAAACATTTAAATAAAAAATGTGGTTTATAGTTTGTTTTAAAACATGACCAGCTTAGATCCTTTTGATTCTGCACTTCTTTTTTGACAATTCAAACTATCATCTTATTATTTTCTTATAATATTGTCGGAATTATTTTTTATCTCTTCAATTAAAAAATATCAAAGAAAATATGAGAGATGAGTAATTTTGAATTATTCCGTTTGAATCAATCTAAACCTAATTATTATTTATATTCAGATGATTCATTGTACCGACCATTAAACAACTTATTAAAAATTTAAACAATTTTTGTATTTTTATATTTGAACTATTATGTTATTGCAGAATATATATGATTTATTACATCCATGAATGTATTCATGATAATTTGAAAATAATTATTGTAAATTATATATTATTTTAGAAATCGTATTGTCAAATATGAGTTCAGGCATAACTAAATCTAAAAACTAGTTTATAAATTTAGAAAATTGTTTTACATCATATTGATATGAAATCAGAAATTATAATCATATCAAATATAAGTTTAAATCTAATTAAATCCAAAAACTAGTTTAATAATTGAAGTTATCCAACCATAGACCATGGATAATGTCATATCCAATTTGATACAATAGAAGAGAAGGAAATTTATGCACAAAAAGAAAACAATTTCATATATAAATGATGGTATTTTATAATAAAGTAATTTACTTTTATGTGATTATTCCAATTGATTAATATGTTTAAGTGTGATTATTTTATTTCCAACTTTGTTCTCAAAATCTAATTTAATTAAGGGAAAACATTTTGTTTCCCCTTCGAAAATACTGTTTTAGTCCTATTTCCCTTTCGAAAATACTACTTTAGCCATATTCCCCCCGCCCTTTTCCTCCTGATTTTGAGTCACATCCTATTCCCCCTCGGTTTTTAGTTTTCATCCTATTCTGCCTAAAACCCCCCCTCCGTTATTTGTCTCTTAACCAACCCGATTTTGACCCAATTTTGACTTTAATTTTGATCCGAAATTGACTCAACTTTGACCTAAATTTGACTCGATTTAACCCGAATTTCTACTTAATTTTGACTCGAACTTTTACTTAATTTTAACCCAAATTTTAACAATAAATCAAGTTAATTATTCAATGTAATCGATTAATTGATTTTGAGTAAAATTGAGTACGGTTTTTTACTTGAAATCAATTTTTACCCAAATTTGATACCAATTTCGACTCAATTTTAACGCAAAACCGATCCAATTTTGAACCAAATTGTGGTCTCAATTTTTACTCGATTTGAACCCGAACTTTTACTTAATTTTGACTGGAAATTTACTTAATTTTAACCCGAATATCAAAAATAAATCAAAGTTAATTATTCAATTTAGTTGATTTCGAGTTAAAGTTGAATACAATTTTGTTAATTATATCAAAATTGGATCAAATCGAGTTAATCCATTTGCCCCGATTTTTACCCGAATCTGATCCAATTATTACCCAAATTGTGACCCCAATTTTGACTCGATTTTAACCCGAAATTTTACTTAATTTTGATCCGAATTAATTTTAAATGTTATATTTTAGTAAATTAGATACACACATAAATCATAAATGTTAATTTTTTTTATGATTTCACAAAAATCAAGTTACTTATTCGATTTAATTAATTTTGAATCAAAATTGGATACGGTTTTGTTAATTGTATCAAAATTGGATCAAATTTTGGAAAAAAAACTGAGTCGGATTCAGGTCAAATTGACTCGATTTTAACTCGAACTTTTACTTAATTTTGGCTCGATTTATATTTTAAATGTTATATTTTGACTCGAATTAATTTACTAAAAATAATATTTTAAATTAAATCGAGTCAAAATTAAGTAAAGTTCAGGTTCAAATCGAGTCAAAATTGGGGTCACAATTTGGGTCAAAATTAGATCGGATTCGGTCAAAATTGAGGCAAATTGATTAACTCGATTTGATCAAATTTTGATATAAATAACAAAATCGTATTCCATTTTGACTCGAAATCAATTGAATTGAATAATTAACTTGATTTATTGTTGGTATTCAAGTTAAAATTAAGTAAATTTCGGATCAAAATAAGCAAAAATCCGGGTTCAAATCGAGTCAAATTTGAGGTCACAATTTGGATCAAGATTTGATCGGCTTTGGGTTAAAATTGAATCAAAATTGAGGTCAAATTTGGGTAAAAATTGATTTTAAGTAAAAAATCGTACTCAATTCTCGAAATCAATTAAACCAAGCAAATCGATTAAATTGAATAACTAACTTCATTTATTGGTAAAATTCATGTTGAATTTAAGTAAAAATTCAGGTTAAAATTAAGTACAAATTCGGGTTAAATCGAGTCAAAATTGAGTCAAATTCGAATCAAAATTAAAGTCAAAATTGGATCAAATTCGGGTTAAAATCGTGTAGGTTAACGGATAAATAATATAGAGGGTTTTAGGTAGATTTTTGATAGTTAAGGGCGGAATAGGATGAAAACTAAAAATCGAGAGGGGAATAGGATGTGGGTCAAAATCAGTGGGAGAATAGGACTAAAGCAGAGTATTTTCGAAGGGGAATAGGAAGAAAACTAAAAATCGAAGGGGGACAGGATATGAGTCAAAATCAAAGGGGAAATAAGATTAAAGTAGTATTTTCGACGGGGAACAGACTGTTTTCCCTTAAATTAATTGATAACATACTATTTCACACTCCAACAATATACATGAACATTTTTTTCGTACTGCTATATATATATATATATATATATATATATATATATATATTAGGTTTAGGTAATAAACAAGTTGCATCATGCTACTTAATTCCTCGTGTCGAACGGCTCCATTTTATTGGATTTCATGTGGCGAAACCCTTACCCTAACCCTACTGAATTCAACATTTACAAATATCTTGAGCATTTTTAAGAGATACTTCGTCAAGATGGAGAACAACTTGCAATGAGCATTAAATGTTCACTACATGTCTATAAGGAAAGACAAAGGACTTCAACAACTAAACCCGACCCAAGTCTTCTAATGGAATTTCAAAATTGACTCCCTCCAAACAATTGCCTACTTCTATGACCTCTCATATCTCGATTGGGGGCATTGGCACAAAGCGTTTTTTTAACATGTTCAAAACGGGTGAAGAGTTCTTACTCTTCACATGCGGTGCCACCACATGTACTTGGATGGCAAAACAAGAGGGGATTTATTCGTTCAATGCACAAACAAACATGTCATTGTTAGCATGCTCGTGGAGTAGAGAGCATATGAGAGAACTCATTTACCCTGGCACCACACCACAACGTATCAAAGCTTAGTGATTCTAACTTTAAAAAGAAAATGTGTGTTTATGTAGATTGTAGCTTAATCCAATTGAATGAATACAGCTATGCTTTGAGGAATGCCAATATTATATCTTGATGTAAGAAAAGAGATCAACAATAAAACGAAGCGCAAATCGTTCTCAACGGATTTTTCAATGGATTAAACGGGTATATAATTCAATCAAAAATTAATTCAAAAATTTAGGGTGGTTTAATAATTTTTTAGGGTGGTTGAATAAAAACAGTACAAAATAATAAATTTTTTACTGCATGATTCGATGTCCGACATCAAAATATTCAAATTTTCTCTTCTTACACATGGAGAGACAAGAATGTGGCTAACACCAATCAAACTCCATTTTGACCAATGCTCTTAGACATGAAATATTTTCTACCACAAGGACGAAGCTAATGGCAATCTAGCGATTTTTACAACACTGGTGTTTTCTATGTAATATTTGGTTTCGAAATTTTGATCACGTTCCATTCTTTTTTCGTTTATATTTTGTTAACACTTGTTGGCTAATCTTGTACTTTTTGTCATTTATTTCAAATTAGTCAACTTATATATTCTAAGTTTTGTGAAATATATTTAATATGTATTTATTATTCCAAAATTCGATGTATGATTCACAAATTTTATTAATCATTTGGCGACATGAAGGTTCTGCATTAGATATTATTCGTAAAAATACAGCAACTTATACATTTCAGTCAAGAAAACTTAAATATACTAAGATTTATCTTTGATATATTTGACATGATTGGACTTTTGTTTTGTTAGTATTTTAAGTATTATGTATGAGTAACTCATTAGATTATGGCATCAAGTAAGATAGAATCTCATGCATGTTGTCCCATTTTGCAACGTCATTAATTGTTCATTTCTGGCAAATAACACAAATGTCATATTTTGCAACGACCATTTCAGCCATTTGACGAAGTTAGTTGTGAGCCTTGGCTCCTTTAAGAAAAATTTTGACCCATAAATACTCATGCACTAAACACGTAGAACCAAGTAACCGAAACCCCAAAACACAACAAAATGAAAGACACAATATCGTTTGTGTTGTCTCTAACCCTACTCTTAATTCTAACTCGAATTAAAGTGTTAAGTGGATCGTCAAACTGCGGGTTAATCCGGATCCAACTCACATAAGGACGAGTTGGTTGAATTTTTTTCAGTCTATATAAATTATGAACTCATGAGTTGGGTCAGAATTTTAGTCGACCCATATAAGCTATGGGCCAACCCGTAGACTGGATTAAAATTATATATTTATTATATATATAATTTATATACATAATATATGCATAATATTTACTTTAATATTTCTGAATGAGGTTACACCAAATATCTTTTGCAGCTTTGAAGGTGTTATAGCTAATTCGGTTGAAGCAAAGGAGGTTATTTCGAGGTGGGTGAATTAAGTACGTCGAGTTATCCCTATGCCACTATGACCTTTGATGTTCACTTGCCATGGTTGAATATAGTTGTTTTGGCATGCATTTTTTTATATACCGCTTTCTAGACTCATAGAAGTAAGATCCACATGCATATTGTGTGCACTTTTTGATAGCTTTATCAGTGATATTCATTGCAGATGATTAGATAGAAATCAGAAAGCAAAACTGAAAGATGAAGCCACGTATTTAACTGAATGCTCTTACCTAATATACCATTGGGTTTCTAAGCAAAATTTTTTTCTGCAAGATTAATGGAATATCAGTCAATACCAATTTTCTTTTTTGAACTACATAAAGCATATATTATCATCAACTGGAATTAGAAGTCCTTTCTTTGACTTCCATTTTTTTCCATCAATTGAGTTTTCAATTACAAGATAAAACACCAGCCTGAATTTTTTCGTTCACGTGTTTCTTGGTTCATCAGTTGTGGCAAGAAACTATATAAACCCAACCATGCTATTTTTTTTTTACTTTTTCTTTTAAAAGAAAATCCTGATAATAGTGAATGTTTTTCCCTTCTCTGCATTCCCAATTAATGACAACGCGTATTCCCATGAGTTTAGAACATTACAAATCACATCAATACTAACTTCTCTCTGAATGATCTAAAGCAACTTAGGAAGAGGAATACCTTGAGCTGCCAAAAAATGCATTGACATAAGAAGTGTATGGCACTTGTGAAACTCGAATCTAATGTCAATGTTGCGGCTTTTTGGGTTCTCAAATTCTATGATGAGAAACTTTCATATTTCTGCAGCCGTATGCAGGATGCTCTTCGATCAGTACCATTTATATAGATAATTCATGAGGACATCCTTGCACGTAGATTGTCTGTTTATGCAGAGTTAGGCCGGAATTCTGTTATTTCTCATTGGAAAAGTGCTTTTGCAAGAGCAGATGTAGTTGTTTTTCCAGACTTCACCCTTCAGGTAGAATTCTCCAGCAAGCTATGATTCTACTTCAAGTTCGAAAATCTGTTGTGTTCTACCTAACCTTATTCTTAAATTTTCAGATATTTCTAGCATTCTTGATGATGGATTTTTTGATACCGGAATCTATAGTTGATGTGTGGGCCGATGAAAGCTACGGTGCAAATCACTCAAAGCAAAAACTTAAGGAAACTAATGGATTTAGTGAGAATGATCTGATTGTCCTGGTGCTCGGGAGCTCTTTGTTTTATGATGAGCTTTCGTGGGATTATGTTGTGGAAATGCACATGTTAGGACCACTTTTAACACGATATGGGAGGAGAAAATATTTGAGTGGATCCTTCAAATTTGTTTTTCTATATGGTAATTCCACCGCAGAACATACTAATGCGTTATAGGTAATGAAAATTTTGGTTGTATTTTTATTTCTTCATGTGTGCCTTAGTATTGAAAAGTCTATCCATGTATCTGGTATTAGGCATTGAATCTCCTCTGATCTCAAACTAAAGATCTAGAATGTTGCCAACATGTCTTTTTACCGTCCCTTGCTTCAAGTTTTTTGTCACTTGCTTATTTAGAATTGTAATATTGATATGATGAGGACACACCTACATGAATACTGTCTAGTAGTGTTTCTATAAAGAACATCAAATATATTCTTTGAAAGTATCTTAAACATCTTCCCTTTGGATATATAACCTGATATAGGTGGTTGAGAACGTGAAGGCTTAGTTGATGTTTTAATATGAATGCAGGAGTTCACAACAAGGCTTGGGTTGGTACAAGGCACTCTTCAGCATTTTGACTTATATGAGGATGTCAACATAATTCTTTTGATAGCTGATATTGTTGTTTATGGATCTTCCCAAGAGGAAGAGAGTTTTTCTCCCTTAGTTATTCGAGCAATGAGCTTTGGCGTCCCTATCATAACACCTGATTTTTTTGTCATGAACAAATACGTGAGTTCCTAAATAATATCCCTCATCCGTCTCTTTGTTTGTTTGATCCTCGAAATAGCTTCTTCTATTGCAGATGGCTGATGGAGCTCATGGAATATTTTTCGAAAGACATAACCCTGATGCATTGTTAAAGGCTTTCTCACTCATGATATCAGATGGAAGGATTTCTAAGTTTGGTGGCACAGTTGCATCTACGAGGCGATTGTTAGCCAAGAACTTAATGACATCAGAATGCATTACTGGTTATGCTAGGCTTTTGGAGAATATACTCCATTTCCCATCAGATATATCCTTGACACATTCTGTTTCTCAACTTCAACAGATAGCATGGGAGTGGAGTCTGTTCAGTAAGGAAATAGGGCAGCAGAAAATTTACACTTATGAATCCGATAGCGCTAATGTTTCCACTAGAAGGTCGAGAGTTGTTTTCCAAATTGAAGAGAAGCTCATGAGTGTCATTGATTCGGGAACTCGTATTAACAACGATACCCTAATCTTTTCGGAAGATTTTCCTTCCAAACGTGATTGGAATATTCTCCAAGAGATAAAGGAAAATGAAGAATATGAGAGAGTAGAAACAGAGAAGGCATCAAATTCTACTACCATCAGGCAAAAATAGAGTGAATGCAAAGACAAAGGCAAAGTCGATGGCTATTGAGATGGATAGTAGATGCGTGAGTTAGACAAGGATGGGGTAGAAGGCAGTGTGTGTCGTTGGTGAAACTAATATACTATTATAAGAAAGTTTTCGAAACATGTTACTCTGTTTTTCTTTTTCTTTTTAAATTGTAAATCAAGGTGGTAATTGTGCCAATGTTGACAACATCAAAAACGTTGAAAAGAAATCACATTTTGTAAAGGAATTACTATTTTTAATCTGATATAAATTTAAAGTTGTACCAACTATGTTCATCATGACCCGATCATAGTTTATGAAATAAAGAGGGGTAAGGTATATATTATTTTGTATGTCTTTTGTTTTCAATGTTGGGTAAGCAACATTATAGCAACCTACTTTTTTATATTCATGATTATAATAGATTCATTGTTATTTCATTCATATGTTGATACCTCTTTAGCAATGATCATTTAAAATGTTTGATGGAAATAAACAAATCAAGTGTATCATTGTCGTTAAACTTACATTTATTAAAGATAAATAATATATTTTTCGAATCTCACATGCTTTATAAATTTTTCCATATTATACTTATAAATAAGGAGATTTATTACAATTCCATTAAAAATTATGTTGTTTATCTCTAAACAAAATGTTTTTGAAATCCTTTTTCATACTAGAAATGTATAAATTCGTTTTTACCCGTGTATTGAGCGGACTTTTATCACTATGTTGGTTTTTCATCACCATATAGGTTTGTAGTTCAAGAGTGAAACCATTTGAAAGATCTTCTCTATGTGTAAATGTAAAACTCAGGCCCTTGGTCACTTTTAAAAAAATCAAATCAATACTATGCTTTTATAACACCACATCTCGGAACAACCTCGAGACTAAGAGTGTCAAACCACAAGAGATAATTACAGATGTCATCGTTTAAACACAATTATAAAATAAAATAAATACTTTTATTTCAAATTATGAATGGTTCGAACCATGTAGCAAAAAAAATTTATAAAATCATAATCAAACCAAATACAAAATAATAATAAAGTTTATCGAGTTCTCATGAACACCTCTTCTTTCAGTCCACTGTAAGCTCTGATACTACTGATACTACTGCTCAACCTCTTTAATCTTTTTCCTCACTATAAATTATCTATCTATGACAACCTAAAAAGGGGTGAGTACGAAGACATCTTATAAATCTATTGTTAAAATTTTTAAATTGAAAATCAGAATTTATGCGTTTCTATTGGTCGATATATATATCAAACATAATAATTAAATTAAAGAATTATATATAACGTTTAAGAAACATGTAATTATCAAAAAACTGCGCAAAATACGGGTATCATCTAGTTATTTGGGAACAACTGTAAATGAAAAATCTGTTAGAAATCCAATAAAGTTATAGAAGATCAAATAAAATATATAATGGATATAATTACAACCACTTAAAACCAATTGGATATCATATATTACAATCCGATTAATGTATTGGACATGTTATCACTTTAAAATGAAATATAATCTGAGACGGTCGATAAATGCAATCATCTCAATGGATCGAGTTAAGAATTCTACATTGCAAATTGTAAAATACGTAATACAGTATATATAAAGATTAATTTATAATGATCAATTGATTTGATTTAAAATCCATAATCCGCATCACAATCCAATTATTTGATTTATTAATATCCAATCTCAGATTTCATATTGACTGATGATGATTGATCTGATGCAGAATATAATACATCCTATGAATCATATTTGCTAATATATCAATGCAATTATTCAGTAAAATGTATTGTTTTAGCCAGATAATCAACGTTAGGGAACAATATTATTTTTATAAATGGCGTTGATTTCGTCCACTGCGCCATTATTTTTTTTTTCATTTGTTTGTATTTAATTTGTAATAATCTAATTACATTTGCCCCTAAAGAAGATATAAATAGTTCTTTTATATTCTTCACAAATAATTTCAAAACCTACTGAATCTTATTATCCATGGCTTCAAATTGAATCCTTTAATCATACTAAAAATACATGACAATATATCCAAAAGTTCCATTAACTTAGGCCAACATTTTCACGAGTCGAGCACTAAGGTTTCATACAAACTTGTAGAGATCAAAGAACTTCAGTTAATTTTCCCATGGAGGGCACTACCACGATTTCTACATTTTCAGGTAAAGCAATAAGTTTCGTTACCTTGATTGTTGCAATTCCATTTGGGAAAGGACAGCAGGATTTAGCTGCCGCGCGTTGCGGATGAAGCTGATCTGCCATGTGCAATCCAAAACGATTAGTGACGGGAGATGATCCAGTAACTGTATGTTTGTTCCAAGTCGAACGGATGAGGCCACCATCATTTTTCAAGAGCATGCAAGGAAAAATCTGAAGAAACATGCAAATAGTTCAGGGATTCGTGAGTATAGATCTGAGATTTAGATTTTGTGCTTTTAAAGAACATGTGATGGATCATGGAATTTAATCTGCACAATTCTACGATTTCAAATTTTAATAAGCCTTAACAACATTAGGACAGATTTTCAGGGACTTCCTTTATATTATACCTTCTACAGTTCTCTTTCTAGACGGAAAAAATTGCGAGGAAGATGAACAGATGAAGATTCGTTTCCCTACCAGAATTCGTATGCAGATGGAACGTCATGAAGCGGGTGACCCCTCAGGTTTCTCTCAAGTATCCTCCGTGCCATAGGGACTTGCTTCCCTACCACGAAGATGAAAGCCTTTCCCTTTCCTCCAGCGCCTCTTGCTGTCCTTCCAACACGGCGAACGTATTCACTCGGATCACGAGGAAAGTCAAACAGCACGACATGATCAACACCAGAAAAGTCTATCCCACGTGAAGCTCTGCACATGATTTGGAAGAAATTTCATCACCATGTTCTGACATCAACTCCTATAGAAGCATGGAAACCAGACCTGTGACTAAAAAGTGAAGTACCTATCCGTGCTAACCATGAAAAGTGAGCTTCCTTCAGGTTGAGTCGAAGCGAACTGTTTCATGTTTGAAAGCCGCGATTCTTGTGCCAGAGCTGCGTGAAAAGGAAGAACACGCAACTGACTTTCTTTTCTATCGCACCTCTTAAGTATATTCTCAACTTTCCTACATGTCTCAATCTGAAAATGAGGCACGCCAATCACGATGTAAATCAGAGAGGTCTACAAAGCTTAAGTTTAGCCAAATAGCAGTGATTGGAGGATGATGATTACTTTATTGCAGAAGATGATAGTTTTTGGAACAGGATTTTCCTCCACAAGCTGAAGAAGAGCAGCTTTCTTGTTAATAAATGCAGTCTCTGGAGTTTTCTCAGCCTTATCATCTCCACTGCAGTCCACAAGAACCTACCATGCAAGACAACTTTTTTCATTGCCATGCCAATGAAGTTCAAACAGATAACTAGCAAAAGAATATGCAATTCACAATTCACAGCAGATTTCTGTGGCGCCTCACTCACTGTGACCAGACATGTCCGATGGGGTTGTTTGTTGAAGATAATCATGCTTGCAAAAGGCTGATATAAAAACTAAGAAGTATAGTAAGAGAATAGAGACCGACCTCTTCAAGAGCAGGGCTGACACGATGCACACGAGGTCCCATTACTACTTCACAATCAGGGAATACTTCAACAAGTTTGTTGTATATCTCTAGAGGTAAGGTTGCCGTGACAAACAGATATTGGGCAGTAACAGGGGAAGAATTGATCAGACTTTGCAGCGCAACCTCAAAGTCCTCGTCACCAAAAAGTATATCCACCTCATCCAAAACAGCACTGCAAGAAAGTTCACCACTGATATCTCAACAAAATGTTCGACAAAAGCAAGTCTGCTTTGTTGCAAAAGGTATAATACCATCTCAAATTGGTCAACTCCAAAAATCCTTCCTTAATTAGGAACATGAAACGCCCTGGCGTAGCTATCAAGACATCAACACCTTGGTCCAAATTTTCAAGCTGAGTTTTTTGTTTAAAACCACCAGTCACGACCATGGAACGGAAAGGGACCCCAAACCTTGAAAGTGAACGACAATTACTGAGAACCTGCAAAAGTTTTCAGCGATATAAAAAAAAAATTATTTCTTCTGTAAACCACCAGGGCTGCAAAACAGGATGACGGATGATATCCTTGAATCATATGCTCAAGAAAAGAAACAGTTTGATTTCTAAAGCATAGTCCAATACAGACAAATCAACCTGAGAAGCCAATTCTGCAGTTGGTACTAATACAACAACACGAGGACACCGGGGTGAAGATTTGCTCTGTCCTTGAATTTCTTCTTCCCTAAGACGCTGAATAACCGGTACTAAATATGCCAGTGTCTTCCCTGATCCACTTTGACAAGCGAACATATTGGTAGATACTTATTAAAAAGGTAACAATGTTGTTATACCTGAATATGTGAAGCGCGAATAAAACCCTGCTCCCTTAAGGATTTTATCATATAATCATTACACCCTAGCTCCCGAAATTTTTTTCGGCTGAAAAAGTCAGCCTCACTGGCACCAATGAATCTGTTCCCTCTCTTTTCTTCAACCGGCCTCTCTCTCGAAGTTGCAACAGAACGCCTATCACCCCAGCCCCTCAAGTTACCAGCAAAACCTTCACCATACGGAATATGTGATTCTTCTCTCTTCTTATCAATAAGGCTTTGAGAACCCAAAACCTCTTCAAAAGCTTCATCAGATCCGTCCAAGGTGTTTAATTCTTTCTGCTTCCTATCTTCTCGTGGTCTAGCAAATCTTTCCACCTTTTTTGGCTCTATAGATTCTTCTGGTTCAGTAATAGCAGCCTTCATCAACTTCTTCCTCATGTAATCCAGAATGGAAGATGAACCAAACCTGTCTTCTGAAAAATGCTCTTCATCACCGGAAACTGTATCTTCGTCCTCACTTTTTCTACTAATCACAGGCTGCTTCTTCCGCGATGCGCTTCCAGCGAGAGCTTTCACTTTCTGAGCTTTCAGTCTAGCAAAACTCGCAGATACTCCCCTGGGACGCGAACCACTCCTCGTAGTTTCTGCCATACCTCAACGGATTCACGCTTCAAATAATTAACACAAACACTAGATACGATTGCTAATACCACCAATTGAACGAAAAACAAGCATTTATACTCCAACAAAGACAAATTGTGCAACACCAATTACCTGACGGAATTGAAGAGAAGACATCGTCCGGAGAAGAGAAATCGTCCTCCTGATCGTCATCGCCCACGACGATGACTCTATCTCCGGTAGTATCGTTAACAAGCTCATACGAACCCGGAGTTTCCAGCGGCCGTCTAGTGTAACCCGCTTTCGCCACCACTGCTCCACAGTGACGACGAAGCCGCACAATCGCCTTTTGGTTTCTAAAGGAGTTCCTCGCCGGAAATGGGAGATACGGCGGTGGAGCTCTAGCCAGCATCTGATGCAAATCGTAGTTATACTCTTGGGGTGTCTATTTCTTCTGCCCAGCAAGGAAGGAAAGGAACGGCAGCTCCGGAGAGATAAGACGATATTTTTTCAAAGTTCAGATATTTAATTTCCAGAAAGAAAAAACGAAATAGTTACAAGAGACTAAACTACAAGAAGAGTACTAATCAAAATATTTAGATTTTATCGTATTTGTAAATATAAATAATTGAATTAAGATATTTGAGTAGAATTATTTCCAATATTTTGATCAATATTGGAAATATTGGAAATTGCATAACTTAATGCAATTGCTTAAGAAATTTGATTATCACGAAATGGTATTATTAATCGTTTGTGTTGGAATTCACCTAGCGTTAACCAACACGATGGCATCTCGTCACGATTGTGTGCTGTGTAACGTAATTACTTGGTTATTTTTAAAACGAGTTACAAATTGTTACACGGTGTAATGCAATTGTAATGCCAATAGTTTATAACACAATTCATATTGAAATGGCGTTATCAAGTGTAACACAAACGCGTAAGGTTTTATAACGTAATGATGTGATTTAGCGATATAAACTTGGTACAAATAACAATTCACGAGAACCATAATATCCAACGGATTTTGTTGATAAAGTTGGCAAATTATCGCTGGAGGCAACGCCATTTAGTTGAAATATAGGGATATATATATATATATGCATTGGTCCTATATCAACTCATTAATATGTAAAACTTCAAGTGTTTTAGATATTTGGTCATTAGGACGGTGAGTGTAAGAGAGTTTTGACTCAGAAATGAACAAAATTTATGTCAAATTCAAAATAAAACGTTTTACGGTATTTGTTACAAATTAGTTGGATACGCAAAGAGCTTTAAGTTTTATAGTCCATATCGTAGGTGTAGAAACGAAAACATTTTTTAATGTAGCATTGTGTTAAAATACATACAAGAAAATTTTGTGGGAAACTAATATTTAGGTTTATCATCCCTAAGATACAAACACAATGATAATTCATATGTACGTTATTGAATAGCCAAATGATTTTATACTAATTATGAATCAATTAAAAAAATTAGTTTGACGATCATACTTTTCATGATGAATATATAGAAATGATTGGGGATGCTTTTCGCTAACATCGGATTATGCATGATGGAAAAATCAATGAAAAAGTATCAAACATTGAAACTAATAAGTTTACGAGCTTTTTGGTACAGCCAAACAATCTTGTATGAGAAAATGTGAAGATCATTGAAGTTGTCCCTTGTAGCTAGATTGATGGGTCAGATTTTTCATGATATTTTTCCTAAAGGAAAGGTCGCACCTAAGTCCTTTTATGACATGTTAAAGCTCATTGGATCTCTTGGAATACGACATGAAAATATTTTGTGTGTAAACAATTATATGATATTTTGGAAAGATGATATAAATCTTTTGAATTTCCTTTTTGTGGGGTTCTAAACTTTAAATCTAAAAAGACAAATCAAAGGAAAATAATTTCGTACAAAATAATATTTAACATGTTAATTCTTGAAAAATTAAAAAGATTGTGTGAACCACAACATACGATACAACACCTGACATGGCATGTAGAAGACCATTCCTTAATGGAGAAATACATCATCCATTAGATGAGAAAGCATGGAAGTATTTTATTGAGTTATATCATTAATTTACTTTTGAAAAAGAAATTTTTAACTAGTGTTGGCATAACATAAACTCGAGTCGATTTTCATTTCTTTATCATTTTTGAAATTTAGAAAAAAAAAGCTCTCTTGTTGTTATACTTCCCATCACACTAGCTCACCAAAAATACCTTCTCGTTGCACTAGCTCATCGGAAATCACTGGTTGCATACTTATTTTGATTGAATACCATATTTCATGAATGAATCTCGTCGATTCGATTATATTCGATTTATTTTAATTGTATTCATATATATATATATATATATATTGGTTTAAGTTAAATTTAAATGTAATGTAACCTAGATTTAAAAGTTTGAGCATGATTGATCATGTTCGGTGTATAGATTTAGATGTATTTTGAAGTTTAGGTCGATTTTGTTCGTTAGGTTGGTATAGTTTGGTTAATGTGGGTTAAAGGTGATTTAGTTCGATTTAGGCCAATTTTGTTTAGTAACGCCAGTTTAGTTTAGTTAAAAACTAGTTGGTTTCAGTTGAGGAATGGTTTTGGTATTGGTTTAGATCGGTTAGATTTGAGTTGGTTTTAAGTTTGAAATTATGTTGCTATAGAATTGGAAATTGGATTGGTTTAAGGTTGGGTTTTGGATTTTAATTGGTTTTTTTGTCTTGTAGGATGTTTCGATGATCATACGTTTGTGGTTCAGTGGAATTATTAGTTTCGGATGGACTCTAAAGATGTCAATTGTTAGCTCATAGTCATGTGGGTCACTTTGCCAATCTTTTCGACCTCATCTAATGACATCAATATCATTTTTACAATGAAGATGGATTGCCATAGGTTTTCGTTTTCATATCTCAAAAGTTGTAAACATCAACAATTTACTTCTTCATTTCAGGCACACGTCTACTCATTGGTTACATCTAGAGAAACTTCCAAATTCGAATGTTATATAAACATATTGGTAAATAAAACTATTGTAGCCCATTGCAGCAAGACCAACTACTTTTGTTCGTACATGGGTTGTATGTCTATTGCACTGTCACCAAAGATTATTGGTGAATTGTTTGATGGTAAATACCACCTATTAAATTATTAATTGAAATTTATAACTAAATTTTTTATACAAATATTTTAATTTATTTATTTAAGCAAAAATGGTAATGAGAGTTCTAATACCATAATATGATCTATGATTGGTTGATGTTTATAGTGACAAATGAAATCACTAACCACGGGCCAAAATGAGAATTGACTTGTCGATGTACACATTAAAAAGTGCACTTCGGATTTCATATGTCTAGAAATTTGGGATGTGCTTGAAGCATTGATTGAGTCTAGATTTTATTGAGCGGAGCGAGATAGCCAAGAGAATTCGAAAGACCCACGAGACTTTGTAAGTTATTTTACAATATTTAAATTTTTTTTCAATCTAATAATGTTTGATTATGTATTTCTTCGCAACAACAAGAATACAAACGACATCTGAGCTTATTGGAACTTATGCTCAAGACGCATCAGAAATAAGATAGAACATGGTTCTACGAAAAAAACTAAAAAAGTATACAAGGAGATCAAGAAAAAGATACGTAAAATTTGATTTAGAAATGTATAGATTTAATTTTTATATAAAATTTTAACTAATTTTTTCATAGAGTGAGAAGAGGTAAAACAATCCCATGAAACATCTTCAACTAAGGGCGAAGAGACGGGCTGAGATCACCCAAACTATGCATGAAAAATTCTATATAGATATAAATATCTCAACAAAGCAATTTTGATTAATTTTTAAAGTATTTATTATTTTAAAATAAGAATAGTTTTTTATTTCTGTAGATTTTACAACCGTACAGATGGGGATGTATATGTGGTTTAGATCGTAAACCTCGTGGGGTGAATGGATGATCTCATGAAACTGGTGGAGGTGCAACATGACGAACTGGTGAGATGCAAGGCGAAGATAGCCGATCTCGAATCGGCTTGGCACGTCACAATTATTTCATTATGTACAATACCCATATTAAACATTTTAGCAATCTTACTATTTTGTCGTACAAAATTTCTCAGTGACCTAACCATGTGAAGTAATTGATAGTGAAACCTCCTAAATAAAGATGATTCAATAGATTTTTTTCGTCACAAATTTTTTATTTTTTGTATTTGACGCATGCACATACCAACTCACTGGTTTCTTTGTAAACTTGTTTTTTTCGTCATCGTCATGGTCTATATAACTCCTTTCATAAACTCTTCGGTACACACATTAAGTTTTCATGTTAATTCTTTTGTACATCTCTTATCTTGAAACAAAAGTATTCTATCTTGAAGATAATTCCATTATAATATGAAATAAGAAGATTATATGAAGTAGAATGTATAATAATTTTATATTGAAATGAATGAAGGTGTAGAATGTTTTATTTAAGCAATTTCTAATAATTTTGAACGAATTAGGGATGAAGGTGGATAGTTAGGGGACCAAATTTAGGGTGCTGATAAACCGTCAAAATTTATAAACAATCCGTTCATAAAGCTTGTGTACTTACGGATGATTTATGGACTATTAAAATCCGGTAAACAAATTACGGACGTACCATATATCTGTAAATCATGGATGGATGTATAATATAGCCAAGATTTTTGGATGGATGTGCATTCCATCCATAAGTTTTGGACAAGTCGTACTATCGTCTATCAATCATTCATAATACTGAATTTTTTGCGTATCTACGGGTTGCCTATAATTTATAGAAGAATTTCAGATTTTACTATTACAATATTAGTTCCATAGATAGGTTTGAGAATCACATTTCAATTTAAATTGTTTGATGTGTGATTGAACCCAAAACAATAGCTAAAATTGACTGAATTCAAACAAAATTAAATCAATATAAAATCGAGATAAGAGAGATATGTGAACTTTTTTTTAAGATAAATACGTATCTACTACGGGTCCCTGACAAAATCAACATGTATAATAAAAAGTAACCTACCAAATTTTGCATAATCAAAACCTAATATCGAAGAAGATAATGGAAGCAAAAAGAAATAGATAACAAAAATTGAGAAATGTAAAAAACTTTGCATGGCATCCTTGTAGTGATCATAGGAATTACCAATACATCCTTTGTTTATATTAGTCGATATTACCGAAAATGAAATTAAGCTCTATACATCCTTACTCAATCTGAACCTTTACGCGCTTCCTTCTCATTGTTGTGATCTATTCTGTTGGGATTAGCTTCTATCAATTGAAAGAACTGTCGATTCTCCATTATTACATGGCTGCCTTATCTTCTTTGTTGTCGATTAAGGAGTGTGCTCTCTCTCCCACTGAATAAAACCACCATCGAAGATGTTTGTTTAATTTCCATCCACAAATATCTCTGGTACAAATTTATAATTTTTTCTATTCTTTAAATTTTATTTCAGAATATAAATAGTTAATAACTTGTGAAAACGATGAATTCTTTACTATAATATACATAATTAACGAATTTATAATTTTATAACGGATGGAAATATAGAAGGTGACCAACACTTAAAAATCAAACGGTGATATTATTAGGAGAATATTAGTGGAATATAACCTTGGATATCAATATATATAGTATCACATACAGTATCAACAATTATTATGATAATATTATGTTGAATATTACCTTATATATAAATATCAATCTCTATAATATCATGTATAATATCAACATGTTTCCTTATTTATAGGACATCACCTTATATTTATATGGTTGTATCATGACTTTCAATTATATGAAATGTCTTCACAAATTCTTTTCTCTATGTGGTATCAGAACCTTCAATCGTAAGACGATACCTCGATTTTTTTTTCCAACAACCGTCCCTCATCATTCGAAGATGGCCACTACTAGGAATAGTTCCTCCAATGGTACTCCACAAACAAGTGATATTGTCACTCCCAAAAACCCATCAAACCTTCTTTTTTAACTCCTATCCACATCAATTTCTCCAATGTCACCAAGCTCGAAAAATTGAGAAATGTAAAAAACTTTGCATGGCATCCTTGTAGTGATCATAGGAATTACCAATACATCCTTTGTTTATATTAGTCGATATTACCGAAAATGAAATTAAGCTCTATACATCCTTACTCAATCTGAACCTTTACGCGCTTCCTTCTCATTGTTGTGATCTATTCTGTTGGGATTAGCTTCTATCAATTGAAAGAACTGTCGATTCTCCATTATTACATGGCTGCCTTATCTTCTTTGTTGTCGATTAAGGAGTGTGCTCTCTCTCCCACTGAATAAAACCACCATCGAAGATGTTTGTTTAATTTCCATCCACAAATATCTCTGGTACAAATTTATAATTTTTTCTATTCTTTAAATTTTATTTCAGAATATAAATAGTTAATAACTTGTGAAAACGATGAATTCTTTACTATAATATACATAATTAACGAATTTATAATTTTATAACGGATGGAAATATAGAAGGTGACCAACACTTAAAAATCAAACGGTGATATTATTAGGAGAATATTAGTGGAATATAACCTTGGATATCAATATATATAGTATCACATACAGTATCAACAATTATTATGATAATATTATGTTGAATATTACCTTATATATAAATATCAATCTCTATAATATCATGTATAATATCAACATGTTTCCTTATTTATAGGACATCACCTTATATTTATATGGTTGTATCATGACTTTCAATTATATGAAATGTCTTCACAAATTCTTTTCTCTATGTGGTATCAGAACCTTCAATCGTAAGACGATACCTCGATTTTTTTTTCCAACAACCGTCCCTCATCATTCGAAGATGGCCACTACTAGGAATAGTTCCTCCAATGGTACTCCACAAACAAGTGATATTGTCACTCCCAAAAACCCATCAAACCTTCTTTTTTAACTCCTATCCACATCAATTTCTCCAATGTCACCAAGCTCGTAGCGATGAACTACCTTACGTAGAACATTTAGATTCGAACGCTCCTTTAAGACTACAACGTTGGTAGCATTCTCGGTCCCGATCTCACACTGACAACAACCTTTGTCGCGAATAATGTTGTGATTCCTAATCTAACTTATGGATCTATGATACTGCAAGGCCCGGTGGTGTTTTTGGCTATCCTAGGATTGATCTTGGTCTTCAAGACCGGCTGCAACAATTGGTGATTCATAAAGCACCTTGGTCTCAACCTACGGTCGGTCGAGCCGTGTCCATCTCAAACAAATAAAAGACCAAATAAGGCGATTCACCAAGGGAACAAAAATGATCGATTACTAAATTAACTTCTTCAAGGCCAAGGCGGGTGAATTATCTCTCTTAAGGAAACCCATGGATGTCGAAGATCGAATTGATCTGATCTTTCTAGGCCTTGGGGACGAATACAAATCTATCATTGATGTGGTGAATGCAGAGGACATAACCATCCTTTTCCGAATTAAACGAGAAATTTCTCAGCAACGAGGTGGATCTCTTCATTGTCGAATCTGCTTCATATGTGCTTCCTATCATAGCCAAAAATGCACAACATAAACCTTGAACACCATGGCATCAAGACTCTCATAGTGCTTCAAACGATTATGGGAACACCAACTCATGTTACTCTTCTCGTGGTGATCAATCACAAGGCTACCAAGGGAAGTGTCAACTTGTGGTACACAAGGTCAGAATGCCAAATGTTGCATGCCTCATTCTCCACTGATTCCTCGCCAACATGGCTACTCGACTCTTGTGCATCTCACCGTATCAGGCCAATCTCGTTTTTCACTCTCCTTACATGCAACGATGGTGTGATGTTTGGCGATGTTGGGCTTGCTATCAAACATATGGGTTCTTTACCTTTACCCTCTTCTACTCATTCATTTTCTCTTCTATGTAAGTTATATGATCCCTCTGTGCATAGAAATCTTATATTCGTTCATCAACTATGTTCTCATAACAATATCTTGGTAGAATCATTTTCTCACTATTTTCTGGTGAAGGATCTCAACACGGGACACCATTCAATTCTTTCTTTCTGAATTATTTCCTCAATCCTTTCCTACCTTCTTTTTTTATCTTCGTCTCCCATCTGAGTTACATGTATTAAGTCCACATTTTCTTTGAGTGGCACTTTAGATTAGGTCACCCATCTTCCGAAGTTTTGAATAAATTCGTCTCATAATGTTTCCTTATCATTGTCACGAGCCAATGTTATTTCTCCATGTGATGCGTGTTTGAGCACTAAAAGTTGTAAAACTTATGTTTTCTATTTCAAGCGTAGTTTCTTCTCATCCTCTTTAAATTATTATGCTGATATTAGGACATTTTATGTGACTTTTTTTTATGGATATAAATACTATGTTATATGTGTTGATCACTATAACATTATACATGATTTAATGCAATGAAAAGGAACTCTTATTTTGAAATATTCATGCGATTCAAGAAGCTTGTCGAGAATCATTTTCCTAACATATCACGACTCTTTATTCTAAAAAATGGTAGAGAATTCATATTTTTACAAACATTCTTAGCCACACATAGTATTTCTCATTTCACCACGATACACCAGACCACAACAGGATCTCTGTATATAAACACAAACACATTGTTGAAACAAGTCTTGCTCTCTTGTCACATGCATCTATTCCTTTTGAATATTGGACATTTGCATTTTCCACGGCTATATATCTTATAAACCGTCTTCCAACCTTATTTATTGGTTTCAAATCACCTTCTGAGTCTCTCTTTGCGCCAATACCTAACAATTTACAATTATTTATTTTTGGAAGCCTTTGCTACTCATGGTTACGACCATACACAATTCATAAACTTAAACCTCAATCCCTCGCTTGTGTCTTTGTAGCCTATTCCCTAACCGAAAGTGTCTTCTTATGTCTCAACATCCTTATCTTTTGTGTCTTTGTTTCTTACCATTTTATGTTCATTGAAACTAAATTTCTATTTACTCGTCTTCATTCTTTGTCATCGATCAATCAATCATATATTTTTTTCACCCCATCACCTTCTCCTCCTTTCACAACCATATGAGCTTGTCATCTCGTACACCACCATCACCTGAGGAGCCCCCATGTTTGGATCCTCCATCGCCATGAACGTTGATACCACCATGTAACACACCCTTATTTGTGAACTCTCCACCATTGATGACATTGACACCTTCATCACCCTCATCCTTGCCCATTCCATATTATAGACTTACCCTCAACACCTACCCTATTACCACAAGAACCAAAATAACATCACTAAACCTGCATAGAATCTTTCCTTTAGTACCTAAGTCTCATCTTTCTCGGACATTGAACCTACATGTGAATCTCAAACCCGCAAGGACCCTAAGTGGAGAAATGCCATGAATGAAAAAATTTGCATTGGTCCACAATGGCACATGGAATCTGGTTCAACCGGTTACTTCTCACAACGTGGTTGAGTGTTAATGGGTTTTGAAAATAAATGTCTTTCTAATGGTTCCATTCACTGCTTTCAGATGTGACTTATGGAAAAAGGATTCCATCAAAACCTTGGGGTTAATTACAATGACACCTTTAGTCTCGTTGTCAAACCACCGACGATTAGTCTTATGCTCAGTCCTACCATCACTAGTGGATGGACCTTACATCAACTTGAAATAAATAATGCATTTCTTAAAAAACGCTCTTTGAGGACATCTACCAATCTCAACCATCAGGATTCATCGATCGTGATCAACCCTCCATGTGTGCAAACTTCATAAATTCATTTATTGGAACATTGGGAAGTGGGTATGAAAATGCAACACCACCATCAAAATATATGTTTGTATTTCGATTTCATGTTTGAACATGTGACTCGAAGTAGTAAAGAGTGAATAACAATATTTCCTAATTCATGTATTATTTCACAATTGAACCCTCTGGATAAGCTTTTCATTTTTTTTCTTCAGATGAAACATAAATCTCTCAAATGGATGTATTCAATTGAATTGAACTAAACCTCCAAATACAGCTTCATGTGGTAGATGAACTATTAGATACTCCATAAAAAAAAGAATGATGGTGGAAAAAATTTCTCCAAATTAAATAGTATAGTAACTATATCATTTTTTCAGTCTACGAACCACATCTACACATAAATTTATCACACGTAAATCTCGAAAAAAATATGCCAATATGTGATACATGAAAGTATTAGTATATTTAACACTTAATATATATAAATTATTAATCATTACATTTAAAAAACCATACATTCAATTTCTTCATGTGCATGTTTATCCAGCAATTCGGAAAAACATATAGAAAGTAGTCTTTCCATGAATACATGACAATCATGACATTCATCCATGTCTTCCATGAATGTCAATGCACCTTCTGATATTAGACGAATAACCATCAGGAAATTTCACGTCTTCCTACAACCATTTCAACAATTTATGTTTCTCCTCATTTGACAATCAGAATATCGGAACTAAAGTTTTAGTGTCATCACTTATATGTAAATTCTTCTGTGACTAATAGATCCTTGCAAGATTTAATGTAATCTTAAATCTTTCCTGTGACGTTCAGTACTGTGTTGATGATATTATCAAACAAATTCTTCTTTATGTGTATTACATCAAGATTTTGTTGAATCATTAAATTTTTCCAATATGTCAAATCCCAAAATATGCTCTTTTTGTACCAATTATGAGTAATTCCATAACCACAAATTCTTCGATGGTTGTTTTCTTCGTAATTTGTACTCCTAGTAACACCCAAAACAAGAAGTCGTTCATATAAAATCCCTTCACCTGTCAAAACTGGAGGAGGAGATTTTCGCACAACTATATTCCTTTTAAAATTTCTCTTGTTACGCCGTAATGTATCATCAGAAGGAAGAAAACAACGATGACAATCAAACCAAGTCGTCTTTCGTCTATATTTCAATTTAAAAGCATCTGTTTCGTCCATGTATTATGGATAACCCAATCGACCATGCATTCTCTATCCAGATAACATACCATAAGCTAGAAAATCACTTATTGCCCACATATGAGCACTTCATAATATAAAATTTTGTCGCCTCGAGACGTCGTACGCTTGAACTCCCTTCCACAATTTTTTTTAATTCATCAATCAATGGTTGAAGAAATATATCCAAACATCTTTTCGGATGATTAGACCCGGAATAAGTATTGTTAAGAACAAAAACTCCTTTTTATGCATATGTCAGCTGGTAAATTATATGGTGTCATAATAACTGGTCACAATGAATAATTTCTCCGAGATATCTTGAATGGATTAAAACGATCAGTACAAAGGCCTAAATAAATATTTCGACTCTCAGTTGCAAAATTAGGACATACCTTGTTTAAGTGTTTCCACGCCTCACAATCTGAGAGATGACATATTTCTTCTTCACGATTTGAATGCTCAGCATGCCATCTCATATCGCTCGCGGTCTTCTCAGATTGATACAATCTTTTAAACCTACCTGTAATTGGTAAGTACCACATACGACGATACAAATCCGATTTTCCATTCCTTGTCAAATAAAATTGGTCTTTTCCACAAAATCAACATTTACTCAAATCCAATGTCTCTTTCCAAAAAAAACATATGAAATTCTTTTAACAAACAATTATTTTTTTTGATATAACAACAAACTCAATGATCTAATCATATTCTTTGTGTCATAATATGATTCTATTGCATTGTTATTTTTAGGTAAATAATATTTTATTAATTGCGATATAGAATCCATGCAATCCATCATAAAGTGGATGCCTAGCACTTTCTAACATTTCACAAAAACATTTTGTATCTTCATTCAAATATTCTTTTAATATTTTCCTTGTTTCTTTCACCGAATATATTTTGCATAATTTTCACTTAAGTGTTCATTTCTACATTTTGAGATGTTTGAAACACTTCATGATCTACAATACCCTCACTAAAATCTTCCACAATATTACTAGACCGTGGTGTAAGAGATAATTACAAAATAATTCAGAGTAAAAACTCTTAAATAAAGATGATTCCAAACGGTTGTCTCTTTAACAAAAATTTCATTTTTGCATTTGACGTATGAATAAACCAACTTACCAGTTTCTTTATAAACTTGTTGATTTATCGCCTTCGTCATAAAATATGTAACACCTTCTATAAACTCCTTCCATACACTTTGAGTTTCTAGATCAACTCTTCTATACATCCATTATCTAGAAATAAAAATATTCGCTCGTTGATGATATCACTGTAATAAGAAACAATAAGATGGTATGGAGTAAAAACTATGATAATTTTTTGTGAGAAACGAATGAAGGTAAGCCAAACGCCATGGTAAGCCAAACGCCATGTCTCCCGAAGGTAGTAGTTTGAACATAGATTTGGTATCTTGTGACCTTTACCAACCTTATGTGCTGCCGCAATTGCGTGACTGTATGGATACTTATCTACGTCAAACATTTTGCATTCGCATGTTCTTTTTTGAAGACTCACTACAAATCTTCTACCCATCTCATTTCTCACCTCATACTCATCACTCAGACTGTTCAATTCAATAACATCATACTTGGATGCCTGTCCAAACCGTGCATGTAACGTTTTCTCAACGTAAGGTGTTAACTTTTGAGAATCATCACCGGTAGCTGCTTCCAACCTATACCTATTGAACCATTCCACTGTCTTTCCCAAACAAATATCTAAAAGCCCTAGGATCGTAAATTTTTTTTACTTCTTCAACGTTGAGTTTATTGACTCGACGCCATTAGT
>CM071871.1:16563315-16580984 GCA_036759665.1 Gynandropsis gynandra
CCCTTTACCTCTGCGACCCTTGGACCCATGCGACCCTTGCGACCCTTGGACCCCTGCGACCCTTTACCTCTGCGACCCTTGGACCCCTACGACCCCTGGACCCCTACGACCTCTTTACCTCTACGACCCTTTGAACCCTTTGCAACCCCTTTCCCATGCGACCCTTGGACCCATGCGATCCTTTGAACCCTTTGCGACCCCTTTCCCATCCGACCCTTGGACCACTGCGACCCTTTAACCCTTTGCGACCCCTTTACCCTTGGACCCCTGCGACGACCTTTGATCCCTTTGACCCCTCGATGAGACTCTGTGACCCAGTGCGACCGTAAGACTCTGTGACCCACTTTGTCACATTTGACATTGCAATAAATATGACTCGTTTAGATTCGTTTTCAATAATTGCAATAAACACAAGAGAAACACGAAAAACTCACTATACATACTTGGGTTTTCTGCTGAACGTGCTTAATTGAAAGTTTCTTTGTTGACAACAAAGGATTTCAACCTATTGACAGCGAATTTGATGTCGATTTCAAGCTACTCTCGTCGAATCTGTTGTGGTGTGGGAGAATAGTAATTTTTGCCCATATGAAAGAGAATTAGAGGTGCTTTAGAGGAGAGAGAAAAATTGTCGTCAAGGGTAATATGGGATTATCAATATTTTAAGGATAGATTTGAAGTTGAAACTTTTTTTTCATCCAAAAATATTTTTGAAGCACTTTAACCCTATAGGAGTATTTTTGAAGCTTTCCGATTGCATGATGACATAAGGATAAGAGGGGAGAATATCAAAAATGCCCCCTTAGGGCTAAAACACTTCAAAACTACCCTCCTAAATCTGATGAAAAAAAAATTGGAGAAAAGACATATGTGCCCTTAATGAAAAACACATACAAAGGAGGGAAAGGCAAATATGAGAAGAGGGAAAACGAGGGAAACAAAGTAGAGAGCTATTTCCTTTCATTTTCGAGTGTTTCCTTTCATTTTCGAATGTTTTCTTTCATTTTCGAGTGTTTCCCTTCTATTTTCGAATGATTTCCTTCAACTTTTGAGTGATTTCTTTCCATTCTCGAGTGATTTCCTTCTATTTTGAGCGGTTTGCGCATGGGTCCAAGGGTCGTAGGGGTACAAGGGTTACAAAGGTACAAGGGTCGAAAGGGGTCAGACAGGGTCGGACAGGTTCGCAGGGTCGCAGGGTCGGTGGGTCGGATTGGGTCGTTGGGTCGCAGGATCACTGGGTCGCAGGATCAAACTGGTCAAACTGGATAAAAAGGGTCGCAGGGATATTTTGGAAATTTTAACATTTATAAAGGTATTTTTGAAGCGAAATTTTTTTTTGAGAAAGATATTTTTGAAGTTACCCTATAAGAGAGAGAAAAGGTTTTCAGTGACATACAAAACTCTTCCATAATTTAAAATATAAAATATTTAATTAAATAAAAATAATCGGTGATTTGAAAGATGAAATAGTGCAACGATAAAAGAGAAAAAATTCTGCCTCCAAACAAAAACCCCAAATCGATTACGCAAAACAAATCCACAGAATATCAAAATGGATGCGAAATCGCCGGAGAATGTTCTCGATCCCCCGCTTAGCGCGCTAGGATTCGAGATCGAGGAAATCTCCGCCGATAGGGTTTCCGGACGCCTCTCCGTGACGGCGAAGTGCTGTCAGCCATTCAAGGTGTTACACGGCGGAGTATCGGCTCTCATCGCCGAGGGTCTCGCCAGCGCCGGCGCTGCTGTCGCCTCCGGTTACAAGCGCGTAGCCGGAATCCACCTCTCCATCCACCATCTCCGCCCTGCCAATCTTGGCGACTCCGTCCTAGCCGAGGCTTTTCCCGTCTCAACCGGCAAGAATATCCAGGTCCGTCGATATGTATATGCAGACATATATATATATATATTCACACACACCTATCTTTCATATTCAATTACGGGAGAAGTTTTGTAGGCCATAAATCCTCTGATTATCTGGAGATTTAGAATTGTTGTATAAAACAATTTTCAGTATTATTTTAAAACTAGAAAATTTCGATCGCTAATAGTTTAATTTGTGTGATTAAATGTAATTAAATTACATAATTGGAATTTCTTAAAAAAATGGTTATGATTCGTGAGTAGGTGTGGGAGGTCCGGTTATGGAAAACCGGGAAAAACGATGAACCGGAGAAGAAGAGCATGGTATCGACATCCCGGGTTACTCTCTTTTGCGGATTGCCGATACCGGACCATGTACAAGATGCTCCCGACAAAATAAAGTTGTTTGTCTCCAAATTATAAATTTGTTTCTATCATGCTTTGTTTTTCCCAGTCATATATGATCGAACTTTTGTTGTATGAACAATTTTTTGTCATTCTTCTGCAAATAATAAATATAAATATAAATATTATCAAACTTATTAAATGATTCCACAATGGTTGTTCTTTCATGGGGATAAATGTTTGGTACTTTTTGTGAATCTTTTTCGGAGTTTGCTTTTCACTTAATGGTTTTACCAAAATTTAGCATTAATCTTGTTGTCACGTCAAATTTTATTTTTAAAAATTTGTAGAAGATAACTATTGAACCAATGACCAAAGAGATTAGAAAATATCAAATAGTATTCGTTTATTTACTTGTCAATCTTTAAGTACATTTTTCAGTTTTTATAATATATTAAAGACCTCATCGGATAATTCTCCCTGAGTTAGACGTAAATACAACCTCAATTGTTTCTTCGCTCAGTACAGTATCTAATTAAGTACACCTAAAACCTTAGACTCTCTCTTTCTCTGTTTCGTGTACTTCAATGATACTTCTCAGAATTGTTAACCTTCTTTTTGTTTCCAGGTCAACTTATCTGTCTTCCGCTCGACTCAGCAACCACTCCCGGTTCTTCAGCCGCGCCGTCATGCTGATCTCTCTTCAACATTGAATCCGCTCGATTCACTTTGACTCCTCCTTCTCCTTAGTCTTCTTGTTGACTTCCTTCAGTCTACCTCGATTTGAATTCATCCGCCTTAAATATCTCAACTTCTTGAAATAACAATTTTAAACTGCAATCCCATTTTTTATTGCATTCACAATCTCCCCCTTTGAATTCTTATCACAAAAACATACGTCAATCAAACATACAGAATTCAAAACAATGCAATAAATTCATTCAGACACAGAACAATCACAGTACGAGATCAAACAACCTAAAATGAATTCACGCAACTAAGTCCAGACCATTTTTAAGTTCAAGCATGGAAAAGTAAACATTAAGTACACTTAAAGAAATTGTCTTTAAATGCACTTAAAATAAAATGAAGAACATATAGGAACACATCAGTTCCTCTTCCTTTTTCCTTTGCTCCTCCTTGAAGTAGATTCCTCACGAATCTCTTAAATCTCTTCATCCACATCTTCCTCGTCGTCCTGCATTTCTCCCCCTGTTTATGTGATAAGATTTCAAACCAGATTAGACACAATATAATTAGAAACAAATCACACAACAATATAAGTGCACTTGATTACTCTGAAAACGCAAGATCAGTCCATCGATGGTTCGGAGCACTGCACTTAATGTTGCACTTAAGGTTCGTCTCAGTTCAGTAAGCTCCTGAACTGTGCTATTCTTGGAAGTTCCAGCTGTTGAAGCAGATGGCATCTTCGCCATATAACGCTTTTCCAAGATAATCCATGGTGGAGTATTCTCTCGAACCTCATCTTTCCCAACTATATCGGAAGCTTGTTGAACCAAAATGTTCTGAATCAGACAAGAGAATGGAAGAATGAACTTTGTGGAGTTAGATAACCCCAATCCAACAATTAAGTCCAATCCAAAAATTGATGGGAATATCATTCTTCAAGCAGTAGAGAAAAACTGCTGTATCCTGCCTTATCGCGTCGGATTTCTTGTTCGGCACCCAGTTCGTGCGGGAAATTTTATTCAGCAGCGCATACTCCCATTGAAGTTTGGAGTTTGGAATCTGCCCTGACCATGAACTTAACCTACCCTCTGTCAGCTACTTTGTGACAACATCCATCTCTAGGTCCAGCTGAAGTTTCTTGGCCCGAGTAACCGGAATATGCGGAATCCCCAGAAACTCGTTTATTACCTCTACACTAAACTTGAATACACGACCACGAACATATGTGGTGCCAAACAGAGCAGAGCCTGGCTCTTCAATCTCAGGAGCGAGATTCACATAGAACTCATAGATGAGTTCCTTACAATACAATAGATGAGCTTCCCGGTGACCAGTAAGTCCCACACAGATAGATGCTGAAATTGATGCACGCTAAGTCCTCTCTTAGAGAAAATCTCCCTTTTCTTAAGGGTTCTAAGCCTACTCAGATATGATTCCTTGTACATTTTGTGCGAATAGGCTTTCAAAACAGAGAGAGGGGTACCTTGTCTTGAAGACGCAGAGGATTGTGCACCAGATGTCAGAACATGTCTCCTAGTAGACTCCGGTGGTGATGGGATGGTGGACGGAGCAGCACTCAGTGGAGGAACCGAGGTAGTACAGGTATCTCGTGGTGGTGTTGAAGTAGACGTATCCCTTGGCTCAGTGGAATGGGTATGTGGGTCATTCTGTGGGGTCGAGGCGGAGGGGACCCTGATGTCGCTATCAAGATATGTACGAAGGTGGACCATGGAAGATGCGCCTGGCCTCAGATTCTCACGTTTGTTTGGTGCAAAAAATTTTGTAGCCATCACCTTGTAACGGCGACCATTGACACGAGAAGGATTTCGTGTAAATACCAAATCCCCCATCCTTACTTCCTGGTCATCAACCAGGAGAATGTCGTCTGCACTTAGGCCGAAATTTGTGCTACGAGTCTGCATTTTTGTTTGGAAGAAGAATCTACAAAAAGAAAGACTACTGCTCTTTTTCTCGAGAGAGATGGGTTAGGGTTTCAGAGATGAAGCAAAATGTGAAATAGAGCTGTTTAAGAGGAGTTAAGTGCAGTTGCAGAGAAAATTTAGGAATTTTGAAAAAATTCGAATTTACTGCACCACTCACATCAGCCCACAAAAACATCACATCACAGTTAAAAAAATTGCCGGTCAATTTGAAAGAGAAAAACACTCAAGTGCAGTTATTAGATCAATGTGAACTTCTTGACATAAAACATGATAAACGGAATCAAAGTAGAATCAGACCGTTAAGAATTAGTCAAAAACTGTAAACGGTTGATTGTTTAAGTACACTTACTGAAAATTGTTCTCCACTTAAAAACAATATGTTCTATTGCATTTCTTTTTATCATTGTTTCTTTTTCTCCCTTCTCTTTCTTTTTTTTTAATTTATTCAAACCACTCATTACAGCTTCTAGAACGTTGTTTAGATATCCTTTTGCTCATATAACAAACTCATTGACTACCTTTTTTTAGGTATACTCTTATGCACACATAGAGGAGTATTTAAGCACAAGTTTTTGGCTTTGTGTCATAGGACGTTATAGCTGAAACTGAATATCTCCCAACTTACACCTGAGCATATACTCATGACAACCACATCTTATTTTTGCATATGAATGCGCATAAAAGTTGTCAGAAGAGTAAGTAGAGTTTTAAGTGCACTTAGATCATCAGATAAAAAAACTGTAGCTTTCAGATATAGAAACAGTGTTCAGACACAGAACAATGATCATTTAAGTGTACTTAAATCAAGTAGACATTGCAGTAATTTTCCACTTCTTCGTAAGATCATCAAACACTCCAAAACACAATTTCACCTATGTAATATGCAAGAAACGATCAAAGCTCACAAACACCAAGTGATTTTCTCAGAGAAATAAACCGATTTAAATCCAGGGGTTTTGTAAAAATATCCGCGAGCTGACATTCCGTAGGCACATATTCCACTTTCATTTGTTTATGCTCAACTTTTTCTCTCAGAAAATGATGTCTTATTTCTATATGTTTCGTTCTGGAATGCTGAACAGGATTTTTTGAAATGTCTATAGCACTAGTTATCACACCATGCAGTAAAAGTTCTGGATTTCATACCGTAGTCCATAAGCATTTGGTTCATCCATACCAGTTGAGTGCAGCAACTTCCCAAAGCAATGTATTCAGCCTCATCAGTAGAAAGAGATGTCGAATTTTGCTTTTTGTTATGCCATGAAACTAAATTGTTTCCGAGAAAGAAATAGCCTCTAGATGTACTTTTACGATCATCCGCATTTCCTCCCAAATCAGCATCACTGAAACCTGCAAGTTCACAATTAGTATCTTTGGAATATAATATGCCATACTCTGCAGTACCTTTGACATATTTGATAATTCGCTTAACAACAAGCAAGTGGGATTTCTTTGGTTTAGCTTGATATCTGGCACAAATCCCTACACTTAAACACAAATCAGGTCTACTTGCAGTGAGATAAAGAAGACTACCAATCATGCTTCTGTATAATTTAACCTCAACATCTTCACCATCTGCATCTCTTGTCAACTTTGTTGTTGTTGACATGGAGGTACTTGCCGATTTACTGTGATCTAGTTCAAATCTTTTTACCAGATTTTTGGCGTATTTACTTTGAGAAATGAACAGTCCATCGTCGAGTTGTTTGACTTGTAGACCAAGAAAGTCGCTTAGTTCTCCGAACATGCTCATTTCAAACTCCCTCTTCATAGTTTGCACAAACCAGTTCACTTTTTCCTGCGATTTTGAACAAAATACAATGTCATCAACTTAGAGCTGTACAACCAATAAAATACCATCTGAATCATGAAGGAACAATGTTTTATCAACTCCCCCTCTTTTGTAGCCGTTCTGCACAAGAAAGCTTGTGAGTCTTTCATACCAAGCATGAGGTACTTGTTTTAGTCCGTACAGAGCTTTCTTTAAGCTTATAGACATGTTCTGGATTATGTGGATCTTCAAATCCTTTTGGCTGTTCTACATATACTTCTTCTTGAAGTATTCTGTTTAGAAAAGCACTCTTCACATCCATCTGAAACAATTTGAAGCCAAAGAAACACGCAACACCAAGCAATAGACGAATTGATTCTAGTCTAGCCACTGGAGCAAAAGTTTCATCAAAGTCCACTCCTTCTACTTGAGTATAACCCTGTGGAACTAATCTCGTTTTACTCCGGACAATCTCACCTTGCTCGTTTGTTTTGTTTTTAAACACCTATTTCGTGCCTATCACATTCAGGTGCATTGGTCTAGAGACTAAAATCCAAACATCATTTCGAAAAAATTGCTCTAACTCCTCATGCATAGCTTTGATCCAGGATTCATCGTTTAGAGCATCACGAACACACTTTGGTTCTATTTGTGAAGTGAAGCACGCAAAATTTACCATGTCATGATAGTTTATTCGTGGTTTATTACGTGTACGTATTCCATCCTCAAGATTATCAATAACATCCTCTATAGAGTGATTTTTGTGTACCGTTATTTGCTCCATATTGGTTCGAGGGCTTTCATGTTCCGATGCATCTCCATCTGTTTCACTTTCAATCGTATAATGGTCAGCAGGCGCACTTAAATGTTCATGAGTTGAGTCTGTTTGTTCTTGCACAGTTTCTGACGAAAAAGGAAAAATAATACTATTAGTTGAATGATCCTCATCAAACACAACATTTACTGATTCAATAACTTTCCTTGTTCGTAAGTTGAAATTCGAAAAGCAGTTGTGTTATTTCCATAACCGAGAAAAATTCCCTCATCACTTTTTACGTCAAACTTACCAAGGCATTCTCTATCGTTCAGTACAAAGCAAGTGCACCCAAAAACATGAAAGTAACTCAAATTTGGACTCTTACCTTTCCACAGCTCATATGGTGTTTTCGACATACCTGGACAAAGATATACACGATTAATGATGTAACATGCTGTGTTTACCGCTTCTGCCTAAAATCTGATAGATATGGACTTTCCATGCAGCATTGCTCGAGCCATTTCTTGCAATGTCCTATTCTTCCTTTCAACGACTTCGTTTTGCTGCGGTGTTTTAGGTGCTGACAATTCGTGAATGATACCATACTTTTGAAAAAATTTGTTAAATACGTCATTCTCGAATTCTTTTCCATGATCACTCCTGATTCGCTCAATGCAACCTTTAGTATTTTTCAATTGAAGAAACAGGAAATGAAACAGCTCAAACGTTCCAAATTTTTCTCTCAGAAATTTTACCCAAGTGTATCGAGAAAAATCATCTACAACGACAAAGATATATATTTTTCCTCTGAAACTCTATGTTCTCATTGGACCCATCAAGTCCATGTGCACTAGTTCCAGAATCCTTTCTGTCTTCACTTCGGGTATACGTTTATGATGAACTTTGATTTGCTTACCTAGCTGACAAGGTTTACACGTTTCTGATTTTTCTAACTTTAGCTTAGTTATACCTCTTACTGCTGCAGAGTCGGATAGTTTCACCAAGGATCTGTAGTTTACGTGTCCTAGTCGCTGATGCCACAGTGATAATACATCATCTGTTGCTTTTAGGCACATTTTCTCTTCAGTCCACACGTAACAGTTATTTGAGGACCGTGACCCTGTAAGCACACATTTATTATCAGAATTCATCACTAAACATTATTTGTTAGTAAACTTAACCTAGTGATGACTGTCACAAAGTTGGCTGATGCTAATCAAGTTAGCCGTTAGACGCGCAACAAATTGGACATTTGTAAATGCTGGTTGTCCAGGTGAATTGAGATCTCCTCTGCCAAAATTTTTTTCTTTGTTCCCGTCTCCAAACACTACACTCCCTGCATTCTTAATTTCAACAAAATTTGAGAGTAGTTCTTTATTACCTGTCATGTGTCTTAAGCATCCACTGTCAAAGTACCAGGTATTTGTCTTTCATTTTGGGCAGAAATATATGCAACATTGCAATATAATTCACTTTCCCTTACCCAGATTTGTTTTATATTTGAGGACTTACTTGCATCATACCTGTGTTTCTTGTAATACGTACGCTGCTTATGACCCTTAATTCCACAGAAGTAACACACAACAGATTTCCTCCTTCTATTCTTACCATAATGCGTTCTCCAATTGTGATGTTTGTGGTTCTGTGTTGACATACTTCTTCTCTGATTGTAGTGATGGTAGGATTTCTGATATTGTTCTCTATGTCTGTAATCAACAGCATGAGCATTCCAATTTCTTTTTCTGTCAAAACTTTTTCTGTTCTGGCTGTTCTTTGGAGCGCTATGAGTCAGCTGTCTTTCTTTCCATTTCATATTTTCTTTCAAATCTCCTCCAAAAAAAACTTTTTTTCTGTCTTGCTTGTATTCCCAACATAACCGATTTCATGATTGTCACTTTCATTTTTCCAATCGAAAGCAGGTGATCCAATTTATCAGTTCCATTTGACAACATCTTCAGTTGTTTGTTTGTCTCCTCTAGCTGCCTTTTGACGTAGTGCACTTCCTCTTCTTTAGAAAGTACCTCTTTCTTCATGTTCTGAATCTGAGTTTCCAGAATCTCATTTTCTTTCATCAGTTGAACATTCAACTTTTCCATCTGATCCACTCATTGTATATCATCTCTACATCAACTTCATCTTCTTCTTCAAGTTGATCTTTTTCACTTTTTTATCGTCCTCATCAATAATGCCAATGAAAGCAACAAAGCTTGATTGTTCTTCTTCTGACTCTTCTCCAGATTCAGAACTGGATTCACTAAGCATGATTAGTGATTTTCCTTTCACCAGATTATTATCAGCACATTCGTTCTTTGTGTGACCAAATCACTTGCATTTAAAACACTGTGTTTCTCTGAAATTTTTCAAAACATTTTCCCTTTTTGAGATGCTAGGACAATCTGATTTAAAATGACCAAAACCTTTGCACTCATGACATTGAGAACCAGATTTGTTCTCCTTTCTGAATCCAGCAACTTCGGTTGATGGTTTCTTCATTCATGACCTTCTTTTCATGAATTTTCCAAATTTTCTGGTCAGTAACACAATGTTTTCTTCAATATTGTCCAACCTGGTGTTTTCTTAAACGACTTGTAGTACAACTCCCTTGCTTCCATCTTTGGCAATATCCCCTTACTCCGGTTGCAGTTCTAGTTCATATGCTGCTAGGATTCCAACTATTTCCTTGAAACTAGTTGTATTTGTGTTTAGTGACATATTCATAGCAACCTTCTGTGCATGAAATTTCTTCAGAAGACATCTCAGTAGCTTTTTGACAAGTTTCTTATCATCCAAGTTCTGTCCAAATACACTTACCTCGTTTGCGATTGCATTCATCCGACCACTGAATTCTTTCACACTTTCATATTCTCCCATCTCCAGCTTCTCAAATTGGTGTTCCAATATATCTAGACGTGTTCTTTTAACATTCGTTGTGCCTTCATGGATAGTTTCTAGTGTATCCCATACCTCCTTAGCAGATTCACACCCTTGAATCTGTTTAAAACTGATCTGATGGCTTTTCCTTTTCTTTTCCATTTTCGTCGATAACAGTTGGTGGTGTTCATCCGTTCTTAACTGCACTCCAAGCATCTTCGTCAATTCCACGTATGCTCACTCTCATCTTAACTTTCCAGTATCCATAGTTAGATGAGTCTAACATGATAGGTTTTCCAAACGAATACATGTCTCTTGGTCCTTCCATTTTAGTCGTCTTCTTGCATCTCCAACCAGATTTTAGATTTTCTCTAAATGATGGTTACCTGCTCTGATACCAATTAAAAACTTGTAGAAGATAACTATTGAACCAATGACCAAAGAGATGAGAAAATATCAAACAGTATTCGTTTATTTACTTGTCAATCTTTAAGTACACTTGCCAATTTTTACAATGTACTAAAGACCTCCTCGGATAACTCCCCCTGAGTTAGACGTAAATACAACCTCAATTGTTTCTTCGCTCAGTATAGTATCCAATTAAGTACACCTAAAACCTTAGAACTCTCTCTTTCTCTGTTTCGTGTACTTCAATGATACTTCTCAGAATTGTTAACCTTCTTTTTGTTTTCCAGGTCAACTTATCTGTCTTCCGCTCGACTCAGCAACCACTCCCGGTTCTTCAGCCGCACCGTCATGCTGATCTCTCTTCAGCATTGAATCCGCTCGATTCACTTTGACTCCTCCTTCTTCTCCTTAGTCTTCTTGTTGACTTCCTCCAGTCCACTTCGATTTGAATTCATCCGCCTTAAATATCTCAACTTCTTGAAATAACAATTTTAAACTGCAATCCTATTTTTTATTGCATTCACAATTTTCAATATTTTTAATTCCATTAAATTTGAATCTATACAATTTGAATGTTCGGAATGCAAGTGAATACAAAATTGACTAAAACCGAATCGATTGATGTTGTATCAAAACCGAAATCGAGTATGTTTTCTTGAAAAATACTTGCACAGGGAATCTAATGATGTAAATCAAAAGAAAGTAATCAATATGTAAATAATAATAAAAATACATAAAGTGAAAATGCGCTTTAAAAATAGGTTGTGAGTTGAAATTTTGGGTAAAATCACAAAAGTTATTAATCACAAGAGAATAACCACGATAACAACAAGTTTTCTTGAGCAAGTTTGACATCCGAAGTATACCGATCATCCCTCATGATTACTTCAGTAATCACAACAAAGAGTATACATGTGATCAAATGAGATCCAGAAAAACATTGTATTATATATCAAGTAGAATGCAAAATTGAATTATCAAGAATAATAGAGTAAATTGGTTGCTTGGGTAATATCAATGAATTTGCTCACGAGAAAGGCATTCTGGAATTCGATGGAGTCAATGACTGGTTGACCGGTTCTAGAGTCGGTATTCTTCGTCTGAGGAATCTCCTTGTAATATGAAGAACAATATAATAAGTTACTTGAAACTAAATACATGAATATGAATTGAATGATTTCAAACAATTCGGTAAAAGCTATTATAATTATAAAAAAGAATTATAGTAATATAAAATTAGGAAGGTGATGATTCTTTTATGAAGGATCATAATAAATTTATGATTTTTTAAATTGAAGAGCCACATTTATTTTTCTATAAATAGACAATGTAACAATTCATTTATTTTCATATTCTCTTCATTCTCTCATATTCAAGTTCTAGATAAATTTTCTATTTTTTATTAATTATATCATACATGTATATCATATAAGAGATACATATATCTATAATATGATATACCATATACATATATCATATATTATGTATATACACATCATATATCATACTACATGTACATACATAGTAATATATATACTCATATATAATTATATGTCATATATGCATTTTTATATATATATATATATTTACGATCCATAGTATTATTATTAATTTTTGAATAAAAGCATTGATATATTCTCTTTGGTAAAACGAGAAAAACTAACTAAACTAAACTAATACTAAATCAAATGACAGAAACAAAAGAGAAATGGGATAGAGCAAGAAATTTCGAGTCCAACATCGCAAACTTCGCGAGAAGTTGGATTGCATATTTCTCTTGACTGAGAAATATTCCCCTTTTAGTGTAACTGACCTCAAAAACCAAAAAATATTTAAGGATTTCCATATCACTCATCTCGAATGTGGAGATCTACTTCACTTTAAAATCTTCAACCAATTTTTAATAATGTTCCTTGATAAAATTTTATAATCAACATACAAACAAATCACCAAAATGTCTCGTTTTTAGCATGTCTGTACATTGTTGCATCACAAAAGGCTCCTCTTGCAACTTTCTCTTATGAAGAAAGTATAATGATTATGAACTCGTGTTATTATTGATACGTGATTTCACATATATATACAGGGGAAATGAGCTACAATTAAGGTAACTAAATATTACAAACATCAAGGAGAATATGATTTGTAGAGATTTCATATGATTTGCAGAGATTTGTAAAAATCAGGGGATTGTGATAGATCTTTTTCCTTTACATGTCCCCGCAAGATGGAGGACCTTGTCGGACTCCAATCTTGGAATATAGTTCGGGTGTCCGAGCTCGAGTGAGGGGTTTGGTAAGAGCACCAGTTAACCGGTCTTTTGAAGAGACATGAACGACACTAAGTGATCCGGATTGAACTTGGTTTCGAATGAAGTGGTAGTCGAGAGCGACATGCTTCATCCTCGAATGAAAAATTGGATTTGAGCAGAGGTAAGTGGCACCTACATTGTCACAATAGATAACCGGTGTGTGTTGCAGCAGAACACCAAGCTCCAAAAGCAAAGAGTACACCCAACTTACTTCAGCACTTGTAAAGGCGACAGAACGGTATTCGGCCTATGTGGAAGAACGTGCGACAATGCGTTATTTCCGTGAAGACCATGAGATAGAGTGGCTGCCGAGGTAAACAATGTGAACGCTTGTTGATGAATAATCATATTTATTTCCAGCCCAATCAGAGTCGGAGAAAGCATGTAGTTTGATGGGATTCGCGGACGAAAGGTGAATGCCATGATTCTGGGTGCCACTCAAGTAGCGTAGAACGCGTTTGAAAATAACCCAATGTTCAGACGTAGGCCTATGAATGAACTGTGACAGCTTGTTCACCGCAAACACGATATCCGGATGAGTAAAGGTCAGATACTGGAGACTCCCAACTGCCATACGGTATTCTGTCAGATCGGAGAGAGATATACCACTGAGAAAAGTGAGTTTGTTGTCTTTAGAAAATGGGGTTGAAACAGGCTTCGAGTTAAGCATATTCAACCGTTGTAGTAAGTCACAGATATACTTTCTTTGGCTGAGATGAAGACTCGACTTTGTGTAAGTGACTTCAACACCAAGAAAGAATGAGAGGCGACCAAGATCTTTGATGGAGAACTTCTTCGCAAGCTAATCAATGACCATGTTAATCAGTTTCTGATTATTTCCGGTGATCACAATGTCATCGACATAAACCAGAAGAAAGACTTGATTATGTCTGATGCGTAACATGAAGAGCGATGTGTCTGCCATGGAATTCACGAACCCGGAGGAAAGGAGGAAGACACGAAGCTCATTGTACCAAGTACGAGGTGCTGGCTTGAGTCCATATAAGTCCTTTTTGAGCTTGCAAACATGTGAAGGTTTATCCTTGTCGACAAAACCTGGAGGTTGGACCATGTATACGTCTTCGGAAATGTATCCATGCAGAAACGCATTGTTGACATCTAACTGTCGAAGTGGCCGTTCTTGTGAGGTAGTGAGGCTGAGTATTATTCGAATCGTTGTAGGCTTGACGATGGGGCTGAAAGTGTCGTGATAGTCTATTCACGGGCGTTGATGGAAACCCTTCACTACTAAGCGTGCTTTGTACCTGTCCACAAAGCCGTTAGGAAGAAACTTAGTACAAAATACCCATTTACAACCCACAATGTTTTGTCTCGGATGTGGAGGAACAAGATGTTTGTTTAATTTCCATCCACAAATATCTCTGGTACAAATGTATAAGTTTTTCTATTCTTTAAATTTTAATTCAGAATATAAATAGTTAATAACTTGTGAAAACGATGAATTCTTTACTATAATATACATAATTAATGAATTTATAATTTTATAACGGATGGAAATATAGAAGGTGACCAACACTTAAAAATCAAACGGTGATATTATTAGGAGAATATTAGTGGAATATAACCTTGGATATCAATATATATAGTATCACATTATCAACAATTATTAGGATAATATTATGTTGAATATTACCTTATATATAAATATCAATCTCTATAATATCATGTATAATATCAACATGTTTCCTTATTTATAGGACATCACCTTATATTTATATGGTTGTATCATGACTTTCAATTATATGAAATGTCTTCACAAATTCTTTTCTCTATGTGGTATCAGAACCTTCAATCGTAAGACGATACCTCGATTGTTTTTCCAACAACCGTCCCTCATCATTCGAAGATGGCCACTACTAGGAATAGTTCCTCCAATGGTACTCCACAAACAAGTGATATTGTCACTCCCAAAAACCCATCAAACCTTCTTTTTTTAACTCCTATCCACATCAATTTCTCCAATGTCACCAAGCTCGCAGCGATGAACTACCTTACGTAGAACATTTAGATTCGAACGCTCCTTTAAGACTACAACGTTGATAGCATTCTCGGTCCCGATCTCACACTGACAACAACCTTTGTCGCAAACAATGTTGTGATTCCTAATCTAACTTATGGATCTATGATATTGCAAGGCCCAGTGGTATTTTTGGCTATCCTAGGATTGATCTCGGTCTTCAAGACCGGCTGCAACAATTGGTGATTCATAAAGCACCTTGGTCTCAACCTACGGTCGGTCGAGCCGTGTCCATCTCAAACAAATAAAAGACCAAATAAGGCGATTCACCAAGGGAACAAAAATGATCGATTACTAAATTAACTTCTTCAAGGCCAAGGCGGGTGAATTATCTCTCTTAAGGAAACCCATGGATGTCGAAGATCGAATTGATCTGATCTTTCTAGGCCTTGGGGACGAATACAAATCTATCATTGATGTGGTGAATGCAGAGGACATAACCATCCTTTTCCGAATTAAACGAGAAATTTCTCAGCAACGAGGTGGATCTCTTCATTGTCGAATCTGCTTCATATGTGCTTCCTATCATAGCCAAAAATGCACAACATAAACCTTGAACACCATGGCATCAAGACTCTCATAGTGCTTCAAACGATTATGGGAACACCAACTCATGTTACTCTTCTCGTGGTGATCAATCACAAGGCTACCAAGGGAAGTGTCAACTTGTGGTACACAAGGTCAGAATGCCAAATGTTGCATGCCTCATTCTCCACTGATTCCTCGCCAACATGGCTACTCGACTCTTGTGCATCTCACCGTATCAGGCCAATCTCGTTTTTCACTCTCCTTACATGCAACGATGGTGTGATGTTTGGCGATGTTGGGCTTGCTATCAAACATATGGGTTCTTTACCTTTACCCTCTTCTACTCATTCATTTTCTCTATGTAAGGTCTTATATGATCCCTCTGTGCATAGAAATCTTATATTCGTTCATCAACTATGTTCTCATAACAATATCTTGGTAGAATCATTTTCTCACTATTTTCTGGTGAAGGATCTCAACACGGGACACCATTCAATTCTTTCTTTCTGAATTATTTCCTCAATCCTTTCCTACCTTCTTTTTTTATCTTCGTCTCCCATCTGAGTTACATGTATTAAGTCCACATTTTCTTTGAGTGGCACTTTAGATTAGGTCACCCATCTTCCGAAGTTTTGAATAAATTCGTCTCATAATGTTTCCTTATCATTGTCACGAGCCAATGTTATTTCTCCATGTGATGCGTGTTTGAGCACTAAAAGTTGTAAAACTTATGTTTTCTATTTCAAGCGTAGTTTCTTCTCATCCTCTTTAAATTATTATGCTGATATTAGGACATTTTATGTGACTTTTTTTTATGGATATAAATACTATGTTATATGTGTTGATCACTATAACATTATACATGATTTAATGCAATGAAAAGGAACTCTTATTTTGAAATATTCATGCGATTCAAGAAGCTTGTCGAGAATCATTTTCCTAACATATCACGACTCTTTATTCTAAAAAATGGTAGAGAATTCATATTTTTACAAACATTCTTAGCCACACATAGTATTTCTCATTTCACCACGATACACCAGACCACAACGGGATCTCTGTATATAAACACAAACACATTGTTGAAACAAGTCTTGCTCTCTTGTCACATGCATCTATTCCTTTTGAATATTGGACATTTGCATTTTCCACGGCTATATATCTTATAAACCGTCTTCCAACCTTATTTATTGGTTTCAAATCACCTTCTGAGTCTCTCTTTGCGCCAATACCTAACAATTTACAATTATTTATTTTTGGAAGCCTTTGCTACTCATGGTTACGACCATACACAATTCATAAACTTAAACCTCAATCCCTCGCTTGTGTCTTTGTAGCCTATTCCCTAACCGAAAGTGTCTTCTTATGTCTCAACATCCTTATCTTTTGTGTCTTTGTTTCTTACCATTTTATGTTCATTGAAACTAAATTTCTATTTACTCGTCTTCATTCTTTGTCATCGATCAATCAATCATATATTTTTTTCACCCCATCACCTTCTCCTCCTTTCACAACCATATGAGCTTGTCATCTCGTACACCACCATGGTATATGCATGCTAGATAGTGGACAAGTCTACGCCAGTCAGTTCCTATAGGAGAACTTGAATTCCCTGAATTCATGATAGTACCTAGACCAATTATCTTTTTAGAACTTCGTTACTTCATTAGGCAAACTCTCGACACCCATGGTGCTTAGTCATAACTTTTATCTCTTCGATTTAGTTTAGTTTAGCTTAACCATAATCCAAACTTTAGTCACCTCACACGTCTATTCAATTAGTTTACTAGCTCATTAGTCGCATTAACTCCTTGTGTTCGACCCTAGTTACTACACGGTCCGTATTCTTGCGGAAGCGTTAGTCTAGGTTTTTATAACTTGATATAACGCACATCAAGTTTTTGGCGCCGTTGCCGGGGAGTTGATTACGGCTTAGGAGTTAGGAAACTTTTAGATTAGACATTAGTTTTTAGGAGTCTTGTTTGTTTCTTGCTTTTTCGTGTTTTTGTCTGCTTATTTGTTTAGTGTCAAATTCGATTGCTTCTTGGATCTCACGTGATCTTGTGTTTATCTTCTTTTTCTTGTGCAGCTTAATTGTGCATGAGAAACACCGGAAGAGCAGATCTAGTTTTCGACCCCGACAT
>CM071871.1:16585771-16618347 GCA_036759665.1 Gynandropsis gynandra
GAAGAAGGAAGAAGAGACGGATCTACGGATCGGGAGCGAGGAGAATCTACCGAAGACATCGGTTTATGAATAGGGAGTTATCTCTTTCCATATCTATGTCGAATCTAGACTTCTCTTGTGTTTCCTTTTCTGTATCTATGTCTGAGTAGATCCTTTGCCATGGGTTAGAGAGATTTGCTATGTTGTAACGAAGTCTACGCTTAATGAATGGTGGTACTTAATGCTTTCATTACCTGTACGCCACTTGAATGAATGAAATTGGTATCTATCATGTTTTCAGATTTCATGGTTGTTTTTAATGCTTTCTTTACTTGTACGCCACTTGATTGAATGATCTTAGAAGCCTAATAAACCAACGCCAGGGCATTAGGTTTCGGAACTTAGCCATGATTTAGGGTTTAGCCGGTTTAGAATCTACGCCAGGTCAATCGGTTTAATCTAGGGATTAGGATAGCGGTCATAATGCGTCTATGCATGTAAGATGCGCAATGGATACATTGGTATATGCATGCTAGATAGTGGACAAGTCTACGCCAGTTAGTTCCTATAGGAGAGCTTGAATTCCCTGGATTCATGATAGTACCTAGACCAATTATCTTTTTAGAACTTCGTTACTTCATTAGGCAAACTCTCGACACCCATGGTGCTTAGCCATAAGTTTTATCTCTTCGATTTAGTTTAGTTTAGCTCAACCATAATCTCAACTTTAGTCACCTCACACGTCTATTCAATTAGTTTAATAGCTCATTAGTCGCATTAACTCCTTGTGTTCGACCCTAGTTACTACACGGTCCGTATTCTTGCGGAAGCGTTAGTCTAGGTTTTTATAACTTGATATAACGCACATCAGTTCTCATAACAATATCTTGGTAGAATCATTTTCTCACTATTTTCTGGTGAAAGATCTCAACACGGGACACCATTCAATTCTTTCTTTCTGAATTATTTCCTCAATCCTTTCCCACCTTCTTTTTTTATCTTCCTCTCCCATCTGAGTTACATGTATTAAGTCCACATTTTCTTTGAGTGGCACTTTAGATTAGGTCACCCATCTTCCGAAGTTTTGAATAAATTCGTCTCATAATGTTTCCTTATCATTGTCACGAGCCAATGTTATTTCTCCATGTGATGCGTGTTTGAGCACTAAAAGTTGTAAAACTTATGTTTTCTATTTCAGGCGTAGTTTCTTCTCATCCTCTTTAAATTATTATACTGATATTAGGACATTTTATGTGACTTTTTTTATGGATATAAATACTATGTTATATGTGTTGATCACTATAACATTATACATGATTTAATGCAATGAAAAGGAACTCTTATTTTGAAATATTCATGCGATTCAAGAAGCTTGTCGAGAATCATTTTCCTAACATATCACGACTCTTTATTCTAAAAAATGGTAGAGAATTCATATTTTTACAAACATTCTTAGCCACACATAGTATTTCTCATTTCACCACGATACACCAGACCACAACAGGATCTCTGTATATAAACACAAACACATTGTCGAAACAAGTCTTGCTCTCTTGTCACATGCATCTATTCCTTTTGAATATTGGACATTTGCATTTTCCACGGCTATATATCTTATAAACCGTCTTCCAACCTTATTTATTGGTTTCAAATCACCTTCTGAGTCTCTCTTTGCGCCAATACCTAACAATTTACAATTATTTATTTTTGGAAGCCTTTGCTACTCATGGTTACGACCATACACAATTCATAAACTTAAACCTCAATCCCTCGCTTGTGTCTTTGTAGCCTATTCCCTAACCGAAAGTGTCTTCTTATGTCTCAACATCCTTATCTTTTGTGTCTTTGTTTCTTACCATTTTATGTTCGTTGAAACTAAATTTCTATTTACTCGTTTTCATTCTTTGTCATCGATCAATCAATCATATATTTTTTTCACCCCATCACCTTCTCCTCCTTTCACAACCATATGAGCTTGTCATCTCGTACACCACCATCACCTGAGGAGCCCCCATGTTTGGATCCTCCATCGCCATGAACGTTGATACCACCATGTAACACACCCTTATCTGTGAACTCTCCACCATTGATGACATTGACACCTTCATCACCCTCATCCTTGCCCATTCCATATTATAGACTTTCAGATCTCCTCCAAAAAAAAAAACTTGTTTTCTATCTTGCTTGTATTCCCAACATAACCGATTTCATGATTGTCACCTTTCAATTTTCCAATCGAAAGCAGGTGATCCATTTTGTCAGTTCCATTTGACAACATCTTCAGTTGTTTGTTTGTCTCCTCTAGCTGCCTTTTGACGTAGTGCACTTCCTCTTCTTTAGAAAGTACCTCTTTCTTCATGTTCTGAATCTGAGTTTCCAGAATCTCATTTTCTTTCATCAGTTGAACATTCCACTTTTCCATTTGATCCACTCATTGTATATCATCTCTACATCAACTTCATCTTCTTCTTCAAGTTGATCTTTTTCACTTTTTTATCGTCCTCATCAATAATGCCAATGAAAGCAACAATGCTTGACTGTTCTTCTTCTGACTCTTCTCCAGATTCAGAACTGGATTCACTAAGCATGATTAGTGATTTTCCTTTCACCAGATTTATTATCAGACATCCATTCTTTGTGTGACCAAATCCCTTGCATTTAAAACACTGTGTTTCTCTGAGATTTTTCAAAACATTTTCCCTTTTTGAGATGCTAGGGCAATCTGATTTAAAATGACCAAAACTTTTGCACTCATGACATTGAGAACCAGATTTGTTCTTCTTTCTGAATCCAGCATCTTCGGTTGATGGTATCTTCATTCCTGACCTTCTTTTCATGAATTTTCCAAATTTTATGGTCAGTAACACAATGTTTTCTTCAATATTGTCCAACCTGGTGTTTTCTGAAACGACTTGTAGTACAACTCCTTTGCTTCCATGTTTGGCAATATCCCCTTGCTTCGGTTGCAGTTCTAGTTCATATGCTGCTAGGATTCCAACTATTTCTTTGAAACTAGTTGTATCTGTGTTTAGTGACATATTCATAGCAACCTTATGTGCATGAAATTTCTTCAGAAGACATCTCAGTAGCTTTTTGACAAGTTTCTTATCATCCAAGTTCTGTCCAAATACACTTACCTCGTTTGCGATTGCATTCATCCGACCACTGAATTCTTTCACACTTTCATATTCTCCCATCTCCAGCTTCTGAAATTGGTGTTCCAATATTTCTAGGCGTGTTCTTTTAACATTCGTTGTGCCTTCATGGATAGTTTCTAGTGTATCCCATGCCTCTTTAGCAGATGATAGGTTTTCCAAACGAATACATGTCTCTTGGTCCTTCCATTTTAGTCGTCTTCTTGCATCTCCAACCAGATTTTAGATTTTCTCTAAATGATGGTTACCTGCTCTGATACCAATTAAAAACTTGTAGAAGATAACTATTGAACCAATGACCAAAGAGATGAGAAAATATCAAACAGTATTCGTTTATTTACTTGTCAATCTTTAAGTACACTTGCCAATTTTTACAATGTACTAAAGACCTCCTCGGATAACTCCCCCTGAGTTAGACGTAAATACAACCTCAATTGTTTCTTCGCTCAGTATAGTATCCAATTAAGTACACCTAAAACCTTAGAACTCTCTCTTTCTCTGTTTCGTGTACTTCAATGATACTTCTCAGAATTGTTAACCTTCTTTTTGTTTTCCAGGTCAACTTATCTGTCTTCCGCTCGACTCAGCAACCACTCCCGGTTCTTCAGCCGCACCGTCATGCTGATCTCTCTTCAGCATTGAATCCGCTCGATTCACTTTGACTCCTCCTTCTTCTCCTTAGTCTTCTTGTTGACTTCCTCCAGTCCACTTCGATTTGAATTCATCCGCCTTAAATATCTCAACTTCTTGAAATAACAATTTTAAACTGCAATCCTATTTTTTATTGCATTCACAATTTTCAATATTTTTAATTCCATTAAATTTGAATCTATACAATTTGAATGTTCGGAATGCAAGTGAATACAAAATTGACTAAAACCGAATCGATTGATGTTGTATCAAAACCGAAATCGAGTGTTTTTTCTTGAAAAATACTTGCACAGGGAATCTAATGATGTAAATCAAAAGAAAGTAATCAATATGTAAATAATAATAAAAATACATAAAGTGAAAATGCGCTTTAAAAATAGGTTGTGAGTTGAAAATTTGGGTAAAATCGCAAAAGTTATTAATCACAAGAGAATAACCACGATAACAACAAGTTTTCTTGAGCAAGTTTGACATCCGAAGTATACCGATCATCCCTCATGATTACTTCAGTAATCACAACAAAGAGTATACATGTGATCAAATGAGATCCAGAAAAACATTGTATTATATATCAAGTAGAATGCAAAATTGAATTATCAAGAATAATAGAGTAAATCGGTTGCTTGGGTAATATCAATGAATTTGCTCACGAGAAAGGCATTCTGGAATTCGATGGAGTCAATGACTGGTTGACCGGTTCTAGAGTCGGTATTATTCGTCTGAGGAATCTCCTTGTAATATGAGGAACAATATAATAAGTTACCTGAAACTAAACACATGAATATGAATTGAATAATTTCAAACAATTCGGTAAAAGCTATTATAATTATAAAAAAGAATTATAGTTATATAAAATTAGGAAGGTGATGATTCTTTTATGAAGGATCATAATGAATTTATGATTTTTTAAATTGAAGAGCCACATTTATTTTTCTATAAATAGACAATGTAACAATTCATTTATTTTCATATTCTCTTCATTCTCTCATATTCAAGTTCTAGATAAATTTTCTATTTTTTATTAATTATATCATACATGTATATCATATAAGAGATACATATATCTATAATATGATATACCATACACATATATCATATATTATGTATATACACATCATATATCATACTACATGTACATACATAGTAATATATATACTCATATATAATTATATGTCATATATGCATATTTATATATATATATATATTTACGATCCATAGTATTATTATTAATTTTTGAATAAAAGCATTGATATATTCTCTTTGGTAAAACGAGAAAAACTAACTAAACTAAACTAATACTAAATCAAATGACAGAAACAAAAGAGAAATGGGATAGAGCAAGAAATTTCGAGTCCAACATCGCAAACTTCGCGAGAAGTTGGATTGCATATTTTTCTTGACTGAGAAATATTCCCCTTTTAGTGTAACTGACCTCAAAAACCAAAAAATATTTAAGGATTTCCAGATCACTCATATCGAATGTGGAGCTCTACTTCACTTTAAAATCTTCAACCAATGTTTAATAATGTTCCTTGATAAAATTTTATAATCAACATACAAACAAATCACCAAAATATCTCGTTTTTAGCATGTCTGTACATTGTTGCATCACAAAAGGCTCCTCTTGCAACTTTCTCTTATGAAGAAAGTATATTGATTATGAACTCGTGTTATTATTGATACGTGATTTCACATATATATACAGGGGAAATGAGCTACAATTAAGGTAACTAAATATTACAAACATCAAGGAGAATATGATTTGTAGAGATTTCATATGATTTGCAGAGATTTGTAAAAATCAGGGGATTGTGATAGATCTTTTTCCTTTACATGCCCCCGCAAGATGGAGGACCTTGTCGGACTCCAATCTTGGAATATAGTTCGTGTGTCCGAGCTCGAGTGAGAGGTTTGGTAAGAGCACCAGCTAACCGGTCTTTTGAAGAGACATGAGCGACACTAAGTGATCCAGACTGAACTTGGTTTCGAATGAAGTGGTAGTCGAGAGCGACATGCTTCATCCTCGAATGAAAAATTGGATTTGAGCAGAGGTAAGTGGCACCTACATTGTCACAACAGATGACCGGTGTGTGTTGCAGCAGAACACCAAGCTCCAAAAGCAAAGAGTACACCCAACTTACTTCAGCACTTGTAAAGGCGACAGAACGGTATTTGGCCTATGTGGAAGAACGTGCGACAATGCGTTATTTCCGTGAAGACCATGAGATAGAGTGGCTGCCGAGGTAAACAATGTGAACGCTTGTTGATGAATAATCATATTTATTTTCAGCCCAATCAGAGTCGGAGAAAGCATGTAGTTTGATGGGATTCACGGACGAAAGGTGAATGCCATGATTCTGGGTGCCACTCAAGTAGCGTAGAACGCGTTTGACAACAGCCCAATGTTCAGACGTAGGCCTATGAATGAACTGTGACAGCTTGTTCACCGCAAACACGATATTCGGATGAGTAAAGGTCAGATACTGGAGACTCCCAACTGCCATACGGTATTCTGTCAGATCGGAGAGATGTACCACTTAGAAAAGTGAGTTTGTTGTCTGTAGAAAATGGGGTTGAAACAGGCTTCGAGTTAAGCATATTCAACCGTTGTAGTAAGTCACAGATATACTTTCTTTGGCTGAGATGAAGACTCGACATTGTGTAAGTGACTTCAACACCAAGAAAGAATGAGAGGCGACCAAGATCTTTGATGGAGAACTTCTTCGCAAGCTAATCAATGACCATGTTAATCAGTTTCTGATTATTTCCGGTGATCACAATGTCATCGACATAAACCAGAAGAAAGACTTGATTATGTCTGATGCGTAACATGAAGAGCGATGTGTCTGCCATGGAATTCACGAACCCGGAGGAAAGGAGGAAGACACGAAGCTCATTGTACCAAGTACGAGGTGCTGGCTTGAGTCCATATAAGTCCTTTTTGAGCTTGCAAACATGTGAAGGTTTATCCTTGTCGACAAAACCTGGAGGTTGGACCATGTATACGTCTTCGGAAATGTATCCATGCAGAAACGCATTGTTGACATCTAACTGTCGAAGTGGCCGTTCTTGTGAGGTAGTGAGGCTGAGTATTATTCGAATCATTGTAGGCTTGACGATGGGGCTGAAAGTGTCGTGATAGTCTATTCACGGGCGTTGATGGAAACCCTTCACTACTAAGCGTGCTTTGTACCTGTCCACAAAGCCGTTAGGAAGAAACTTAGGACGAAATACCCATTTACAACCCACAATGTTTTGTCTCGGATGTGGAGGAACAAGATCCCATGCGCCATTTCGAACCAATGCATCAAACTCCGCCGACATTGCTTGTCTCCAATGAGGCTCTTTGAGGGCTTGTTGTACTTTTGAGGTTCAAAAACAGTCGCTGGTGAGGCAACAACAGTGAGGCTCATTTTCGTAGGGGTTTAAAAATCTGGTTCTTTGATCGTGTTGTCATAGGGTGTTGGTTTGGATTTTCAGTTGTATTTGGTGAAGATGAGGTGTTTGGTTGGGAAACATATGAGGTAGTCGGTGGAGGGTGGTGAGTGATCTATGTTTGTTGTGAAGAGGTAGGCATTGGTGAGGGATCTCGAGGGCGAGGAGCAGCTGCAGGTGGTGTTATCGATGGTCGAGGAGAAACAAGAACAGAAATAGGTGGAAGCGAAACATAGGAGCTGTTTGACTTTGGTGTTGATTGTGAGGAAGACGAGGAAGGAAGTTTTTCGAAGGGAAAAATGTTTTTAGCAAACAGGACGTGACGTGAAACATATAAGCAATGTGAAGTGACATCATGAAAAAGGTAAGAACTTTGGGTTAGTGAATACCCGACAAAGACACAAGGAATTGGACGAGATTGAACTTTGTGAGAGGAATATAGGCGAAGCCAAGGATAACAAAGAGAGCCAAAAACTCGGAGTTTAAGATAATTTGACGGTTTGGTGAACCATTTTTGAAAGAGAGAGATGAATAATAAGGTTTGGGTAGGCATCCTGTTTATGAGGTAAATGGTCGTGGCGAAGGCGTAAGGCCAATAAGCAAGGGGCATAGAAGCATGAGAGAGGAGGGAAAGACCCGTCTCAATAATATGTCGATGACGGTGTTCGAAGATCCCGTTATGTTCGGGTGTATGCGGTGGAGAAGTGTGATGTGAGATACCTACAAAAGAGAGATAAGGCGAGAGACCAATGTACTCACCGTCGTTATCGGAGTAAAGAATACGAATATGGTTTTGAAAATGATTTTAAATGAGAGCTTTGAATTGGATGAAAATATCTCAAACTTGTGATTTGAGGCGTAAAAAGGGTACAACCAAATGTAGCGAGTAAAGTGACCAATGAATACGAGATAATACCAAAACCCGTCATGCGAAAAGATTGGTGACGTCCGGACGTCCGAGAAATTGATATCGAGAGGGTGATGAGATTTAAGTGTAGACTCAAAGAAGGGCAATTTGTGGCTCTTATTAATAGAACAAGAACTGTAATGAGAAAAAAGATGACAACGAGTTTGACAAAGTAATGAAAACGCAGACACAAGAGACCTTAAAATCGGAGACACTGGATGTCTAAGTCTTGAATGCCACTCAGACGAGGACGCTTTGACACATGAAAAGACAGAAGGACTAGAGGAAGGAGATGACACAGATGACCACCCATAGACACCTCCTTTAGGCTGCCCCGTTGCGAGAATCGCCCCCGTTGTTCGATCCTTCACCTGAAAAGAATTAGAAGAATTCAATTGTGATGTTATTTGTATTACAAAGTTGGTAAATAGATAAGAGGTTTTGCTTCATGGAGGGAACATAGAAAACATCATTGAGAATAAGATTTCGAGTATGTAATGGAAGAGAAGAGGAACCAATTTTCTGGATAGACAATGTTGTGCCATCACCAACAACTACATCATCAGTTCCTGTGTATGGAGCATGGAGGGAAAGGTTGCTAAGGTCTGTTGTGACATGATGAGATGCCCCGATGTCAAGAATCCAGGATGGGATCTGTGGCTAGTACATTTGAGCAACGTTTGCAGTCAGTTTCCATTGTTGAGGAGAGGGTTCTCCAAATTGAGATTGTGACGAGAGTAGGCAAAATGAAGGGCACTACTTTGCACTGTGACCTTGAGTGCCACAAGCTTGACACTTTCCTTTGTAAGGATTGCGAGGATGTTGTTGGCCATTGTGATTACCAAAAGGACGTTGCTGTGAAGGGGGTCGTCACTGTGACCGAGGTTGAGACATTGCAGCATTGGCTATGAGCGGAAACACATTCGGCGAGGCAATAGATACAACAAGAATAAGAGATTCACAATTAATCAGTTTCTCGTGAAGTTCTGCGAACGAGATTGAGGTGTCTCGTGCATTGATTGCTTCTGCTGTGGATTTATAGTCTTCAGGGAGACCAGCAAGAACTCGTTCGACAAGATCATCCGGATCCAATGGTTTCCCAAGAAGTGCAAGTGCATCAGCTTCGGAGGAAATTGCCTGCATATATTCATCAATGGAGATAGTACCTTTGGTGCATCGATTTATCTGATCCTTTAATTGTTGGATGTGGCCTTGAGAAGTATTCCCATATATCTTGGCAAGGGTTCTCCATACATCGAAATAGGTTGCAGATCGCGCAATAAGGGTTTGGACAGATCTAGAGCGGCATCTAAGGAGTGCACTGAAAATGAGTTGATCCTGACGATTCCACGCTTCGAAGTATGGATATTGTACATTGACACCATTGGTGGTGATGATGGCTGAAGGGACAACGTATATCTCATCTATGAAACGTTGAAGTTGATAGCCATTGAGGAGGGAACGAACCTGCGCAGCCCAAGCAACATAGTTGAGAGGTGTGAGCTTTGTCACAACAGAGAGGTTGATCGCAAGGATTGAATTTGCTGCGGTGGGAATCACGGAAACATCGGGGGTGCCCAAAGGAGTGGATGTGGTGGCTGTCTCTGAAGAGGTTGTGGTTGCCATTGCAGAGAAAAAAAAAAGCTTACTACATAGAGGATATTTTGGATCCGAGAAGAGCTTTGATACCATATAATGATTATGAACTTGTGTTATTATTGATACGTGATTACACATATATATATAGGAGGAATTAGCTACAATTAAGGTAACTAAATATTACAGACATCAAGAAGAATATGATTTGCAGAGATTTGTGGAATCAAGGGATTTGTAGAGATTTGATATGATTTGCAGAGATTTGTGGAATCAGAGGATTATGATAGATCTCTTTCCTTTACAGAAAGTATCTATCTTGTTGTACCAGGATCTGGGAGCCTATTTCAGCCCATAGAGTCAATTCTACGCTCCCTAGTTCAGGTCTTTCCTCTTCCTCAGTTTCCGGCCGGGATGAAGAGGTTTATACTTCCGTACTCAATGTATTCTAAGTCTTAAAACTTTCTATTCTGAACCAACAACTCCATATTGCTCAACATAAACCTCTTTCTTTATTTCTCCATAAATACAAACTTTATATCCATTTGATTTAAAGGTTATCCCTTATGTGCTACTATGGCAATCAGGTCCTTATAGTGTCATGTTTGGACACAGATACAAAGGTTTTTCCATAATCTAGACCATAAGTCTGAGAAAACCCTCTAGCCACAAGTCTGGTCTTTCGTTTTTTGAACTTTCCTTGTTCATATGTTTTTATCTTAAATAGCCACGTGATTCCAATCACTTTCTGATTCATTGGTCTTTAGTCAAACACCAAATTTGGTTTTAGAAATAATCTCCATTTTTGCATCCATGGTTTCTTTCCATCGTGGGTGTCCAACTGCCTCTTCAAATGATGAAAGTTCTACCATTCCTAGGTAGCAACATTCTTGTGTCTATTACACTGCATCTTCATCAACCTCTTCTTCAATTCCATATAAATCACTCAACCTTCTTGTGATGTATATCTCTCTATAGGACTCATTTTTGCTACATGTATTCTGTCTAACGGATGAATGTGTATTGCTTAATGAGAATTGCAAGGGTGTACTAGGTGGAGTACTCCTTTATTTCCTAATTCCTTATGTCCTTGTTTATCCTTTCCGCTACCCTATTTTATTGGGATGAGTAGGCAATATTTACTTTTTTAGTGATTCATTACATAGAAAAGAACTCAAAAAACTAAATAGAGTTGCACTAGTGCCTTTGTCTGGTCTCAGCTTCTTAATGCTCTGTCCAGTCTGGTTTTCTACTTGAATGGTGAATCTTCAAAAGATCACAAAGACATATGATTTGAGCCGTAGAAAATACACCAAAATTATGTGTGAAAAAATCATTTATGAAGGTCAATAAGTAGACACTCCTATCCAAGGATGGTGTCTGTATTGGACCACACAAATATGTGTCAAACCCAATATCTAGTTATCTTTATACTCTAAGGCTTTAAGAAACTCTTCACATGCATGTTTTTCTTTCAAAACGGCTTCATAAATTTGTTTCACCATTGTCATCTGTGGCAGAACCTTTACCATGTCTCATGCTTGTAACTTTTCTAGATTGTGCAATCCTGTGTGCTCTAATCTTTGCGCCACAACACAGACAAGTTGACATTCCCCTATGCAAATCTTGCATGTTCATTAGCAATATTCCATCTCATAGATATGATTTCTTGACCATACGAACTTCAACTATTTTTTATCCATATTTTTTTTATCCATCTCATATTCTCTCTTGCATTTTCTCCTCCATTCTCTTATACACTCTTCCTCACGTCATACGTTTCTTTATGCTACCATATCCTAGATCTGAATACGTTTCTTTATGCTACCATTGTAGACGATGCCACGAGCTTTTTCTTACCACTACGCCAAGAAATAGCTCCACCAGCAAGGAGAAATATATAACCTGAAGTGGATAAAAAACTATCGAGGCACCCAACATAATCCGAATTTAAATAACCAGTGATCTCGAGCTAGTATGATTATCTATACACGAGCATATGATCTTTTGTTTTTTCTTAAGATATCACATCACCCGTTTGGATGCTTTCCAATGATCAATCCTGGGTTACTTAAGTATCTTCCTAGAACGCCAACAATGTATGTCAGATTAGTTAATGTGCAAACATGTGCATATATTAGACTCCCTATAGTCGAATCATAAGGAATCTTTCTCATTTCCAGAATCTTCGACTCAATCTATGTGCACTCTCTAAGGCTGAATTAACCACCCTTTAGAAATAGAGGGAATTCATATCTTTACTTCTTTCATGCCAAACCGCTCTAAAATATTATCGATGTAACTCTTTGTGATAAAAATAATATATCCTGAGAGCATTCCCGGTGTATTTTTATACCCAATATAAAAGAAGTATCACCAAGATCTTTCGTCTCGAATTGCTCCGAAATAAATCTCTTAGTATCACGCATAAATCTTGCATCGTTACCAGCAATAAGGATATCATCAATGTAATACACAATCATCTACCTAATTTACCTCAATACCATATGAGATTATTACACGATGAAGTTTGTGTTACCATTGATAAGACGTTTGCTTTAAATCATAGATGGACATACTTAATTTGTAAACCATTTACTTTGGATCTCCGACCATAAAGTATTTGGTTGCATCATATAAATAGTCTCCTTAATGTCACCATTGAGAAAGGTTGTTATAACATCCATGTGACGCAACTCTAAATCATAATGAGTTGTTAGTGCCATCAATATTCTAAAAGAGTCTTTCGATGAAAATGAAGAGAAAGTTTCTTTGTAATATATGCCTTCCTTTTGAGTAAATCCTTTGGCGACTACTCATGCTTTACGCTATTCCACATTGCCATGCGAATCATGTTTGGTTTTAAATATCCATTTACAGCCAATGGACTTCGCATCTTCAGGCAAAGATACAAGTTCCTTAACACCATTGTCATCCATAGATTCAATCTCTCTTTCATGGCAACAATCCAATTTTGTGAGGTAACACGTTGAATGGCTTGACACATGTTAACGAGATCATCTTCCATCAACCCAATGTCATTCTCATGTTCCTGAAGATATACTATATAGTTATCTGAAATAACACATCTCCTCTCTCGAATGGATCTACATGGCACGATTTCTTGATGTAGTTGTTCTTGAGGTTCATGAACTTGTTCCTCATGGATTTCAAGAATGAAATTTGGAGTATCTTGATTTATATTTTGAGCAACATAATCCAAATCATTGCCGCTGCAATATTCAGAATAGGAATAATCTTTTGTGAATCAAAAGTTCCATCCTTATCCTTTTCAAAACAAAATTCATCATCCCTTTTCCCAGGTTCAATATCCTCAAAGAATGTCGTTACTCCCTACTCAAAGATTGCTTTTTAAGTAGGATCATAAAACTTATACCTCTTAGATGTTTCCGAGTATCCAACAAAGTTACACCTTACGGTTTTAGAATCTAGTTTCTTTTCATTGGTTCGATAATATCGAGCCTCGACAAGACATCCCCAAATGTTAAAATGCCTTAAGCTAGGATGTTTACCATCCATAACTCATAATGCATCTTAATTGTTGTTTAAGTTGGTACTTTGTTCAGGATATAAACCGTTGTGTTTAATGCCTCACCCCACAAGATATCATACTTCTCACGATTTTCTGAAGTGTACGGTTTTGTCTCTCCGCAGTACCATTCATGCTAGGTGTACCCGACATTGTGTATTAGAGAACGATTCCACACTCCTCGAGGGGCTTGGTAAATGGACCTGTACGTTTTGTACCTCATCCGTCATTTCTACTGTTGTATTCATCACTACAATCAAAACGAACGACCTTAACGCATTTATTAAGTTGAAGTTCAACCTCAACGTTAAACGCTTTGAAAATATCTAAAACCTCTGACTTCTCATGAAGTAAATATAGGTAACCATATCGACTGTAATCATCTATGAATGATACAAAATAATGTTGACCATTCCAAGAAGCCATAGGAAACGGTTTACATATATCTGTATGTATCATTCCAAAGTCTCAAAAGTTCGATATGTAGCTTTTACTTACTTTGTTTGTCTATTTCCCCTTGATACAATTGACACAATGGTCAAAATCCTAAAAATCAAGAGTTTTAATAATTATGTTTGATACTAAACATTCTATTCTCGGTTTTAAGATATTGCTTAATCGTTTATGCCATAAACAACGAAATTTTTCATCCATCACTTTACATGTTACACCACGTGAATCAACATGCAGGATTTCATTATATGAATGGATGATATCGAAAATATAAAGATTATCCAAAATAGATAATGAACCGGTTCCAATCATAACCGAATGAAATAAGAGAGTACATTTAAGATTTCAGAATGAATAGGAATATCCCAATTTGTCCAAAATAGAAACCGGAAGTAATTTCCACCTAAAAGACAGTACTATAAAAAAACCCTCCAAATCCAAAAATTGGTCAGTCTTCATCAAACGTCTAACATGTCCAGTAGCTTCCATTTCCACCTTTTTTACCGTCACCTACATAGATGTATCTTTTAGAATCAATTGGTTTTTGGTAATGGAGGCAACAGTACATAGAAATACTTACGTAGTTGTAGCATCTAAATCAATCCACCAAGTATTATTAGGTAGTTAAGCTAAATTGACCTCATAACAAACCTAAATAAATGTGTCAAACCTTTATTTACACGGCAAGTATGATACTTCGTGCAACATTTTTTAATGTGATCATTCTTGTGATAAAAGAAACATTTTTGAACCTTAGCATTATATGTATTTTGTTTCTTTTTCACGTGAATTGATCTCAAATCAGCGGTTTCATAACCTTCTTTCTTTTCACGGTCTTGCCCCTCGAGGTGGTGACTTTAAAAGCATTATATGTCTTTTTCTGCCTCAATATCTGTTCCTCTTGCACGTAGTGGAGAATCTTCCGACAATCAAAGTCTAAGTTCTTTTAATTTAAACGCATTGTTTGACATTTTCATAATGTACTCCTGAATACTCTTGTTGTCCTTATAGCTCATGGAGACCATTTTCGCTAAAAGCGTGATTGTTTTCGCTTTGTCATTTCTGGCAAAGTATTTCTACAAGGCATCGAGATATTCCTTAGCTAATGTCACCTTATTGGTCACAATTCCGAGAAACCGGAGGAATGGAATGCTTAATGATCATCAAACACGTTCGGTTTGAAGTTTCTTAGCGTTCGAGTTTGTTATGATCCTCAACAGAACTCAAATCCATTATCGTTGGACGAACCTCCTAATCGCAAGGTTGTGACCCATCAAAGCAAGCATGATCAGTAAGTGCTCTTTCCATTCAGAAAAATTCAACCCATTCAACATTGGGATTGAACTAATGTCGGTAGAGATACTTGATGTCGATTTGTACAACTGTATACAAAAGATAGCTCGTGTGTTAGACATACATTCAATAAATTGAATGATAACACAAGATTCAATCCCATCACAAGACAATTGTGGATAATAATTTTAAAATGCAATAGATGACTCAACGCATTAAATAATTAATATAAATCAAACATCTCATGTAACTGTTAACTTTTGAGAATAACCATCACATTTATTTCATACCGAAAAAATACACTAGTTATCAATGTACACATAATATAATACTGTCAAACCATGAATGACCTTTGGGTTTATCAAAGTTCGCGTGAGTTATATTATGTAACCTTCTCAATCTAATTGAAATAATTAATTTTTTTTCAAGATTACCCACTTGGATAGGATGTTAAAAATGTAATTAAATTGTATACATTAATCAAATCATATTTATTAATAACCATCATAATTTCGGTGAATAACTTTAATTCAATAACTACGATTTAATTTTAAAATTACACGATCCGAATTAAATTAAACTCACCAAAATTATAATACGATTTACATAAATAAAATTCATGTCAATTCTAATCGAAACGAATTGCGCAAATTAATTAAAATATAAAACCATCCATATACATATTAATTTGCGGGTTCGATTCTATATTTAACAAAATTATTCTCGCAGAATGGAGAAAGAAAACAACATGCTCAAAAAAATTTGTACCGGTTGGCTCAATTGGCATAGAGCATTTTCAATTCTACTGTGGTCTGCGGCTTGATCAAAAAAAAAACTTAATTGGGTCGGATCCAAAACCTTAATCCAAATGGCCTGAAATACTTTTTATTGTTGGACCCTTATAGGCTTATAGGCTTGACAATTTTAAACCCATAAAAAAAATAAAAAATTAACTTTTACCTTTTTTTTAACTGTTCAAAATGCTTATCATGTTTTCGGCAGTATAATTTTTGTTTTACTTTTTTTTAAAAAAAATCAATTTTAATTAATTGATCATTTAAACTTCAAGAGATATTCATCTTCAACCTTAATTAGATTCCAAAATTTCCTCAATTAACAAATAGTCAAATTCAAATATGATATAAACACAATAGATCGGTTCTGATATCAATTGAAGGAATCCGATTTAACATGATTCGGATTCCAAATCTGAAACTCCATCGTAAATTATATTAAGATTTGAAAAAAAATGAGCAGATGATCGATATAAATACCTGAATTTACGATATACACTTTGTACACGAATAGATCGTTTCATTCTTCGTACAATAACCGAAGCTTCACACTAGGGATATCAATGGGTTGGGTTGTGCCCAACCCATTAAACTTAAATGGGTTTTGTGGTTTAACCCGACCCATTTAATAACGGGTTATATGGGTCGGGTTGAACGTGTTAAACGGGTTTATTTATATAAATAATATTTTGTAAATATATTTTTATCATTTAACATTATAGATATATATATTTATATACATTAAATATTATTATTGATGTTTCAATATTCAAAATAATTATTTATAAAAATAAATTAATTGATAATTAATGAAAATAAAATTTATAAAATAAAATTCTTGATATATATTAAAAACATATGATATAATCGTCAATTTTTCATCTGAATATATAAATAGCTAAAACGATAATTCCTGAAAATAAAATTTTTAACAAATTCTAATCAAAAGATGTCCGATACAATCATCAAACCTTCATCATTTTCCTCGTCGTCCTTGACTTCAACATCACCATCATCGACAACATCAACTTCATCGGCACAACTATCGTCACCTATAATTTATAAACATATTAAAAATAGATATATTTTAATTAAATAAAAATACTAATATAGGTCTTATAAATTTGAAATCCGGTGAAATTGGATGAAATCGAGTTAAAATTGGGTGAAATTGAGACAAAATTAGATGAAATCGGGTTGAAATTCGGTGAAATGTGATGAAATCGAGTTAAAATGAGGTAAGCTAAATTTGAAATCTGGTGAAATTGGATGAAATCGAGTTGAAATTGGGTGAAATTGAGTCAAAATTGGATGAAATCAGGTTGAAATTCAGTAAAATGTGAAGAAATCGAGTTAAAATTGGGTGAAATTTGAAACCCGGTGAAATTGGATGAAATCAAGTTAAAATTGGATGAAATCGGGTTAAAAATCGATGAAATCAAGCTAAAATTGGGTGGAATTAGTTTAAAATTGGGTTGAGATTCGGTGAAATTGAGTTAAAATTAGGTGAAATCGGGTAAAAATTGGGTGAAATCGAGTTAAAATTGGGTGAAATATGGTTGAAAGTAGGTGAAATCGAGTAATTAGGTGAAATCGGGAGAAATTGAGTGAAATCGAGTTAAATGGGTTTAAAGTTAAATCTGATAATAATATAAATGAGCTCGTGGATTAAATGGGTTTAACCCATTAAAATGAGTATAAATGGGTCTAAAACCCATTAAGCCATTTAACTTTTAACCCATTTAACCAAAACTCATTTTCATTTTAGATGGGTTGGTTGGATTAACTCATTAAACCCAACCCACTTTGACATCACTACTTCACACCGATGAGATATGTGAAGAAAATCTAAAATCACTATGCCAAAAATAAAATGAATTCCATTTATATATGCACGTGAACAATAGATCATAAACCGACAGATAACTGGTTAATTTTCGATTCTCAATTTTATTGTTTAATTTCTCCCATCATGAAATATAAACGATAATATCAAAGATCTCTATGCATCAAATATCTCCATTCAATTCAATACCGAAATTCAATTAATTAAACTAAAATCCGATTACATTTAATTTAGACTAAACCGAATAACAACACTTATACCATAATTGTATAAATTTTTTAACACAAAGATATTATAATTTAGAAATGGTGTAGCATAATATATACAACAATTATGATTCTTAAATAATTTTATATTAATCACTACACAAATTTAAATGTCTTTGTTGACATATCATTAGTGACTTCAAAAACAACGTAAAATTCTAGGTTAGAAGAGTGAACACGATCAAACATGTTAGTAATATTGAGAGAAGAGGTGAATAAACATGAGTCTTGGGACATTTCATATATGTAATCATAAAATGAATTTGGATCATCGTTGTCTCCAAATCCAGTATTGCCTATTCCCAAATTGTTATATATGTCTAAATGATATAATAATAATGATATTAGTTCATGATCAAAGTAGAAACAACTCAAAAAAACTGAGCAATACAATGACAAAAACTTAAAGCAATTTTCTCGAATAACACTAGTTAGTTCAGAATCCTCGACACGGACTATTTTCAGAAATCTCTACCTCTTCGAATATAAATTCAATATTATTTCATTAAAAAGTTTCCAAGTATGGATTCAATACTATTTCACCAAAAAGTAAAGATATTAAATTATTTAATAGACATGGAAAATAATTTAAATCTCACATTGTAGCAAAAAATAGTTGCAATATGAGCTTTCTCTATATATATAAAAAAACGTGACCGTATCTAACCTATTTCAACACAAAACATCTATTACATATAGATAACCTCCAAGCACATAAAACAAATAACACTATCAATGTACATTACCTAGATAATCACAAAATCAACATCCTTAATCAACCATTCAATGTTACAAATCCTAGTCTTCGTGGAATCCATTGATTCCACTCAGCATCCTCGATTTCAAATTATGGTTATCATAATATCATTAATCAAAGCTGAATCAAATTCTCAATATCCAATCATCTCAGTCATGAAACACACAAATTTCTCACCCTCCTCGCATCAGGATCAAGGCAAGAGGAGCTACACTCACCCTACAATTTTTAAAACTGTAAACCTCCTTAGATGAAACAATCACCGCACTCCTACCTTTGCCGCGATCTGCGGTGATTTTAAAATAGGAGATGACAACTATCCACGAAACCATATGGTTGTGTGATGGCAATAAACAAGCCAATAACAAGATACATTGTTTGTAATAATTTTTTATGCATTTATTCATGCACATCATGCCTTTAAATTAAAAAATGTAAGAAAGAGAAATAACCATGATCACTTAAACGTGATCCACTAAAATATGAGCTGAAAAGTAGCTCATGTTGAGCTATTACTATGCAAGAAATATAACGTGAGAACATGAAATCATATTGTTTGGTCAATATTTAAATCTTTGATTTGGTCTTCTTGTTCTTTTTCGCCTCTGATTTTAAGGTCCACCAATGCCCTTTCCTTTGATAATAATATCTTCCTCAAGGTTCACCATTGAAAAACTAGTAGTGATTTGGTCATTAGCTTCCCATGTTGCATCTTCTAATGGGAGACCCTTACAGCAACCAATACTTCATCAATTAACCTAGAATCATTGTTGACCCATCTTGCTTCCAACACTTTTTCAGGTTCTAGATTGAGCATTACATCTTCGCATAGTGGAGGAAACGTTCCTTTAATTGTTGGTGTCATTCCTACGTGACGCTTTAGTAACGATACATGAAAAACATGATATTATTTTGTATATTCTGGTAAGTGTAGGTGATATGCAATCTAACCAATGTATTATACTATCTGAAAGAGTCCAAAGTACCAATTTGATAGTTCTGTGAAACGCTGTGAAAAGTTTATTGTTGTCGACAAGGTATTAATCACAAATACACCCAATTCCCCACCTTGTAAATAACGTCTCACCTTTTCAAGTTTGTGTATTGCTTTACAATATCGTGTGTCGTGTGAGGCGTGCTTTTAGTTCGGCTAGAAGCTTATCTTGCATGGCTAGTTGGACATCAAGTTCATCTACAAGTGTTGTCCCAGCCTCATAACTTGGTATATTATGTGGCAATCTCCCATATAATGCTTAGAAGGGTGTAATGCAGATTGATGAATGAAATGTAGTATTATACCAATATACGGTCCAAGACAATAATGTGTTCTACTGCTTCGGTTTTGTGTTACAGAAATATCTCGGGTATTTTTCGATACACTAGTTCACAATCACGATTTGATCATCCTTTTGTGGATGATAAACTGATGACATTCGTAGCTTTATCCCTTATAACTTCCAAATATCCTACCAAAAATGGCTAATGAACACATTTTCCTTATCATTCACAATTGATTTTGATATGCCATGGAGTTTCACCATATATTCCAAGAACTTAGCAGACACAGTCTTTGCGGTGTATGGATGTATGAGGATGATGAGATAAGCGTACTTACTTAAACAATCTACCACCACCATTATTGTTGTACGACCCTAGGATCGTAGTAGGTCGTCTATAAAACCCATGGTAATATCCTTCCATACTTGTTAGGGTATACACAGGGGTTACAACAATCATGATGAAGTAAGGAATTATAGTTAGATCATGGACATGTTGCACAAGCGAAGACATATTCGTAAACTGTTATAGACATAGAGATGGCCAAATAAAATTTCTAGAAAAATTTTGATGGTTTTAAGGACTCCACAATGGCCGTCCAGTGGTGTGTCATGGAACTCGTGTAGTAGTTGTTCCACCAATGATAATTGTCGAGGCACCATAATGTAGATATAATTATAGTAAATTCCATCTTAGACAAAGAATGGTTTACCGGGTTTTGAAGTTTCCCATTGTGTCACCCTTTATAAGTATGGATCAGTGTTTCCAATGCTCAAAGCTCTTCCCATAAATACATTCTTAGTACGAGATGGTATATGTGACCTGGTTGCATCGACCTGAATTGTAGACAATCTCGTAGTCATAACCAATCAACTTTACCACCTATTTTTGCTGCTTAGGCCTCAAAATTCGTTGCTCCATTAGATAATGTAGGCTCCATTGATAGATTTAGATAATGAAGCGTCAACCCATCAATATGGCCTCCAAGTACGCACTACAATAACAATGGCCAACATTTTCCTAGCGTTTGTGGATTACGATTTCTCAATCGTGCTCAATCCATGACTTAAGAATGTGATAGGTTGTCCCTCTTGTGTTAATACCACCTTGATTTCATTTATGATCCTCTGTCTTGATGATAAAAGGTTTTGCAAAATTAGGCAAACCTAGTATTGGAGTGGTTGTCATTATGTATTTCATGTTTATGAAATCCTATTCAACTTTTTCATCCCGATTGAAATGTCCTTTATTCAAAAAATATGTTAGTGGTTTAGCTATTAACCCGTAATAACAAATTTGTGGTTATACCTCGTTATACCTAAAACCTCTAATTTCTGTTATAATCATTGGTAATGGCCACTTAAGCATTGCGTAGATTTTTACTTGGTCTATCCTCACCCCATCTTTGAAAATGATATGTGTGAGGTATTCCAATTATTTGTATTTAATGGTACACTTTACCGATGTTGTTGAATTATGGAGAAAATTTGTCGAACTTGTTGAAGGTGATCATCCCATGAGACGATGTAAATGACACTATCCTCAAAGAAGACGAGTCTATGTCTCTTTAGATACTCTTAAAAAATAATGTTCATTAATGCCTAGAATGTTTTGCATAGCCTATATGATCAGATATTCGTAGAGACCATTGTGCATACGGAATGTAGTCTCCGGAATGTCACTAGAATGAACTCTAACTTGATGAATTATTGTCATGATATCGAGTTTGGTGAAAAAGAATGCTCCATTCAATTCATCTAGCATATCATCCACCACTGGGATGGATAATTGATCCTTAATTATGATTGCATTTAAGGAATGGTAGTTTGTACAAAATTTCCATGACACATTCTCTTTTCTGAACGAGTTGTACCAGAGAAGAAAATGGAGTCAAACTTGTTTAAATCAATTCAGATTATAACATGCCATGCACTTGTCAATTGATTTCATCTTTCAAAAAATGAGCACATTGGTAGGATCATACATTAATCAGATTCGTCCCTTTCTTCAACATGATATGATACTCTATATCTCTTTTTGGAGTCAACCCATTCGATTCTTCTATAATGTATTTTGTTAAGACTCTGTTAATGTAAACAACAAACAAAGGCCCTCTTTTCTTTATGTCACATGAGATTTTACCATGAACCCAAAATTTAGGGTTTTGTTGGTTGTACCTTCACTGGAGTATTCCTCGTCCTGCCACCAAAAAGTCATTGTTTGCTATCTCCAGTCGCACACCGTCGACCCTAACTTGTACAGCCAGTGAATTCTAGGACGAGATCCACCTGTTTCAAGGCAAAAACGTAGAGGGTAATGATGAAATCTATTTTTCCAATTGCGAGCGACACGTTAGTGTAGCGGCCCTAACACTGTAACTGTACCTCATTTGTAACTCGCACCGTGTTGGGCAGAGATGCAGCCCATTCAATGTAGATCCTCTGTGATTGACAAAAGTTTTGGTTTGAACGACTTTCGACATACGCCACCATGTTGAACTTCCCGATTTGCACCACCACCTAAATTCTGGATAGGTTATCGCAACCGATAAGCACATGCATAGTTATTTATACATTGTCATCTTCGGGTTCCTAGACATAATCGTCAATCGCATCCTCCATGATAAGTAACTGTAGTTAGGCACAACGATGGCTAGGCGTGAATCTCTGATCGTAGCTAAAGCACAGTACAAGGCTCCTCTTGCATTTAATCCCCTCCCATGTGATTTGTGGACGGAAAATTGTCTGTCCATAAATTTGCGGACGAGTATGGGGGTTCCGTTTGGATTTAGGGATGTTTTCATGATGGCTCGACGACAAATATTAGTCCTGGTTCGTAATCCATCCTTAATGGTCCAAAAATTATCTATTTTACCCCTTCTTACCTCATATGTTTCTCACACACAAGTATCATATATTTCACTTCATATCTTTTTATTATTTCTGATTATAATGGCATCATCTTCAAGATCGAATATTTTTTTTTGCTAGATAATGGATATACAGAAGAATTGATCCATAAACTCAAGATTTATCAAAGGAATTTATAGAAGGCGTTACGCAGTTTATAACGATGACAACAAATCAACAAGTTTATACATAAATCGGTAAGTTGGTTTTTCCATACGTCAAATGCAAAAATGGAAAAATTTGTTAATGAGAGAACCGTTTAGAATCATCTTTATTTAAGAGGTTTTATTCTGAATTATTTCATTTGGTTATCTCATGGAGAGAATTTTGCACCACGACCTAATAATGTTGTGGAAGATTTTAGGAGGGTATTTTACATCATGATCATGAAGTGTTTGAGACTTCTCAAGATATAGAAATGAATCCTTATGTAAAAATGGTGAAAATGTATTTGGTAAAAAAACCGAGGAAACTATTGAAGAAGATCTGAATGAGGAAACGAAAAGTTTTTTTTGAAATGTTAGAAAATGCTAGGCATCCACTTTATAATGGTTGTAGAATGACTATTTCACAGTTGCTCGATCTACACGTCTAATGAATTTGAAGAGTGAAAATAATCTTTCTAAGAATTGCATGGATTCTATATCGCAATTAGTAAGAGATTATTTGGATGAAGATAATGAGGCGATAGAGTCATATTATGAGACAAAGAAGATGATGGGATCATTGGGTTTATTGCCATATGAAAAGATTGATGTTTGCAATGACAATTGCATGATTTTTTTTTTTGGAAAAAGACATTGGATTTGAGTAATTGTCGATTTTGTGGAAAGATTGGTTTTATTTTACAAGGAATGGAAAATCGATTTCGTATCATCTTATGTGGTATTTACCAATTATAGACAGAATCAAAAGATTGTATCAATCTGAGAAGAGCGCAAGTGACATGAGATGGCATGCTGAACATTCAACTCGTGAAGGAGAAATGTGTTATTCCTCAAATGGTGAGGCGTGGAAACATTTTAACAAGGTATATCTTGATTTTACAGTTGAGAGTCGTAATGTTTATTTAGGCCTTTGCACTAATGGTTTTTATCCATTTAGGATGTCTGGGAGGAATTATTCTTTGTGGCCACTTATTATGACATCGTACAATTTACCACCTGATATGTACATGAAAAGGGAGTTTTTGTTCTTAACAATACCGATTCTCGGGCCTAATCATCCGAAAATAAGTTTGGATATATTTCTTCAACCACTAATAGAATTATGGAAAGAAGTTCAAGTGTACGACGTCTCGAGGTGACATGATTTTATATTGAGGTCTCTTATGTGGAAAATAAGTCATTTTCCGGCTTATGGTATGTTATCTGGATGGACAACGCATGGTCGATTGGCTTGTCCATATTGCATGGGTTAAATAGATGCTTTTCAGTTGAAATATGGACGAAATACGAGTTTGTTTAATTTTCATCGTCTTTTTATTCCTGTTGAAGATACATTACGATGTAACAAGAGAAATTAAAAAAACAAATAGTTGTGCAAAAATATCCTCCTTTATTTTTGACCGGTCAAAAGATTTGTATGAATGAGTTTCTTCATTTGGATGTTCCGAGGAATATAGATTGTGGAGGGAACAATCATCCGAGAATTGGTGGTTATGGAAGTACTCATAATTGGTACAAGAAAAGAATATTTTAGGATTTACCGTATTGGAAAAATCTGAAGCTTCGACACAATCTTAATGTCATTCACATAGAAAAAATATTTTTCAATAATATTATCAACACGGTACTAAATATCAAAAGAAAGACGAAAGATAACATTTAATTACACAAGGATCTAAAAGAGTATTGCTCACGGAAGGAGTTACAGATAAGTGATGATGGACGTTTTTCAGGACGGCTTCATATTTATGGATGGACATGTGATAGTCGTCTACATTTGTGGATGGAACTTTTATTGTCGTCCACAATACAGATGACCTTCGCACACTATTCGCAAGTCGTCCATAAATAGGGACGGCTTTTAGACGGCTCGCATTTCCATCTTGAAATTGCGAACGTCCGTCTTGAGTCTGTTCTTATTTACAGATGGCGTAGAGATGGGATTTTGTGCCGTTAGTGACTTGGAATGGTTTACAGACAGTTTTTATCACCCGTCCAAAAATGACTATAAATTGTGTCCACTCGCCCCATCCCCATTATTCCAAGTTTGCCTATCCGTCTCTCACCGCCTCTGACCCTTTCCCCTTGCTACTGCGACCCCTGTGACCTGATGTTGTTCCTTTGTTCGTCCATCATTCCTTTCGTTCGTCTGTCCCTCCGTTTGTTCGTGCATCATTGCTCGTGCATCATTGTCCGTCTGGTAATGCCCAACCCTTACCCATTGCTACTGTGATCTGACGTCGTCCATCCGTTTGTTCCTCGGTCCATCCGTCCGTCTGTCCGTGCGTCCCCGTCTGTCTTCATCCGTCTATCCATCTCTAGTTTCGTTTAGAAGATTAATATATACATAATTTTTAGATTGGAATATATTTAATTAGATTTGGAATATAGTTTGTTAGATTTGGAATAAGTATAGTTAGATTTGGAAAAGATTTGTTAGATTTGTAAACTAATATGTGTAGATCAAGTGTTTGCTAAAATTCCTTAAAGAGATTTGGAATAAGTTTAGTTAGATTTGGAAAAGCTTTATTAGATTTGAAAAACTAATATTTTTTATTATTTTGAATCTTATGGATTAGGTTTAGTTGAAAATTTGATTATTTAAAGGTAATAAATTATGTGTTAAATTATATGTGCTAATGAGTTCGTTAAATGATATTGGAACCTTTGTTAGTGTGAGTCTTTTTAAAAGACTTATTGAATCAAAAACATAAATTAACAATGATTAAAATATTTAAATTTTAAATTTTAGTATATCTCGTCGCGTTAGAAGAGACGGTAACACGAGAAACCGTTCTAATTCGGAAGAAGGTGCTAGTTATCCATCTCCTCCGCAACAAACGCGGTAATCTAATTCAGGATTTTTGTATTTTTTGAATCTGAATTTATTTCCAAACACTGGATCGACACAATATATGTCGTACCCTTATTATCAACAGATGTCACCACCGGTCGAGCCAATGATGAATCACGAGCCTCAGATGCATCACGAACCAAAGGTGGAAAAATTTTATCAATGGATGAGGAATAGTGTAAAATTTGTCGTTTAGACCCGAGTCGTGAAAATGATGCACATTGGTACGTATCACTAAATTCGAATGTAAATTTGTAAATAGTTAATTAAATGTTAATTCATCTTAATTTTGATTTATAGGTTTTGTTATGATCAATTTTCTCTTCATATTACAAAGACGATAAAAGCTGATTACCATCGTCCATGTTATAATTGGACGTAGACCGACCCCGATATTATGGAACATTAGTGGAAAGCTTTTGTGGTATGTATTGAATAATATTTATTTTTATTAAATTTCAAATAATAGTTTATTTGAATCCGAGATTACCAGACTAGTAAAGTTTGAATTTGAACGGATTGCGGGAGTTCGTCTCAAAGCTCTCGTAACGATTGTAAAAAGGATCGAGAGAAGAAACAGAAACTCGTTTGGATGGCGGACAATGTCTGGGAGCAAATGTGCGCTTATTGTGATGATCCCAGATTTAAGCAAAGAAGCAATCAAACAAGTTAATCTCATGGTTTTGATAGAGAAGGATACGGGATGAGTGCACATATAACATGATCTCATTCTTTTGCAGAAGTTTAGGAAGATTTGGTAAGATTTATATTATTTTTAAAAAATTTATACAATTGAAATTTGATTAATATTAAAATACATATTTGAAATTTGTTAGACAAAAGAGAAAGGATTGAAACCGTCCTAGGTAGAATTGTTGGAACGTACGCATATTAAAAGGTCTGATGGTTTGTGGGTAGATGCCAGAGCAAAATGTGTTCATGACGATGTTTAGAACATGGCATCAAAACTAGTTTCCCAAATTTCACCGAGAGAAGACAGAACACAATCTTCTCTTAGTCAAGAAGAATACAACGAGATGTATCTCGAGGTAAATTTATTTTATTTTAATATAATTTTGTTACTTACAGTTGTGATTAAATTTTGAAATTTGTTTCAAAACAATTTACACCGTATAAAAATTGTATTTTTTTTATCTTGGAGGAATGACATCGCAACATTCAAGTTCCTCCAAAGGTAAAGTAAAAGAAATAGACCACGAGATGCAAAATATTGTTACTCAATTGCTCGAGTCGCAACAAGAACCCGAATGATGTCATCAACGATAAGAAAGACGACATCAACATTTTATGGGCATACTAAAGGCAAAAATGTCTGCCATCGATTCAGATGCATGTGAAAATGATGATTCCAAAGTCGATAATTCGGAAATACCACCGACAGATTTATAATATATGTATATGTTTATTATGTGTACACATTAATTAATTATTATTATTTGTAAAATTTTAAATTAAATTAAATTACATCGTAATTAAAAAGTTTTATTTTTTATTAAAAAAAATTGTGGACAGAATGTTGTTGTCCGCAAGCTATCCGGAAATATGCGGACGAACGGTGACCTATCCGGAAATTGCGGATAGAAATAGTCTATTTGCAAATGTTAAGGATTTTCGCGACTCGTCCGTATTTTTTCGATGACTTTTCCGTCCCCATATTAGTCGCCTTTTCCATCAATTTACGGATGGCACTCTGGTCTAGAATTACGAAAGGTTTACAGACTAAGTTTGATGCCCGTATTGGTGGACAAATTGCGGACGAGATCGATTTGACGATACTCATTTACGGATTACTGGTTTCCATCCCTAATTCATCCCCAAACACGTTTAGGGATAGATTACGGAAGGATTCTTCAATCCTAAACATATAATTTCTAATAGTTGCAACTAGGTGAAACCTATATGTAATGGCATTGCATAGTTGAAGAATCTCGTTATTGTACTGTACCTAGCCCTTGCTCTAGGAGTTCAATTCGATCTTTATTTATTATCATCATGATACCACTAAGTATTGGTCCAGATCAATAATTGTTTTGTGTTTTTAAATGAATCAACAAGTCAATAAGAAAAGTTACATTGGTTGAAATAATTTTGTGATGTCTTTATTCATGCACATCATGTCGTTAAATACAAAAATATAAGAAATAAAAATAAACATGATCCACTAAAACAGAGTGTAGAAGTAGCTCGTATTGAACTATTATTATGGAAGAGACATAACGTGACATGGCACGATTTGGCTTGGTCAATGGTTAAATCATTGTTTTAGTTTTCTTGTTCTTTTTTCCCTCTAATTTTTGGTTCATCACTACGACCCGTAATTGTTTTACAGTGGTGGGACATGACAACTTTTCCATCGTCATTGCAGTATTTTATGACAGGCTCACTAGAACTAGATCTCGATGAAGAATGAGAGATTCTCTATCTTTTCATATTTTCTCCAAATGTTTTACTCTCTAACCACACTTTGTTGTACATGGACAAAAAGATGAAAAGAAGTTTTAGAATTTATCAGATTAACCTTTGCTTAGTCATCCTCAAGATGAAGTCTAGCAATATCATTTCCATGTTAGGCGTGGGAGTTTGTTGAGGCGGTGGAGCTTGATTAGCTGGTTGGAAATGTTGAGGAGGCCACTGGAATGGTGGTGATGCTTGTTGCATTTGTTGCCCCCCTCGGAAATGGATAGGTCGGTTGTTCTTGTAGAAAAAAATGGGATGATTCTTCCAACCAGCGTTGTACATGTTGGAGTATGGTTTATTACTTTGAATTTGAGCATAATTCAATTGCTCCGTTTCTCCTTCATACGTACATTGAAATTCCATGTGTTATGTATCCCTACAATTTGAGCAGTAGATGACGCTTATGTTGGCTTGTGCTTGTTTATTATTGACCTCATAGAGGCCTCCTCCAGATCGTTGTGACACTCCCGTGGTGTAGCCCACATTGCATGGTTCATGCATAAACCATCGATCAAAGTGAACGCCTCATCCACACATTTTTCCATGAATGATCCTCCAGCAGACATATCTAGGATTCGTCTATGCTCATCATTAATTCCATTGTAGAACGTTTGCATAACGAACCACTGCTCCAACCCGTGATGAGGACATAAACGTAGCAATTCCTTAAATCTCTTCCAGGCATCATAGATTTATTTTCAATCCTTGTATCGAAATGCAATGATCTCTCCACGATATTGAAATGTTTTGCTTGGCGGGAAACATTTGGAGAGGAAGGCCGTAAAAAGCTGATCCCAAGTTGTTATAGAACCAGGCGGTAGTGATTGTAGCCACGACTTAGCACGTCCCCCAAGTGAGAAATGGATCATGCGAAGTCTAATCGCACCTCTATGCACTCCATTAGCCTCAAAAGTGTCACATAGCTCCAAGAAATCGGTGAGGCAAAACGTGTGGATCCTCATGTATAACCCCCATGAACTAGTTTTGGCGGATCATTCCAATCATTTGAGGTTTCATCTCAAAGCTACCTCAACCCACAACAGGTCTAGCAATCGTCATTTGCAAATTGTTGATGTTAGGAATCACATAGTCTCTCAGAGGACATGGTTGAGGAGGAGCTTGTTGCTCTCGAAATTCGATGCGATATTGCAGCATGGGAGGAGGGTGTTGCTGATTTTGCTATTGAATCGATAAGACTTGATTTTGTCCGTTGCCTCCCATAGCAGCATTCATGTTATCTATTTCTTTCTTTTGACCAAAATGCTCGCCGCTACCTTTAGATTTGTCTCTATTGCGTTGTCTATAGGTCTTTTCAATTTCTGGATCAAATTGAAGTAGATTTAATGAACCTTAAGACCTAGACATGCACCTGAAAATGAAGAAAGAATAGGAATAAGTAACCGAAAATAAAAAAAAATCGACTTAAACTACTATAATCTAACGTGTTGACAATAGTCCCTGGCAATGGCGCTACAAACTTGATGCGTTCAAGTTAAAAACCTAAACCAACTCCACAAGTGCATGACATGTGTATAGTATAATATAAGTATCGATCCCATAAGGACTACGCAACGCAAATCAAATCTATATAGTCTAGGATAATTAGGCAAATGATAATGATAGTTAGAGAGATATGAGAAATTAAGCTAATAAAAACGAGATTCCAAGTAATTTAGACAAACACTCTAGGGAACCGGTTTCATCACTAGATAATCCAAGAATCACACTTCAACTACTAATAATCATGCATACTCCACAACATTCTAGAGGCGAACGATCCTAATATGTCTAAAACCCTCTTTTAAGGCGAAAAAGACATGCATAAGCAAGCAAACCCCCTACTTTCGTGGCTGATCTACCAATTTATACCTTGAGCCCTATGATTCATTCGTTTTAATCCTCAATCAGAATTGCTCTACTTTCATGACCCAATTTCAATTGTTCTAAACTTGATTATCTAGGATTGAGATTCACCTTTCAGTCCATCTCTCAAAACCCTACCACATATATCTACTTGATCAAGATAAACATACCATATGAAGAACACATATAAAAAAATTAAAATAGTAAACGGAACATTGCACTTCTTGTTAATAATATTTTCGAGGATTCAAGGATCTCCTAGGGCTAATCTCATCTCCTAGAACAATGTAATTACTCACACATGATGTCTATAACAAATATCATGTATGAGATAGAAAACATGAGAGGAAACAAAGAAAGAGAACGAATAACTAAGGAGTCGGGATTCGGGACCCGTCTTTGAGTTCCTTTACGTTGATCCAAGCGTTGTAGCTCTCTCTAATAAATAAGATTTATTGAATTCAAAAATCTCAAATGTATTTCACTCCAAACTTGTGTGTCTTACAAATGAGGTTTGGAGCTCCTTATATAGGAAAGTTTCAACACCAAGAAAGAAATAAAATAAAATGACTTAGTACTCCACTACCCATACTTTGTACCCATACTATGATGCTCATGTTTGGTGCCCATACTTTGATGCCCATACTTGGTTCCCATGCTAGGTGTCCATACTTTTATGTCCATTCTTAGTTCCCATGTTTGGTGCCTATACGTTGATGTCTTGGTTCCCATGCTTGGTGCACATACTTTGGTGCTTTACTACCTATATTTTGTGCCACTACAAAAAAACAGGCCATTTCCAACGGACATATCCGTTGGAAAAGGCAAAAAATCCGTTGGGAATGGCCTTTTGCAACGGACTGCAACGGATTTCAGTCCGTTGGGAATAGCGCGTTAGAAATTCGGATCCGTCACAATTCGCAATGGATGGGCGACGGATAAATTCCGTTGCAAAGTGATGACGGATGTTCCAACGGACAAATCCGTTGCAACTATTGTAACGGACGCCCGTTGCCAGTATTGGTGACGGATGCCCGTCGCAAATTTGCANNNNCTAATTGGTGGCAATGCGCAACGGACGTCCGTTGGAATTTGGCGGGAAAAAAATTCCAACGGAAGCCCGTTAGAAAGTCTAACGGACGGCCGTTGGGATATTTGAAAAAAATAAAACAAAATTAAAAAAAATTTAAGAAAACCTTTAAAATTTAAAAGTTTAAATATTTTACAAAAACATTCCAAATTATACTACGCTACTAATTAACCTATTACATTTCAGCTAAATCTGCGGGGTCGATATCGTCTCGACGTTCGTCGTCACCTCTAGAAGGTGTAGCATCTGAATCGGGACGTGGTTCTTGTTGCGATGTTGATCCCCTCCCTTGCCCCGACATGAGCTCGATCACGCTCTCCAAGTGCTGAACCTTGGCTTCGAGCTCTTCGATCCTCCGTTGTTGCGAGAAAGTCTCCTGCACAACGGGAGGTACCGAGGTGGCGTCTTCGACGATATCTTTCTGCAACGCCCCGAGACCGTATAGACGTCGCTTATACGGTCTCACCGACTACAAAATAAACAAAATTAATGTTAGTTCTTTACACATTACGAAATTAATAACTATAAAATAAAATTAATATAAAAATATACCTCTAAATAAATTTTGTCCTTTTCTAAAGGACTTAGGTCGTCGGCGCTTGAACCGCAAGCTTGCGATTGCTGTGTGATCTTCTCTGTCACACCTCGCACGGTTCGCTCCGCCCGTGGAGCGACGAGTTCCGGTTCACCGACCTCTTCTCCGACAACCGGCTTCTTCTTGGCATGGGTTTCTAAAACCAGCTCAAGAAGAGTTGGCTCTCTTCCTATCGTTGCATCTGCAATATAAAATAAATTTAGTTAGATTAATATTTTACATAACAAAAAAATAAAAATAAATTTAGATTCTTACCAACTCTTTCCTTCGTTTCGGGAAGGATTTTGATCCCGAAGTATGGCGATGCGGACCATCTCCAGGAACTTTCTCACCGTAGCGACATTTTTTGGCCTTGTCGCTCTTGGCCTTGAATTCCGCGGACTCCCAATGTTGAATCATTTTTTTGAAGACCACATCCGTTGCCCATGTTGGTTTGCGGCTGCTGGCGTAGTAATTACGCTTCGCACCGTTCATCATGAGCCGCATCCTCACTTGCATATCGTGCATCCATGCACTATATATGCGAGGCGTGTCCTTTCGCCTCCACCTGTATGAACGCTGAAATAAACATTATACAATTAGTATTATAATTAATGTTATATAAAGAAATATTAAATTTAATAGAAAAACTTACTATAAAAGTGCGCCACCATCGCTGGC
>CM071871.1:16618485-16635919 GCA_036759665.1 Gynandropsis gynandra
AGAACGTCGTGTCAATTTATTGCATCCGTTGCGTGGAAGTGATTTCCAACGGACGTCCGTTAGAAATTCTAACGGATGCCCGTTAGGAATTTCTAATGTCGTGTCAATTTACAGAACGTCGTGTCAATTTATTGCATCCGTTGCGTGGAAGTGATTTCCAACGGACGTCCGTTAGAATTTCTAACGGACGTCCGTTGGAAATTTCTGTTCCCGAGGCAACGGACGGCTAAATGACGGCTCGTCTCCCTTCGCAACGGGCGTCCGTTAGAATTTCCAACGGATGCCGTTGGAAATATCTGCAGACTAGAGTAGGCATCATTGCCTATTCTAACGGACGTCCGTTAGAAATTCTAACGGATGTCCGTTAGTATGATGCGTCAGAATGGTTGCAACAGGCATCCGTTGGAAATATGGACAAATTTAAATTTTTTTCTAAGTGTCGAGGCTCGAATTTGTGTTTCAACGTCTATATAATTCTAAGTTTTAATACATCTAACATTGTATATATAACCCATTCGATTGTATTAACGTTTCGATTGATCAATTACACATCGTATACATAAGTAAACATCATGAATGTTACACTTAATTAACATAATGAAATCGATTGTATGAACATTTCGATTGTTTGATTACACGTCATATACATTATTGTATTTAAAGTTCTTCTTCAGTAGATTCATCGATGGGCGAGTCTTCCTTCGATTGGTCATTGAATTCATCGCCGTTTTCATCTTCAGCATCTTCCGGTTCAACATCTTCATCCCGTATAAGTTCTCCGTCAATGTCATTTCTAGCAAGAATGTCCTCGCGATCCGTATCAATCAAACGAAGCGGCTGCGGATAATCGGGTTGCAACGCATCTTCTTTATCATCAGAGCTTATGATCCCTCGAGGCTTGATCTTCACTACGGCCCACCACTCCTCTCTTCGACGTTTCAATGTTGTTGGATATTGCACATAACAAACTTGATCTGCTTGATCTATTGTGATGAATGGATCATACTTACCATATTGTCGTGCCGGATTGACGTCAATTCCTCCCCAACGATTTTTTCGTATTCCACGTCCTACGGTTGGGTCAAACCATTGACATTTAAAAAGCATCACCTTCAACCCAACGAGACCGGGATATTCCAGTTGTATGATTTGGTGCAAAATGCCGTAGAAGTTATCACCCTCTATATCACTATTAACGCAAACGCCATAGTTGTATGTGCTTCTATGTTTTCCGTGTTCATACGGGGGGAATGTGTAGCCGCGAGTAAACAAGATTGGCCAACACATGACATTTCGTGCGGGACCATTGGCCAAATCTTTTAACCACGTAGGAAGTATTTCATCAGAATTTTTCACCTGTATACGTATGGCACAAAATAAATTAATATTTTTATATGCAATTAATTTATATATATATATATATGAGTACTTACGTAATCTCGAAACCATGAGCCATAATGTTGAACTTTCATGTCAGTGAGTTCATTTGCATTTAGATGAGGATATGTACCAAGCACTCCGTCGTCAAATATCCTGAATTATACGATTCGTTACATTTAACTATATATATATAAAAGATTGAAATTAATATGTACCATGTATACGTACCTTTCGAATGGTAATAACTCTTGACAATTTAGTAGTATATATGTGTGGACGTGATTATATTCCTCTACTGTTAACCAATATTCATCGGATTTACCTCCTGTACGTCCAATCGGTGTAAACATTTCAGGAATTGTGCCAAACTGCGGATTATATTGATACATATAGTTTGTGTGATCATCCGCTGCACGACGTTCTTTCGTTTGAATATGCGACTCGAAATAAAATGAGCTGAAATATGTTATTTCTTCCAGCAAGTATTGTTTGACAATAGATCCTTCGACCGCTGCTTTATTGTTTACTTTTTTCTTTAAATGAAAGAAAAACCTTTCGAAAGGATACATCCATCTGAATTGAACTGGACCACCGAGTATTGCCTCATCTGGTAAATGTATCGGCAAATGCTCCATGACATCGAAGAATGAAGGCGGAAAAACTTTTTCCAATGCACATAATACTTCAGAGATATTGTTTTTCATTTCTTCCAAGTCAGCACCTTTTAAATTCCTTGAACATATATCTCTGAAAAATATGCTGATTCCGCATAACACATCGTGCACATTACGTGGTAACAGCTCAGCAAAAGCAATTGGAATGAGCCGCTGCATGAAAACGTGACAATCGTGACTTTTCAATCCAATCAGTCTCGACCCAACAATATCCACACACCGAGCAATGTTCGATGCATATCCATCGGGAAATTTAACGTCCTCTTTTAAACATTTTAATAATGCCGTTTTCGCCGGACCAGACAATCTGAATACCGGGATTGGTGACCTGCCATCTCTTAATTCCAACTCAGGTCGTCGGCATATTGACTTCAAATCTTTTCTAGATTGTATGTTGTCCTTGGTTTTCCCCGCCACATTCAAAACAGTATTTATGATGTTATCGAAAAAGTTCTTCTCGATATGCATAACATCTAAATTATGACGTAATATCAATGATTTCCAGTATGGTAGTTCCCAAAAGATACTACGTTTATACCAGTTATGCCATTCACCTTGACCTTTTGGTTTACGATGCCCACGATCTCCACCGCATTCTACTGATTCTTGTAAATCCTCCATTGTGTTCAATCTTTCGTAAAGGATTTGTGTTCCGGTTTGCATGCACGGCGCCTCTTCTTTTTGTACCACGTTCTTTCGAAAATATTTTTTATCTTTCCGGAAAGCATGGCCACGAGGAAGAAATCTTCTATGACAATCAAACCAACATGGTTTCTTACCATGGACTAGTCGAAATGAATCTGTATCCTCCATACAATATGGACATGCCATTCTTCCGTGCGTGCTCCATCCAGATAACATTCCTATCTTTCCGAAAAGCATGGCCACGAGGAAGAAATCTTCTATGACAATCAAACCAACATGGTTTCTTACCATGGACTAGTCGAAATGAATCTGTAACCTCCATACAATATGGACATGCCATCCTTCCGTGCGTGCTCCATCCAGATAACATTCCATAGGCAGGAAAATCGCTAATTGTCCATAACAAGACCGCTTTCAATCTGAAATTTTGCTTAGTACTGACGTCATAAGCAAGGATACCGTCGTTCCACAACTGTCGTAATTCATGAATTAATGGCTGCAAAAAGACATCGAAACTTTTCTTCAGATGTTCTGGTCCTGGAATCAACAACGTCAGAAACATTACCTCTCTTTTCAAACACATCTCGGGAGGCAAATTATACGGGGACAAAATCACCGGCCACAGAGAATATTGGCTTCCAGATTGTCCATAGGGGCTAAAACCATCCGTGCATAAGCAAAGATAGACGTTTCTCGTTTCATACGCAAACTCGGGAAATATTTCATTGAAATCTTTCCAAGCCTTACCATCCGATGGATGTTGCATTATACCTTCGACCGCCGAGTGTTCTGCATGCCATCTCATAGCCGCAGCGGTTTTTCTCGATTCATATAACCTTCTCAACCTGTTTGCTACAGGCATATAGAACATTTTCTTGTATGGTACATATTTACGTGAAGATGGTTTTTTAGGGCGAAATCTGCTTGCACCGCAAAACTTGCATTCCAACAAGTCTTTATCATTTCCCCAAAACAACATGCAACTGTTTCTACAAACATCAATTTTCTGATGTGGCATTCCCAAATCTTTCAACACATTCTTTGTTTCGTAGTATGTCTCAGGAGCTTGATTATGTTCCGGTAAATACTCACGCATTGTTTTGCAAAAAGAATCCATGCAATTTTCAGTAACATTGTAGTCTGTTTTAATACCCATCAATCTTGAAGATAACGATAACCGAGACTGACCTTCACGACAACCTTCATATATAGGTTGTTTCGCCGAATCCAATAGGTTGAAGAATCGACGTGCATCGATGTTCGGCATTTCTTCATGTGTTTGTTCATTAACGACTCCAGGAAAAGCATCTGACACCATTTCCGCATATGGATTTGTCGTTGATGCTTCATAAATAATATCTTCATTTCGTTCTACTTGTGCATCTTGCATGCTATCTCTTACACCGAAATCTTCGCCATGAAAAACCAAATTTCGTACTTTTCAACGAAACCCACCTTATAAAGATGTTTGCAAACAATTTCTTGACTTCGATACTTCATATTTTTGCATCTTTTGCACGGACATAACATTGTTCCGCGTTCTTGACACAAAGGCTGCATCGACGCAAAACTCATGAATTGCTCTAATCCGTGTAAGAATTCTTGCGTAAACTCTTCGGTTATAGGATCCTTTCTTCTATACATCCACTCTCTCGATCTATATATATTTCGATTCGAAGAAGACGACATTGTGTTGAAAATATGTTTGTTGTAGATGGTTTGCTACAAACCTCGGTTTAGATCTAAATACTGTTCTTTCCAACGGATGCCCGTTGGAAAGTGTGTAACGGATGCCCGTTGGACGATCACGTGAAATTATTTCGACCGGTGAACCTGGATATTCACAACTGCAACGGTATTCCGTTAACTTTTCTAACGGATGTCCGTTACAAATTGCAACGGACGTCCGTTGGCATCTGTTGCGTCGGATTCTAATGGAGATTAACGGAGATCGCCAACGGAAACTTACCGTTAGAAACCCGTTACAAATTGCGACGGATTGCAACGGATAGGGCAACGGGCAATTTCCGTTGCAAATCCGTCGTAAATTGTAACGGATGGCAACGGAAATGTTCCGTTAGAAATATTCTTGGCTCCGTTAAAATCCGTTGCGATTTGTTTCCAACGGACGGATTCTGTTGCCCATCCGTTGGAAACTCAATGTTTTTTTGTAGTGTGCCCATACTTTGATATCATGTTTGGTGCCCATACGTTGATTTCCATACTTGGTTCAGATGCTTGGTGTCCATACTTTGATGTCCATTCTTGGTGGGGTTCGTTTTGGACATTATAGAGATATTTATGAAAGTGGTCTTATGTTGGTCAATAGACAAATTGTGGAAGCAATTGGGGAAAATGGTCTTGTTTGTCATTCGCCTTTTCGTCGTTTCTCATCTCGTGTAACCCCCAATTCTCACTTATTAAATCCTACAAATACAACAACAAAAGAAACAATTAAAACTAATACATAATCACACGTAAACGTCACAACGGCCATCAAAATCGGTCATAATATGGCTCATAAATTGTGTACGAAACGTAGTGATCACCCTTTCTCTAGGAGTTTAATTCGATCTTTATTTATTGTCACCATGATACCACTAAGTATTGTTCCAGATCAATATAATTGTTTTGTGTTTTTAAATGAATTTTCTCTGATACTAGTCGATGGCAATTAATAAGTCAATAAGAAAAGTTACATTGCTTGAAATAATTTTGTGATGCCTTTATTCATGCACATCATGTCGTTAAATACAAAAATGTAAGAAACAAAAGTAGCTCGTATTGATCACTTAAATAGGATCCACTAAAACAGAGTTGAAAAGTAGCTCGTATTGAACTATTATTATGGAAGAGATATAATGTGAACTTGGTCAATGGTTAAATCATTGTTTTAGTCTTTTTGTTTTTTTTCCTCTAATTTGTGGTTCATCACTACGACCCGCGATTGTTTTACAGTAGTGGGAGATGACAACTTTCCCATCGTCATTGCAGTTTATTATGACGGTCTCACTAGAACTAGATCTTGATGAAGAAGGAGAGATCTCTATCTTTTTCATATTTTCTCCGAATGTTTCACTTTCTAACCACACTTTGTTGTACATGGACAAAAAGCTGCAAACAGTTTTTATAGAATTTATCAGATTAACCATTTGTTTAACCATCCTCAAGAAGTAGTTACAATCTTGACACTTTATCACGAAGAAGATGAAACCCATACCTAAGCTTCTAGTTCTCGGAGCCCTCGATGTCTTATGCTTCCTCGGTTTCACGACAACGACTTCAGATTTGGAATATGACTATCATACTATAATTGCCATAGAAATGTTGTACATGGACGACCATTCTACACAAACCCCTCAACGCCTCCATGTACTTGGGATGGGGTTTACCGTGATTCCAAAGGGTAATCAGTGAAGTATATGAACCTCGATAATGGGATTTCCACCACTTTTGAAGATCTTCCTAGCTTTGATAGAGGTAACGGTCACTATAGAAAAACATTTTACAAACTTTTAGAGAGAGATGAAAATGATAAGGAATAAGATTTCAATGGGTTCAATTTAAAAAATACGAGGAAGAAAACTCATTTGAACCGATGTAGCATGCGGAAGAAAACTTGTTTGGTCTTTGTTTCCACTACCACTCAAATACGATCTCTTCATTGCATTCTGTAGGAAATAATCTTCTTGATAAACAAATAACATGCAATCAAAATATTCTAAAATCATCATTTTTTGTAAGTGTGACGGTCAAAGTATGGCTGGCATGGTTGGGCTATTTGAATAATTTGAGGTACCCGAATTCTAAGAGATAGTAAATTTTGTACTCGAATTTAAACTCATGAGATACGGGTATCCGAGATTTGGAGATTTGAAAATAATCTAATATCCACTAGTATCCAAACCCAAAACCGAATTTAATGTTAAAATTATATATTATTAATAAATATTTAAATGCTAACAAAAACACACATAATCAATCATAAAAACCACAATTTTAAAGTGAAAACCAACCTTAAATCAGGTAAACAACAACCATTAAAAAAATGAAATATGAACTTAAAATCGAGCCTTCATTAGTCTTGATAATAAATATCTATACATAAAAGATATGAAACAATCACATACATCACAATTTCAATAAACAAATGACAAAACGATAAAAAAGGAAAAAACAAATATCAAATGAAACTTATGAAGATAATCGATTTCATTCTGAAAAAATATCCCTAATCAAACTATGTTAAACCTCTTTTAGTCTTCAATTGTGGACAATCTTCAAAGTAAATCAATTTATTAGTTCATACACTAAAATTGGTCATAATATAAAACCATGTAAGAAATATACATTTCTCAAAACTTTTCAAGATGCTCCAATATTTCTTCAAATTTTGGGGGTCCGTAATTTCCCAAATCAAATCTTGAATACAAATGATGTTTCAACTAGTTATGGTATTAGAGAGCTACGGAATGGATATATATCACGACCATCCGTACCAAAAGCATATTCGGATGCAATGACTAATACTGGTAGAACCAAATGTATTCTACCATTTGAAATAGAATGAGATACTTAGCACAAGTTTATTTCCACCAATATAAAATATTAAAGTTTTCATTGTTCATTTCTCATGTACATTCGATATATACGATTCCAATTCATTTTTCAATGAATCTTCTCCTCCATATTTTTCATACTTCTCAAACATATAATTCCTATAATTACAAGAGATTTTCATCCCATCATTCCCAAACTCAATATTTTTCTTCAACTCGACTACTAGATGGTTTTCTATTGCGAGAAAACAATGACACATAATGCTTAAACAATCTTTATAAAGCACCATTAAGCTTCTCAATCACTTCATTAATTTTATAATCATCATTGTAACTCTCTCAAATCATCCAACATACATACTTCAAATTGTATCGAGGATCCAAAACACATGGCACGTAAATAATCATATTAATGTTATCAGAATGACGATACTTATCAATTTTTTTCTTCATTTTCTCAGCCATTGACCCTTTACTTTCTCATCACATGAAATATTCATTTGTTGAATTTTCCAAACCATACCAAATATTTCATGCACGTACTCATTGCTAGTAACATATCTTGATCTTGGGATTTTCAATGTGGAATCATTAAAACATTTCAAATTTTGGCAACAAAGACCATGCATGAGTCCAATCATAAGTCTTTGTGGACCTAATCAATTTTTTTGTAAGGTCGTCCAAAAGACCAACTTTGGTAGAAAACTTTTGATGTTCCAAACGCTTTTTAAATTTCTAAATTCTACCCATATGTGATCTCAAATAACGAACAACTGCACGAAATCGTAAAATTGATTCATGCAACTCTCTTTAGCAATCAACCCCAAAATATGAACACCATATCTCATACAAAAACATTCATCGTCTAAGATAATTAATCCCTATGACCTATACTTTCTCTTCAAGTACTTAATTTCTAGAATATTAAATACTGTATTATCAACAGTTACAGTGAAAACTTTATTAATTCCCCAATGAATCAAACATTTTTCAACCATCTTACCAATTATTAGTTCGGCATGGTTAGGTATTTGACAAAAGATTTTTATGCAAAATCCAATCACCATCAATAAAATGAGCGGTTAAATACATATAATTAATATTCTACACAGATATCCAAGTATCTGATGCATCGTCTAGGTGTGATCTAAACATATCAAGTTTTAAAATTTATACATAGATTGTGTAGTACCAGGGTCTAACACATGGACTAAGAGGAATGTAAACTATCGATTTCAGAAAAACTACAGTCATGAATAACAAAAGGGTGTATAGGTGTATCTAAATATAAACAAGTAAAGTAAATTATAATTACAAATATACAAGCGAGACAATGTTTCTAGGTTAGAGAATTGTCATGCATGAACTCATTAAATATTATGAAAAATGTAACTTTGTTCTTTTTTACAAATTCAATCATCTTAAAGTGGATCTACCTGCTCGCGCAGTGCAAATTCGAATCTACATGCTCTCATAGTGTAAATCCTATTCTAGTGTACAACTTACTAGTGTCACGAGTTTAATAACCTATATTTTAAATATATTAGTAAACCTGCATGATTTTTCAGTGTAGATTTCTATCCAATGTCTAAGTCAATGACGTCTATCACCTACACATTAGATGCAATTAGACCGACCACACGCAGGTATGATCAATCATGTCTATATAATTGCATATGTCTAATATAACCCACAGTCTCCGTCTGTAGCTATACTATAGTCAATTCCAGTGTCCATACAAGAATTGAAAGAATATGAACATGCATTAAACCTAGAAGCAAAGAATACAAATCCATTCATGAAGTATGATGAGTTCAAATACATAAAACTTTAACCTAAAGCACAAATCATATCTATAGATCTACATCTTGGAAAAGAATTACAACAACAAAAAATATGTAAATAAAAATTTTATAGAAGCTCAATCGATATATCTCGATCAGACACCGCGATGACCTCCTCTTCGAGTCATCTCTACAGGGTGTTCGATCCTTCGATGAAGACCGATAGCTTTTTCACTCTTTTATACGATCCAACAGTCTTTTCCGAACTCTCATCTCGTTCTTCTCTATCTTTATGTTCCTAGAGTCATCTCTAATTTACAGGAAACCTTCCCTTGCCTTAAACAATTCATATCACAAGTTTAAGAGAGTCTGGTAAACTGTTCGGTCAAGCGCCACTTTGCTCGAGCCGAGCGGTTGGTTGTTATGCACTTTTCACATATGAATCGGAGCTAACTTTGAAAACTTCTCTAGGCTACTCAACTAAGCAAAAGATCGCTCGGTTCGAGCGTTTCCACTGAAATATTTGGAGCACTCGATTTCAAAGTCCTCGATCGAGTGTTTTGGTGCTCGGACTGAGTGTTTTGACTGTTTCCTCTTAGGATGTTCGTTTTCATGCTAAATGCTACATGTTTATTCATAATGTGCTCTTTAGTTCCTGTTATTTGAAAGATCACAAAATTATCCGTAAAGATCCCAAAAAAGTAAAATAAACCAAAATAAGATTGAAACATATGACAAATTATAGAGCAAAATCAGTGTGATCAATATCCATAGTGAAAGAAACACTATCTTGTGTTTCTTGAAAACTATCATAACTTATTATTTTCCTCCAAAAATAAATCCATGCAATCTCTAGTCGTTGTCCCATGTGAAGGAATGACAAAAAGAGATTACATCACACTCATATAGGATCAAAACTCAACAAACCTGTAAGACAACTCATCCATAATGACTATCCTCACTAAATATTTTGGGAAACATCTTGATGAAATGCCAGAAATGATGGAACACATATTATACCCTCATGTTTACTCAATTGATGATGCAAGGTCTTTTTTAGCTTTTTACCACAAGAAACTTCATCATCATCACAATCATCTTGAGTTAGATTTTTTTTATATTATTAAATGTTTCAACATTGTGCTAGTTGAAGTACTCGTTTCTGATATGCAACTAATAGATGCACTAAAATTGTTGCAAATAGCTCTTTATTGTCTTTTGTTCTCTTAAAATGAATCCAAATTTTAGAAGACGTATTTCTTGATACCTCGTTATTAGAAAATGACTAGACTTGGTTAGGTTTATCTTCATCCATTGGTGAATCATTAATCAAAAACCAATATTTATGATGGAGGAGGCACTACATAACTCTCGCCAATAGAAGACATCATCATGACCAATTACAACAACAATAACAACAAACACCAAACAAACTCCAAAATCACAAACTGACCACATAAAAGATCAAACACCAAACGAACTCCAATATCACATATTGCCCACATAAACAGACAGAGACATTGATGACAAGACCAACAGATCGATGGAAAAACAGGTTTGTAGAGAGATCGACAAGTCGACGACACGAAATAAAAACATGAAAGCACGAAATAAATATAGGATTCGTAGGGAGACTCACCGATATGAAATCAAGTTTTTTTACCAATGAAAGCAGAGAGACAGACATCAACAGCGAGAGATCGACGGTCGGCGAATGCAGAGGCGACTGACAAATGCAAAGACAATCGACGATTGGCAAATCAAGAGAGAAAAATGATGGATAGAGGGATGTTTTATGTCAACAGAGACGATATAAGAGAGAGAGGATGATGGTCGAAAGAGGAAGACATGTTTACCCTAATGATATAATTGTAAATTATATAAAAACTAAGGATATTTTAATAGTTTTATATATTTACTCGGATATCTCCGATGAGTATCTCTTCCTTAAAACAGAAAACCGAATCTAATTCTAAACACGCAACTATTGTGCTTTCATCACTAAAATTTTCGAATTCGATTATAAAGGTTCACAAAGGCGCTCTCTATTTCAACATTGAAAAAACACATTCGGAATATCATGATGCGTCATCTTCGAAGCTTGTGAAGAAACAAAGAGTTAACAAATCGATGAGGAGTTTTTATGGCTGTATTTTTTCCCTCGTCATGGTTTTTGTCTCAAAGAGTTTTTCCATGATAAAAATTTTTTTTACGAGACAGTCAATAGATATTCAAGGAGAAGTGTTAAAATATGAATGTCTAAATTGATGACTTAACCCATATTATTTTTTATTCTTAGAATAGATAATTGTTGCCTATAAATAGGCATTTCATCTCCATCGTGTAAACAAAACTCAACATTACAAATACTAATTTGTCTATTTAGTAAATTAATATTAATATATATTATTAATATACATACACATTATATAAATACATATATTATTAACGTTATTATATATATTTTAATTATATATATGTATTATTAATATTTTATATACCTTAAATATATATATATATATATTATGTATATTATATATATATAAGTCATTAATATTATTAAATATAAAATAATTGTATTATATTCACATAATATATGTTATATATTTTTAACAGAAATCTTATATATTAAAAGTTAGGTTTGAAACAATTCAGTGTTGCCACTTCATCATCTAGATGGTAGTCATGTCATTATATTTTAAATATTATTATAGGTTAAGAAAGAATTTAAAAGTTTTAACAATTTACAAAAAAAATCACATAATAATAATGCAAGTGTTTCTATATTAAATATTATTATTTAATAGATAAATAAAAATATAAAAACATGTTTTTCGGAGAAATTATATATTATTAAATCAATTATTTTAAAAATTATAAATAATTATATATATTAAATTAATTATTTAAACTATTTTTAATTTTCAATCTAAACATTAAATTTAATATTCAAAATATGTTGTATTATCTATTAAATTTGATTAAAGGGAGAAAAATTTTAAAATTTGTAAATGAAAATAATTATAAGATTTAAATATATGATTTTTAATTCTTCTTGTAATTATTAACGTTACATAATCTTTTGATTAGCCTTTTCTTTTAATTTACATTTTTCTTTTAATATATCACATTAATTACTATATTAAAAGTATAGTTTTCTTTCAGCGATATTTTTATAAGATTATTGTTTAAATCCGAAATAATCCTACACTTTTTTGTATTAAGAGTCAAAATAGTCATCAATTAAGAGAATTTTTAAAATCTGTAACATTGTTTTAAATAATTATAAGATTTTAATTAATAATAGGAAAAAAAGTCTCAAACACCCTCAACTATCCTGTTTTACGTCAATTCCCTATGAACTATCCGACATAGTCGATTCCTTCCTCATCTTACAAAATTCATTCGATTCTCCCATCAACTTTGTCTATTTCAGTCGATTTCCCATCCGCTATATAAACTGTGTAATGACGTTAACTGATCCGATTTCACCTCAATTCAACCCGATTTTGACCTAATTTTGACCCGGATTTGACCCAATTCGATTACCCGAATATGACCTGTATTACACCCGATTTTTAACCCGATGTTGACCCAACTCTCAATTTCACTCAAATTTAACCCGATTTCACTCTATTTGATCCGATTTCACCCCATTTTTACTCAATTTCAACGATTTTTAACCCGATTTAACCGAATTTTAATTTTATTTCACTTAAATTTAATCCGATTCCACTCAATTTTAATCCAATTTCACCCAAATTTAAACCGATTTTACCACATCTTAATCCGGTTTCACCCAAGTTTTACTCGATTTCACGGAATTTCAACCCGATTTACTCACTTTTAACTCGATATCACTCAATTTTAACCCAATTTTGTGGAAAGTGATTTCGTATATTGATTCCAAACATGAATTACATCAGTTATGATATAGATATACAAGATAGCATGAAACCCTAATGGAGTAAATTACATTTATGTCCTTTGTGCTAATATGCCCCCGCAAGACGGAGCACCTTCGGTGATGCCGATCTTGTCAAAAAGTGTAAGAAATTGTTGACGTGCGAGCGGTTTTGTGAGTAAATCCGCGAGTTGATCCTTTGAGTTGACGTGAGAGACTCGGAGGATGCCACCTTGCACTTGTTGACGAACAAAAAAATAATCCAAAGCTAGATGCTTCATGCGAGAGTGGAAGACGGGATTTGCACTCAAGTATGTTGCGCCAATGTTGTCACAATAAATCACGGGAGGTTGGGATGTGGAGATACCTAGTTCCGTGAGGAGGGACATAATCCATCGAAGTTCCGCTGCTGTGTCAGCAATAGCACGGTATTCCGCTTCCGTGGATGATCTAGCGGTGAATTTCTGTTTCTTGGAAGACCAAGAGATGGGATGGCTGCCAAGGTAGACAATATATGCCCCCGTAGAAGTATACTCATCACGATCTCCCGCCCAATCTGCATCACTAAAGGCGTGTAGAGAGAGAGTGTTACCAGCGGTGAAGAAGATACCACGATCTCGTGTTCCAACCAAATACCGTAAGACCCTTTTGAGCGCTTGAAGATGTTCCGTTGTCGGGGCATGCATGTATTGAGATAATTTGTTGACAACGTAGCTTATGTCGGGTCTTGTAAGTGTGAGATACTGTAGACTTCCAACAATAGTCCGATAATTGGTTGGGTCATCTAACTTGTCACCTGAGGACAAGGTAAGACGTGCGCTAGGGGCCATAGGAGTGGTGACTGATTTAGCTTCGGAGAAGTGAGCTTTGTTGAGGATATCCGTAACATATTTGCGTTGAGTGAGAAGTAATCCAGAGGCTGTGCGTGTTACTTCAATGCCAAGAAAGTAAGATAAATTGCCCAAGTCTTTGATGGAGAAGCGGTTTCCAAGCACTATGATGAAGCGTTGGACTGCTCCCGAGTTGCTTCCTGTGACCACAATGTCATCCACATAGACAAGAACATATATAGTTACCTCGGGATTGTGAAGAATAAACAAAGATGCGTCGGCCAGGGAGTTGACAAAGCCTTGGCCGAGGAGAAAATCCCGAAGTTCCGAATACCAAGCCCGAGGAGCTTGTTTGAGACCATAAATTGCCTTGTTGAGTTTGCATATGTGGTGAGGATGATCATGATCAACAAAACCTGGAGGTTGTGTCATGTATACCTCTTCCGTGAGTTGCCCTTGAAGAAATGCATTGTTGACATCTAGTTGACGAAGACTCCAGCCATTTGCAATTGCAACACTCAAAATCAGTCGAATGGTAGTCGGTTTAACTACGGGACTGAATGTTTCAAAGTAGTCCACACCCGGGCGTTGTGTAAAACCTTTCGCCACAAGTCTGGCCTTGTAGCGATCCACCGAACCATCAGGTAATCGTTTGATACGATAAATCCACTTGCATCCAACCACATTTGATGCATGTTGAGCCGGTACAAGATCCCATGTTCCGTTACGAACAAGTGCATCAAATTCCTCACTCATGGCCTTCCTCCAACTCGGATCTTTAAGGGCTTGACAGACGGTTGTAGGTTCGGTGTCAGAGAGAAGTGCCCGATCGGGTGAAGAGGACGGGCCCGATCGGGTTACCATTGTAGAATGATCCCCGTAACTTTGCACGACTCGGGTATTAGTGTCACATGCTCGGGCATAATGTGCCCGATCGTGTGAAGATGGAGAGCCCGATCGGGTAGTTGCTGCTGAATGAGCCCCGAAACTCTGCACGACTCGGGTGGAATGGTCACCCGCTCGGGCATGATGTGCCCGATCGGGTGAAGATGAAGAGCCCGATCGGGTATTTGTTGTTGAAGCATCCCCGAAACTTTGCACGACTCGGGTGGAAGGGTCACCCGCTCGGGTGTGATGCACGATCGGGCGATTTACCTGTCGCCCGGTCGGGCTTGAAGCCTGCAACCGTTTTGTTTTAGATCTCGTTTGCATTGGATGAGTGTTACCTCGAGCTATTGGAGCGGCGACTTCAGGAGGCAATTGTTCGGACATTATGGTGTCATCCCGTGGAGTCGTATGAGTCTGCACTTCCGGTGAAGGATCCATTACAGGGGTGACGGAAGGTGATGGTGATACGTGTGGCATAGGGTAAGAGGGTGCAACACTTACGGGTGATGTCCATGAATATTCGGGTGGATTGGGGTTGGAGACGTTGGTTAGGAAATAGTGGGAGTAGTTGGAGTACAGAAAGATGGTTTCATGGAACTCTACATGACGAGATGCATATATACGTGAACGTGTGGGATCAAGACACAAGTAGGCACTCTGAGTGGCGGAGTAACCTAAGAAGACACAAGGCTTTGAACGAGGCGAAAGTTTGTGTGTGGAGTACGGACGAAGCCATGGATAACATAGGCAACCGAAAGTCCGAAGCTTAAGATAGTTCGGTTCGGTGCCTAGAAGTCTAGTGAATGGGCTGTCGTACGAGAGGATGGGGGTGGGTAAGCGGTTAATGAGATAAACCGCGGTTGGGAAAGCATAGGACCAGAACGAAGGAGGTAGTGACGCATGAGACAAAAGAGAAAGGCCGGTTTCAACAATGTGACGGTGACGACGTTCTGATATGCCATTGTGTTCAGGTGTGTGAGGAGGGGAGGTGTAATGGGATATGCCGTGAGTGGAGAGGAATGAGGCTAGGGCAATGTACTCACCACCATTATCGGTGTAGAGAGTACGTATGACGGTTTGGAATTGTTTTTCCACTAGGGCTTTGAACGTGATAAAGGTTTCTCGAACTTGGGATTTTTGTTTGAGAGGGTACAGCCATGTATATCTAGTGAAATGATCAACAAAGATGACATAGTACTTGAAACCATCAACCGAGATGATTGGTGATGTCCAAACATCGGAGAAGATGATTTCAAGGGGAAATGAAGTAGAGATTGTAGATTCATGAAACGGTAATTTGTGGCTTTTATTGCTGGAACAAGAGTTACATAATGACAACGAACTCGACTTAGACAATGGTAAGGAATGCGTAGAAACAATACGCTTTAAAATGGAAAGCGAGGGATGACCTAAACGTGAATGCCACTCGGACAAAGTGGACTTGACACTGGGAAGAGCCACAATGGACGGTTGAATGGAGTTGGGTTTCGGCCACTCATAGACACCATGGTTAGCCTTTCCGTGAATTATAGGATCCCCCGTTTTTAGATCCTTCACCTGAAAATGATCATCAAAGAATTCCACGGAAATCTCATTAGTCCGACACAATTGACTTATAGAAATAAGATTCTTGTTCATAGTAGGTACACATAGAACTTCATCAAGATGCAAACAATTATCATCAATTGAGTTAGGGATTGAGAGTGAACCAATATGTGTGATGGGCAAGGAGGATCCATCACCAATTACCACTTCTTCACCTCCTTTGTACGGGGAATGCAATGATAAATTTTGGAGATCCGAGGTGATATGGTGAGAGGCGCCGCTGTCAAGAAGCCATGACTCCGGTTCATAGTTGGTGAGAGTGGTGTTGTGAGCACGTGGTTGCCATGGTCGTGGTGATGAAGCCCACGGTGGTGGCGTTGTGGTGGTGGAGTTCCGAGTTGCAAGTTGTGAACACTTGCGAGCACTATGCCCAAAAACGCCACATAGTTGACAGCGACCTTGATATCCCGATGACGATCTATTTGCATTTCTATTCCATTGATTATTCTGTCGGTTACGATTTGATTGATTCGGACGAGTGTTGACAGCAAGCGCATTTACGGGCGGCGTGAATAGCAAAGGGGCGGCTTGAAGTAGCTTTGCTTCATGATTGAGGAGTTTCTCATGGAGTTCCTCAATAGGAATGATGCTATCTCTGGCATTCACAGCATCTACAATTGGTTTGTAGTCCTCCGGCAATCCATCAAGAATATATTGCAACAAGTCTTCCGCATCAAGAGGTTTGCCGAGGAGCGCTAATTCATCCGCCTTGTTGATGATGGTGCGCATATAATCATCGATGGGTTGAGATCCTTTGGAGCTTCGTTTGAGTTGTTCCTTCAATTGAAGGATGTGCCCCCTTGATGCCTTACCATATGTGCGAGCAAGAAGAAGCCACGCCTCTCGCACAGAGGAAACCCTAGCAATCATCGGTTGGAGTGGTGGTGAGATCGCTCCTAGAATGGCCGAGAATAGGAGGCGATCTTGCTGTTTGAAGGGCGCAAACGCTGGATTCGGTGTTGAGATGCCATTAACAGTGATAGTGGCATCGGGAACAAGTGAATCGGTTTGGAGAAAACACTCCAACCGATGACCTTCAAGGAGTGCACGGATCTGAATACTCCAGATCATATAGTTGGAGGAGGTGAGCTTCGTCACGTTTGTCATGTTGACGGTGAGAAGTGTTGCATGAGGATCATTGACGTTGAAAGCCGGAGTTGCATCA
>CM071871.1:16635967-16660652 GCA_036759665.1 Gynandropsis gynandra
GATAGCTAGGGTTAGGGTTCGGATCAACGCTCTGATACCATGTGGAAAGTGATTTCGTATATTGATTCCAAACATGAATTACATCAGTTATGATATAGATATACAAGATAGCATGAAACCCTAATGGAGTAAATTACATTTATGTCCTTTGTGCTAATAAATTTCACCCGAATTTAACCCGATTTTACCCTATTTTAATCCAATTTTACCCAATTTTTAACTGATTTCACAGAATTTCAACCCGATTTCACCGAATTTTAACTCTATTTTACTCAAATTTAACCCGATTCACCCAACTTTAACCCAATTTCACCCAAATATAACCCGATTTACCCTATTTTAATTCGATTTTACCCAATTTCAACTCGATTTCACCGAATGTCAACATGATTTAATAGAATTTTAACTCTATTTCACTCAAATTTAACATGATTTCACCCAATTCTAACCTAATATCAACCAAATTTAACCCGATTTTACCTGTATTTTAATCCGATTTCACCCAAATTTTACTAGATTTCACTGAATTTCAACCCGATTTAACAGAATTTTAACTCTGTTTCACTCAAATTTAACCCGATTTCACCTAATGTCACCCAAATTTAACCCGATTTTACCCTATTTCAAAATTCGATTTCACCCAAATTTTACTTTCATCGGATTGCAACTCGATTTCACCTAATTTCAACTCGATTTACTCACTTTTAACCCGATTTTACCCAAATTTTACTTGATTTCACCGAATGTCAATCCAATTTTAACGTAATTTTATAGCATGTGAATCACGACATAGAAGTAAGTTGACATCTCCGCTTGCCTCTAATTCATCAAAGTAGGCGGTATCATTGCCTTCAATGGTAATAATATTATCCTCAAATTCTCTTTTTGTTCATGTTGTCCACCTTCTAGTAGTAACTCTTTAAGACTTTCCGTACAACATCTCTATACATCCCACTTTCTGACCTTCATCATAACCAGAGAGACTTTGTGCGCTCTATGACAAAGAGTCAACCAACCATCATCCTCGATACTACCACAAAACACAGTTAGCCATTTAGCCTTCCATCCTTAGAAACCAAACTTGACACTTCAAGTCGTGCGTGTTGCAGTCTAATGACTTTATTAAAACATTTCGTAAAACACCTTGAAATCCCATGAAAACAATAAATAAATAAAATAACAACCAGAGCTCTGATACCAATTTGTAACACCCCCATCCCGGAACTACATCGGGACTGAGAGTGTCCACCATCACCTCCAAGATAAAATAAATGATTTATTCCAAAATAAAAGTGGTCCGGACCAAATGACAAAAAAATACGTAAAGATCATAGTCACGGTAAATGAATAAAATAAATACGAAATGCAAAATAAAACTCATCGAGACCTCGTGCACGCCTCTTCTATCAGTCCGTTCTGAGCTTTCATGTTGTTGCTCAACCTCGTTGCTCTTTTTCCTTGCCATATCCTGTCCATCCACGGCAGCCCACAAATAGGTCGAGTACGAAATACGCACTCAGTGGGATCAATACGTGTACATACTTTGTGCCACATATTCTCCCACTTTAAACTGAATAACATAAATAACGATATATCCAAAGTCTAAACTAAAGATATACAGACAACTCTACGCAACCCGGCTGAGTATCTAAAGTCTAAGACTAGTACCACACTGGATCATAACTCACAGAGTCCACACGACTCTAGCTCAGGCATACGCTCGCAAAGTCCAAAGGACCCCAGCACACTGAAGATCTCGCAAGATCACAACGTACCCCAACCATCTGTACAATACAACGCTTCGTCGCTCGAAAGGTTACCAAACCCCAACACGGTACGACGGTGGCAAATCTACTGATCTGACTAACTCGATGCTTTGCCGCTCGAAAGGTTACCATAACCCCAACACGGTACGACGTCGGTAGATCCACTGATCTGACTAACTCGACGCTCCATCGCTCGAAAGGTTACCATAACTTAGCACGGTACGATGTCGGTCCAGATCCAAGTGTCACAATACTAACGTCATCGACCTGATACTCCTCACGTGACAACTCTCACCGACGCGCTCGCACACGCCTTCTTTCAAAGGTTCGAGTGTGAAATCACTCGATCGAGCACACTAACAAGATATTCACTCGGCTTTAACACCGAACCAAAATATCGACGTTCTCCGACCCAACACTTGGTTGCACGTTAATTCTCTAGATCATCTCTAGTCACTTATACAACTCATAGACTTGTCATTAATTCTTATATGACAAATTTAGGGTTTAATCTATTTTCACTTGTAATGTCTCATTTTTCCCATTATGATCATATAAATTCTATCGTGATCATGCCTCGTTTTAAAAGTATAATCTCTTCCACAAATAAACTAACAATATTATCCAGAATTGTCAAATCATCAGAGAAGCTAAGGTGATGATTTTATCCACCTTAATTTCGGATTTGTGCAACAACACCAATCAATTTTCCCTATTATAGATCCACTCAATTAATCAATTCTCATAATATAAATCTTTGAATTAAGGAAATAATCGAAAAAATTAACTACAGATTTATCAAAATCTCGATTAGAATTCACCCACAAAAAACGTGATGAAAAATTGAAGGTGCTTCTCCAATTTATTCTTTTTCCCTCTTTCTCTTCTTCTTTCTTCTTCTTTTTCCTTCTTTTCTTCTTTGGCCAACGTACGACTGCTCTTCTATTTTTTTCTTTGCTTCTCTTAACCCTAATATATTAATATATATATATATATATATATGCATGTGAGTGCAACCACCGACTCATTTTACCGAGTCGTACGGGCCTCACAAATAACATAGTATTTGAACTTTGATAAAATGAATCTCTCGAATATACAAAATGAATAAAACAACTCATAATCATTTTTTAAAACAAAGGATTATTAAAAAATTTTATGATTTGCAATGAAAAGGAAGTAGATGAGTTTTATGATATTAAATAAAAAATTAAGAGATAAATCAATATTCACATATCTCAAATTAATATTCAATTTCTTATATCATCTATTAATAGCTTATTTCATTTATACACGAAAGCTCTCAAATAAATATTCATCAGCTCAATCTCCAAACAAAAATAATTTTAAAAGTTATAAAATTTAACATTTATTTTTTAAAATGTTACAAAATAAATATCTTAATTATCATTAGTGGATTTTGATTATTTTGCTAAGACAAGTGAGAAGATTTATAATATAATACACATTACTTTAATCCATTAAAATAGATCATAGATTTATGATTTTTTTTATTATAAATGTTACTTTTATGTTATTTAATCCTATAGCCAATAAAAGAGTAATAGGACCATCTATCTTTCTTTAATTACATATTTAGAAATAACCATATTGTTTAATTTTCTATTCCATATTTTACTATCTTGAAAACAATTGTGTATTTATTATTTTAATTAAGTAGTGTTCAGACTATTTTTACGAATGTTATTATTTATTTAAATAAATTCAACATATTGATTGAATCAAACATATATTTATAATATGGTATATAGTTGAATTTAAATAATAATATGATTATATATTGATTTTTCTACAAAAATATAAATTTAAAATTATTAAAGATCGCGCATAGGATAGTACGGGTTTGAAAACTAATATATTTAAAACTCGGCTTTTTTGTTCAGAATTGTTAGCACGAATCCAACCCTAATCTATCATAAATCATGATAAAATTTACTAGATATGTACAACATAAATGGTAATTAATATATTAATGGTATTTTTATATAGAGATTCTGACATTAATGGTAAAATTTAATGAGACACTAATCCATTCTACGTAAACATCGTGCCGTTTTGCGGAATTGTTTGTCGTTTTTCGGCACACTCGAGTCCTGAAGTAGCACTGCGTCAGTTACATTCCTGTAAGATCAAAAAGCCGCAAGGAAGAGAGTGGAAAATGAATATGTCGGGAGACTTGGCAACGAGGTTATATTTTGCTTCATCTTCTCCTGCTGTTATCATTGCGAAGAGACCCCACATGGGAAATGACAGTGCGAGAAGAGCTCTCAGGATGGTCAAGTGTAGCCCCGCCGGATCCGACGGCGGACGCAGCGGAGTAGCCGTCGGAGACGAGGTGTTCTCCGTCACTACGTCTTCGAAGTGCGACGTCGATTATTTGGGTCAGAGCACTAAGGGTGATTTGAACCTCAAGCTGGATTCTCTTCAGTCATTTGGTACTCACCTTCGATTTCCTTGAGTAGTTTTTGGTGTTTGATTCCGAGGTTTTAATGGCGAATCGCAGAAACATTGGGATCATTCTTACGGTGATCATGGGAATCAATTTCGGGTGCTTCTTGAATATTCGGATGATACATTTCTTTCTGTTTACCAGCAAAGGACGAATCACTTCTGCGCCCTTTTGCTTATTGTCTATTCAGATGATGTTTTCCTTGCTGATTATGAGAAAAACCTTATTTTTTTGTGGGTGTTGCAACAGTCACTTTCAAATTATTAAGTTAGGGCATATTCATGTAGGACTTGAAGGGCAAGCTACTTTGAAGGGTCCAATCCAGGAGGTAGCTAAGACAGAGGCTCAAGCGGCTGAAAATTTGATAAGAGACCTGGGTATACTGGTCCGTAATCTGATCCTCATCTTCGTTGTTATGTATCATTGGTATTTGGAGCTTAATGAGTTTGGTGTCCCTTTCATTTAGTTGCCCATATGTGCGGTTACTTGTTTATTTGTACCAGATCTTATGGGGGAGTTTCTCCTTGTGTTGAAGCCTTTGTAGGTTTCTCAAGTTTGCAGTTCATATTGCAGGGTCCTTTGTCGGCAAGACACTCGCCTCGTGGTATATTTTGTACTCGCACCTTGAATCTCAGGTCCATTAGTGTGATTGGATATGACATGGATTACACCTTGATGCATTACAATGTCATGGTGAGTTTACATTTTGCTTTGGATTAAACGTTTTGCTCTTATAAAGTACCTCCACATTGTCTGTAGTTGACGTGATTTATCCCCTTGATTCAGGCTTGGGAAGGGAGGGCTTACGGCTACTGCATGGATAATTTAAGGAATATGGGATTTCCAGTTGATGGGCTTTCTTTTGACCCTGACCTGGTGATATGTTTATTCTTGTGGAAGTCGAGAGATTCTACATAGTGTACCTCCTTTTTATTTTACCTATCTTCTTTTGAATGTAGGTTATCAGGGGCCTCATGATTGACAAAGAGAAGGGTAATTTGGTCAAGGCTGATAGATTTGGCTATGTGAAGAGGGCCATGCACGGGACAAACATGCTATCAAATAGAGATGTCAGGTATGGTTGATGGTGCATCCCCTCTGGTCGCCCTCTGAAGAGGGTGGCCTGATATGGGGTTACACATTTTTATTTTAGCAGTAATTAATTTTCTTGTTGATTTTGTATGCTTGAAAGTGAAATCTATGGGCGAGAACTTGTTGATCTGCGTAACCAAAGTCGTTGGGAGTTTCTCAACACTTTTTTCTCTGTTTCAGAGGCCGTGGCTTACATGCAGGTACTAACATTTGTTATGGTGAATGGCTTCTTAATGTTTTGTTCCTTAACATAATAAGCTTTGCTTTGGGCATACTTTTTCTGCCTTGTGTTATTCCTTGCACATTATCAAGACTGGTTTTCAAGTTGATGTTGTGTAATCCTGTGAGTTTTGGTTTTTAAATTTTATTATTGTTTGGAAAATTTGTGAAGCCGACGAGCAATTATAATCCCATATATTTCAGATGGTTGATAGACTGGATGAAGGAGCTATTTCAGCAGATCTCGGCCCACTGGACTATAAAGGACTCTACAAGGTTTGCATTTCTAGTACCTAAACTTCGTTATATTGAAGCACATGCATTTTCTTAGCTCCTGTCAATGTTTTCAGGCTGTTGGCAAAGCTCTCTTCAGAGCCCATGTTGAAGGCCAGCTTAAGGTTGATAATTACTCTATTATGTTTTGTTAAGTGTTGTTTTGCTAAGCCCCTACTGATTGATAGTTATTCTGCAGAATGAGATAATGTCCAGGCCTGAATTATTCGTGGAACCAGACCCAGAACTACCATTAGCTCTTTTGGATCAAAAGGAGGTATAAATTAGTTGATCTGCAGATAACATATCTATCCTATTGTGGTTCGGGTAAGTAACGTGGTGTCTCTGCACAGGCCGGGAAAAGACTCTTGCTTATTACGAACTCAGATTACCAGTATACAGACAAAATGATGAGGCATTCATTTAATAGATACCTTCCCAACAACATGGGCTGGCAGGATCTTTTTGACATGGCGAGTAGACTACGATTATGTTTCTTCATTTTGCTCAATACATTTGTTGTTCTTTTGATAGATTTATTTTCACATTATTGATATTGACAATCTTGGTTATATATAGGTTATAGTTTCTGCTAGGAAGCCAGAGTTCTTTCAGATGTCACACCCTTTGTATGAAGTGGTGACTGGTGAGGGTTTAATGCGTCCATGCTTCAAGGCTGAAAAAGGTGATTTTCCATTGTTTCTACCACAAGAAGTTCAAATTTTGCAGCGACAGAAACTAACTCTTTAGTGCTATTTCTATTCTTGTCGCATAGGAGGTCTGTACTCGGGGGGAAGTGCTCAGATGGTGGAGAATTCACTCAATGTCCATGGAGATGAGATTTTGTATGTTGGGGACCACATCTACACTGATGTCAGTGTATCCAAAGTCCATCTCAGGTGGCGAACTGCACTGATTTGCCGTGAATTGGAGCATGAGGTTTGAATAATTGTTTCTTGCTTTCCTTCATTCTAAAATCAATTGGCTAACCAACAAAATTTCGACCAGATTATCATATGAGGGTTTGGTCTTGTCCACAACATTATGTGCAGTATAACAATAACTATGGACTCAATTTTTCATTAGCTAAACAGATTATCATATGAGGGTTTGGTCTTGTCTGTAACATTATGTGCAGTATAAGGCTCTAATTGGTAGTCGTGGTCATCGAGCTGAGCTAATAGAGCTTATAAATCAAAAAGAAATTGTTGGGGATCTCTTTAATCAACTTCGTCTGGCTCATCAAAGACGCGGCCAAGGGCGTCCTGCTCAGGTGTGTTAGTCTCCTTATGATATTCAGAATCATGATCTCTATGCACCCAATACAATCCCATAGTCTTTATACACAGAAAGGGAAACTCTAATGGAAATTGCTTGTAACGGTAACATGTTATCTCTTTATACCTTTTAGACCATGGCTGCTACCAACCTGGATGATAAAGAACTAACAGAGACCATGCAGAAGCTTCTCATCGTAATGCAAAGGCTAGATGAAAAGATTGGTCCAATGTTGGAATCAGACGGTGAGCTCTTCAACAAAAGGTAAGAACAAACTCATCTAAATAACTCATGATTGCACAAAGGTTCACTTACCTCGTTTGTCTCTTTGACACATAGTTCCTGCCATTGTAACTAGGTGGGGCTTCCTCTCGCGTGCGGCTTTGTGGGATAAAAGCCATTTGATGAGACAAATCGAAAAGTATGTCCTTTTCCCACGCTTTACCACACAAGCTCAACCACAACGATTACAAAATTTTTGGTTGAAACTGTTTCAGGTACGCAGATATATACACATCAAGAGTCTCCAACTTCCTCAACTACACACCCTTCATGTATTTCCGTTCACAGGAACAGGTAAAAGCAATAATGGCTTCACGAAATCTCTAGAAATCCTATTTACTAACGAAAACCGAACAAATATTTTACTCAATTCATTCTCTTGTTTACGCTTGCAGTCCTTGGCTCATGATTCTGATGTGTATGATTCTCCGCTCCATGACCCAATTGTGGAAAACTAGCGTTTGCTCGATCATTGGAGCGGTTGGTTGTTGTAGTTTTAAAGGATGAAAAATGTGGATAGGAGAAAATAAGTGTACATTCCAATACTCAGGATAGAAGTATTCGGATGTTTTTTTTGAATGAGATACTTTTTTTCTTTGTTGAGTTGTAGCTTGACCCATTTTTTGAATGAGAGACCTTATGTTGGTTCGAATATATTCAAGGGTTAACCCTAATGAGCTGCGTCTATTTTGTCAATCCGTATGTTGAAATAATATTTCAGAATTCGAATTAAACTTTTTTTTATTAATTATTGTGTTATTTTTTGGTAACTTTAGTTTATTAATATTACGAAGTTATTAGATATTTTTGTGTATAATCTTTTTCCTCATTAGAATGTAAATAGATTAAATTCAATAAATGTCCTTAAGAAAAGAGACAACAAAAAGAACTGAATCACATGGAGATTTACATTTCGCGAAAAAATAGTTTTTTTTCAGCTAAAAACTATAAATAGATTCCGTTTTGTAGGCGTGAAGATTTCATTCTTCAGTATAGATATCTCTCGTTTTGTTCTCTCTGGATTGTGTAGAAAAAGCATTGCAATGTTAACCTCTAAAATTGTAGTTGTTCTCTACATATGATCAAGAGATGACAGTCACAGTAAAACATTCAACAAAGAAGTGGGTTAAGCGATTGTACCTTGGGATAAATGTATAATAGGATTTAGCAAGCATAGTGGCAAGAGGTGAATCGGTGAGCCAAAATTCATCAAATGAGCTATGTATAAAGAAGGCAAGATGCAGCCTTTCTTTCCAACTAGATGTGGTATCGCGATTTGAAGGCAGTCCGGAGCCACTATCCAAACACTGAAACAGGCTTTAACCACACCGCATGAACACATGAGAGATGGAAGAATAGAGGGCATTCCAACTTCCAAGTGTGTTTGCTCGAAAAGGAAGCTTTTAATCGTGGCCATAGACAGGTAAACACATGTTAGACTCTGGCGAGGGGATTAGAGGGGAGAACGCCTCAATGGTTGACTCGATAGATATACTAAAGAGGAGCGGACATTTTGTATGTTCTAGGAGTGGAGGGAACTCACATTGATAGGAACACCATCATTGGTCACCATGGATAAATGATAATATGATCATTAGAAATCCAAATATTAAACGCCACAATCTATTTTGAATTGTATGCTTCAAAGATTAGATTACATTTCGAAAAGTAGATTCATATTTTAAAATAGATAAACCATGGGCTACCCCACCCTAACCATGTTGGCGTCTCTATTGTCATGTGTTTAAAGCGGCATGCAGTCCTCTTATGAACGCTAGAAACGGCACGCTTTTGGATAGAGCGAGTACATAGTTCACCCACAAAATCGACGGCGGGTTGGGAGTTAGCGGTCAGACTGAAAACGAGGGGCGGCGGCAGCGGAGACGGCGGCGATGAACAGGCTGAGATGGGTGTCGGAGGGCGATGTCTGGGACCTCGACATGTCGACGCCGGTGACTCTCGAAGCCACCGCGCTAGCTGTTCCTGGCGACCCACTTCCTCTGGGTCTCTCCAGACGCACTCGCCTGACTCGCCCCAAGCAGATTGATTTCTTCCACCGCTTCATGGCCTCACCTCTAATCCCCTGCTTCTCCCCTCTCCGTCCTTCAGTCGAAGACGGTGGTGAAGGTGAAGGTGGAGGTGGAGGAGGACTGTCTCTTCAACGGGCCATCACCTTCCCCTTCTCTAACAACTGGTACGTGAGCTGAATCCCATTCTTTGTATTCTGCCCCTGGAAACTTGGTTTTTTCACGGATGCCCATTTCTGGACAACCTAGGTTCGTGTCTCTTCTGGGCCAGTTCGACGTTCAGAGATTTGTATCGGATATGAAGAAGAATGGAGGTTTTCGTCGAGGGTCGTTGGCAGCTTCTCGTTTAAACACCTTTGTTAAGCATATCCAGGACAAATCGTTGTACGCACTGGGTTTCTGCTCCGAGTTCTTATTATCACCTGATGATACTTTGCTTCTTAGCTATGATACTTACAACTGTGATCTTGAGCAGAACCCGAGGGCCAAGGCAGTCTTCAATCACGAGGCAAATCTTTGTTCACCCTTTCGATTTTCTGTAGCTTTTGTTTTACCCAATGTAGTTGGAATTGTGAATTCTGGGATGAATATTTAATCTGAGCAAAAGTTGTTTGATAATCTCATTCAATCTAAAAATGCAGAATCCTACCTAACTGTGTTTGTGATTCTTTTGATACATGTCTCCCCTTTTTATGTTTTTCCAGTTTCCGCTTCACACATTGACTGCAGAGGCAGTTTGGCCTGGCCTATTTGTTGATAAACATGGTGATTATTGGGATGTACCATTCTCTATGGCTGTTGATCTAGCTTCTCTTCCTGCCGCGTCTGGTCCAAGTTATCATTTATGTTTGCGCCACATCGGCGGGCCACCTAAGAAACTCAATGGAGATAGTACAGAAGTCCCGGCTGCTCTCCTTCCTGGTTTGTCTCTTAAAACTGCCTTTTCTTATAGGAAAAACATGGATATTTGGCGGACTAATTCTCCGAAGCTTGGATCCGGCAAACCCTTTGACATTTTCCTTTGGTATCCTCGTGTATCCGTATCCGGGATAGTTGGTATGTTAAACTCCTACTCATTCAAAAAATCATTCTTGTATCCCCCCACTTTTAGCTGTGAATCTCTTCATCTAAATCGACGACTCTAAGATTAGATTTCATGAAGCTAGTAATGAAATTAACGAGTCCATCCTTTTGGTTTCTTTAACTGTTTTTTCTTTTGGGCTTAACGGTCATGTGAGAAGCTTCAATGGAGATGTCATCAATTGATAGTTTTATGTATGGGTGAATTGCTCAATCAGGAAATGTCAGTCCCCATGAATAGCATATTAAGCTTCTGGATGTTACTGCTAACTTTCTTAAGTACCACAGGTGCTGTAATGACTGCTGCATTGGGTGAAAATTCAATTAGATCAAAACTGCAAGATGATTCTGATGGTGTTGGAGGTTTCTCTGTTCATCTCCCATCACTGAAATCCGGGTTATTGGCTGATGCCTTCGGGCGTGCGACACTGACAGCTCAGTATGGGAACTTCCAGAAGAGGTTCTTGGATCTCACCCGTTTTCACGCTAGATTGGACTTTCCTAAAGGGCTTAGATTCACTTCTGGAACTTTTAGTATAGCACAAGATCTTTTCAATTCTCGGCAGCCGAAATTAGAAGCCTTTCAGAGAATTTGCCCTGAGGTTTCTGTTTCTCTGCAACAACAGGTGATCAAATGACTTCTAGTCAGCATTGGTTTCAAATTATCACACAGTTAATCAGGAATAAGTTCATAAGTTTTGGCTTCCTAGTTGATGATATTCCATGAACTTGTTGCAGATTTTTGGACCCTTTAGTTTCATAGTGGAATCTGGACTTCAGATTGATCTCGAGAACAAAGCTAAACCCTTGCACATTGAGAATTCAACATTTGCTGTGGAATATGCTCTTCAAGTACTTGGTTCTGCAAAGGCTGTAGCTTGGTATTCACCAAAGCAGAAAGAATTCATGGTTGAGCTTCGTTTCTGCGAGATATAGCATCAAATTTCACCTAGAGTTTCAGAGTTTGTCCCATAAGATGTAATCTGTTAGGCATCAAGTTCCGAATGTCAAAACTCATGCGTTGAATTGTAAGATTACAGATGCATATATAGAAAAGTTTCTCCAATTAAATCAACTGCTGTTATACTGCTTACATATAACCATCGATGTGAAACGGGAGGTTCAATACAAGGGAAGTTTACATTTTCTTATAGTTTCATTTCTACCAAAACTAGCAACAGGACTATCCGGTGGAAATGCAGATGATCTTAAGACACAAGACAAAAGGCCCAGAGGTGGCACATGCAAGGTATACTTAGCAAGCACTGTTTGAAATAATATTTGTTTCTTTTTCAGTTTTATTTCTTTGTTTGAACAATCCAGTACAAGATTTAGTCTTACGGAAGCACAATAGGCTGTTTCTTATGGCCACGGTTTCCCACTTTTTCACTTCTTTGTTTTTCTATAAATAGAGAAATAATAAACCAGAATAAGCTCAGAATTTTGAGCACAAGTTTCATTGTTTTTACTGATTTTTCTTAACATTTGGTATCAGAGCAATTTAACGATCATAGAGAAAGAAATGAAAAAAAACAATGTCAGCCCCGATAGATAGAGTTCATCATTGTCTTTCTCTTTTCATTGAACGGATCATTGGGAAGACAACGACTTTGATCATCTATCCTATACTCACGCGTACAAACTACACCAAGTGGTCCCTTGTCATACGCGTGAACCTGCAAGCTCAGGGACTATGGGAGGCCATCGACCCTGGTCACGTCGACTATCACAATGATCGGAACGCACTCGTCGCACTCCTCCGCTCGGTACCGCAGGAGATGCAGGCGGGACTAGCCGTAAAAGCATCTGCAAGGGAGGCGTGGGATGCGATTAAGACTGTTCGAGCTGGCGCCGAGCGCGTCAAGTAGGCTAACATTGAAAAGCTTCGCCAACACTTAGCCGAGATCACATTCAAGACCAGTGAGAGTGTCGAGGATTTCTCTCTACGTATCACCACCCTCACCAACGAGCTGCATGTGCTTGGAGAAAACATCTCCGACAAGGATGTAGTGAAGAAGATGGTGCATTCTGTGCCGGAGTATCTCGAGCAGATGGCTATATCCATCGAGGCCCTCCTTGACTTGAACACAATTTCGATCGAGGAAGCTACTAGTCGTCTACGGGCTGTCGAGCAAAGGAAGATGTCAGCCTCAAACCCACAAAAGGATAGCAACGGATGTCTTCTTCTCAAAGAAGAAGAATAGCTCTCGCTTCTACGGATCCACGAACCCGAAGACTCGAATGGCGGATCCAACGGTAGTGGTCGCAACACACGTCGCGACCAAAGGAGGGTGTAACGGAGGTGAAGGAAGCAACCAAGAAAGGCAAGACACACTACACGTGGAGAAAGGCCGAATAATATTTGTCATAATTGTGGCAAAGTTGGACATTGGCCCAAAGATTGTTGGTCAAAACCTAAAAGAAATGGACAAACCCACTTGGTGGAAGAAGATGAAGATGATACCTTGTTGCTTTTAGTGGAGGAGATTTCGATCCAAAGCTATCCATCAGCGACAACAAACCTAATCTCATCTTCAACATCGACACCTCCATAACCACATATCCCTCAGTCAACACATTCCACTCTTCAGTTTCCATCACAAAACCTGAGGAGAGAATCCACCTATTAGAGGAGAAGTTCACCACCCAAACCGAGGACAAGGGGGAGAAAAACCACCGACGATGGGTCATCGACACTGGCGCCACAAATCATATGATAGGAGCTCGAACAGCCTTCTCCGATCTCGACACCTGTATCTTGGGCACTATAAAGTTTGGAGATGGGTCTGTGGTTCAGATCGAGGGATGCGGAACATTGCTCTTCAATTGCAAAACTGGATTGAATCGATTCCTCATTGGGGTCTACTACATACCTAAATTGGCAACGAACATTATGAGTGTTGGACAGCTTGACAAGAATGGGTACCAGATTCACATTAAAGATGGCGTCATGAGGATACGAGACCAAAATCATCGCCTTCTCGCCAAAGTAGCTCGTGCCCTGAATCGGTTGTATATCCTCAGCCTCGATATCACATGGCCAGTTTGTCTCGCTGCACAGGGGCGGAGGAAACCTGGAGATGGCACGTGCACTTTGGTCACCTCAATTTTTCGACGCTACGCAAAATGGCATGGGAAGGATTAATGCTTGGGCTGCCTCAAATGGAACAAGTGGACTAGCTCTGTAATGGCTGTATCGCGGGTAAACATCGTCGAATGCCCTTCCAGAAAGAAGCGGAATGGAGAGCCAAGCGTCTTCTTGAGTTTGTACACGACGATCTTTGTGGACCGATCATGCCAGCCACCCCCGAAGGCAAGAAGTTATTCCTACTGCTTGTCAACAACTTTAGAAGATTCATCTAAATCGATCTGTTACCATTCAAGGATTGTGCACTTGCCGCAATCAAGCGTTTCCAGGCTACAACAGAGACACAGAGTGGTTAGAAAATGAGTTTCCTCTGCACTGATCACAGGGGAGAGTTCATGTCTGTTGATTTCGCCGAACACTGCATCACAACAAGAGTTCGACGTTAGTTCACTGCACCTTATTCGCTGCAACAAAATGGAATGGTGGAACGATGCAATCAATTTGTGGTAGTGACCACACGAAGCATGATGAAGGCCAAGGGGCTGTCGGGTTACTTTAGGGGAGAAGCAGTGACGACGTGGTCTACTTGCTTAACAGGTCACCAACGAAGAGTCTGGAGGGAATGACACCCTTTGAAGTTTGGTATGGGAAGAAACCAATTGTCCATCACCTGCACACATTCGGTTGCATCCCCTATGTCAAGAACACTCTACCGATCTTAAGAAGCTTGACAATCATAGTACAAAGATGATATTCGTCGGCTATGAACGCAGTACATATGACCCGACCACAAAGCGTGTACACATAACTTGGGATGTAGTCTTTGATAAGCTCGCCAAATAGGATTGGAGTAACAACTAAGAAGGTAAAGAACACGTACCCCTCGAGACATTCACAGTAGAGTATACAACTACAACCGAAGTTAGGTTATCCACAATGAAGTGGGAGAAAGCATGAGTCCTATAACTTTTACAGCAAGTTTAGGGACACCTATTGTCGGGCAAACCCTATTACTAACGCCAATAGTGTATGCCACACCACCTATCACAACCCTCGATCTAGATGCAAATCATAATGGTGCACCTCTTCAATTTTGCAGAATAGATAACATATTAAGTAATGCAGTGAGACCAGTTTGACACAACGAGAACTCCATGGAAAGCTCAACACAATAATTGCAGAAGAGCCAGCCACGTTCGTTGAAGCAGAACTTGAACAATCTTGGAGGACGGCTATGGTCGAGCAGTTATGTTTAATCGAAAATAACAACACCTGGGATCCCGTTGGCCTCCCGGTCGGACATCGAGCCATCGACTTGAAGTGGGTATACAGGGCAAAGCGCGATGAGCACTGGCACATCATCAAACACAAGGCACGACTTGTCACAAAAAAGATACGTACAACAACACGAAATCATCTTTGAAGAAGTATATGCACCAATGGCTAGGATGGAATCCGTGAGGTTGATTCTTACAGTGGTTGCGCACAAAGGCTTGTGAGTCCATCTCATGGACGTCAAATCTGCGTTCTTAAATGGCGACCTTGGCAAAGAAGTGTATGTACAACAACCACCTGGTTTCTCCACTGGAAAGATCAAGTGCTGAAGCTCAAGAAAGCTCTATATGGGCTTCGACAGGCTCCACGGGCATGGAACACAAAACTTGATACCTGCCTGAATTCTCTCGGCTTCAAGCAGGGCATCCATGAGCATGATGTTTATACTCGATGAACAAAATGCAAGCCTTTGGCGATCGGTGTCTATGTCGATGATCTAATAATCATTGGTCCGGTTGACAACGACATCTATCAATTCAAGTTAGAAATGGTGGATCGATTACGAATGAGCGACTTGGCTTGCTCACACATTACTTTGGCATCGAGGTACGCCAAAACACCACCAATAATTCCCTATGTCAATCTTCTTATGCACAAAAAATGTTGGAGAAAAGTGGCATGGCATGTTGCAACTTGTGTAGTGTTCCAATGGAAGGTCGACTCAAGTGAGCAAGGCTGGTAACTACCTTCTAGTTGATGCTACAGAGTATAGGAGCATTGTTGCTAGACTTCACTATGTTGTGCACACAAGACCTGATCTTGAGTTCTACGTTAGCTATGTGAGTCTTTTCATGGCTCAGCCGCTTGAAGATCATTTGGTTGCGGTAAAACACATTCTTAGATTCATCATCGGCACACGCAGCTATGGAATGGTGTACTCAAGAGGAACACTCCGAAGCCTTGTCTGCTGGGGTACAGTGACAATAATATGACCGGTGACATCAACGACCGCAAAAGCACCACATGAGTGTTGTTCTTTCTTGATCGAAGTCCCATCATCTTGCGATCGCAAAAGCAAAAGGTGGTAGTACTTTTGACATGTGAAGTAGAGTATGTTGCAACAACAATAACAGCGTGTTAAGGGATTTGGATAAAAAGGTTGCTCGAAAAAATCCTTAGAGTTTCAATGAAGACACATGTTTTCAAGATGGATAACAAATCTGCCATTGCACTATCCAAGAATCCGGTCTATCATAATCGAAGTAAGCACATTGATCACATTATCATTTTATACAAGATTGTGTGGAAGAAGGAAAGATCAACGTTGATTTCACAAGTTCAACGGACCAATTGGCAGACATCTTAACCAAGCCTTTAGCACGCGTAAGGTTCCAAGAGCTGAGGGAGCAAATAGGCATCTTCAACATTCAGACAGGCGAAACAAGGCATTAGGGGGAGAATGTTTGAAATAATACTTGTTTTTTTTTCAGTTTTATTTCTTTGTTTGAACAAGTCCAATGTAAGATCTAGTCTTATGAAGGACATGTTTGCATAATATGCTATTTCTGATGGCCACATTTTTTCACTTGTTCACTTCTTTGTTTTTCTATAAACAGAAAAATAATAAATCAGAATAAGCTCAGACTTTTGAGCATAAGTTTCACCGTGTTTACTGGTTTTTCCTAGCAAACACCCTCCTATCTCGGGTTTCCAAGATCATGAGGACAATATCAGGTGGAATTGCTTCTTTCCCAATCTAAAGCATCAAAGTTTCCTGAAAATATCAAGAATTTGTGAGAAGAAGTGTGTTTGCAGGCTTGACATATTTAAAACTAAGGCACAATAGAGGTAGAGTGATATGAACCCGAGACCTCGATTCTCCGTTAGGCTTCAGTGGTGGAAAAGGTTCAAAACCTCTAGACAACCTGTAGAGAAAACCTTAGGTTCTAAGCGCCTAAGAACCTCATTAAACTCGGCCTAATAACCCTAAACGCAGCAAAGACGCCACAAACACTCGTGGTTAAGTGTTTGATAAGTCAAGCAAACGCCATAGACAAGCCGATATGTTCGAAATTTAGCTCTCAAGGGAACCGCGGAGAAGAACTCTCAAGAAAAAATGTCTGAAAACCGGTGTTCTTCCTCCATGCACGAAAATACAAAGCATAAATAGGATATCAAAGGTCTCCTAGAGCTATTCAGGAAAGAAACATCCTAAATTAATAAAAGGTAGTCTAGAGAGAATAAGAAAGTTCTAACAAAACAGAAATAATAACTAGTTTTCCTAAAAACAGATAAGGAAACTAGCCAAACAACAACTCTTCCATATCTTCAGTATAGGGCACGAAATGTAGGACTTATCCAGCTTCTCTTGGGCCTTCTAAGACTTGGATTAATGTGACAAAACGTCGGTCCAAGCTCTCATCGAATTGGGTTTCAAGAAATATGATTTGTGGTGCGAGAAAGGGTTGAACGCATGAATTCAGCTTCTTCTTCAATTCCTTAGCCCTTGAACGAGTTATAGGTCCTTGAATAAGTGTGTTTTGATCAGACCCACGTCCATGATGTCTTCCTTATTCCAAATCACAAGCCAAACGCTCATTGCTTTGCTCATCATTGAATCTGTCCGAACTTGTCCAAATTTGCTCCGAATCTGATTCTTCTTGTTCCCCGTGTTCCTCTGGACGTTTTCCTATCTTGCTTGTGATGTCCTCATCATTCTCCCCCTCTGGAAAATGATTTACCCTCAAATCAGCTTTATCTACATTAAAACGAGTCAAGCCAGCCACATTAAATGTAGCACTCACATTATACTCACCTAGAAGCTTGATCTTGTAGGTGTTGTTGTTAATCCTTTCAAGTACACAGAATGGTCCTTCCCCTCATGGCATAAATTTGGATTTTCTATGGTTTGGGAACCTTTCTTTCCGCATGTGAACCCAAACCAGATCGCTGGGTTCAAAGATCATCTCCTTACATCCCTTGTTCGCATGTTTCGCATATTGCTCCGTTCGTTTCTCAATATTCGCCTTTGCCTTCTCGTGGACTTGTCTAACAACCTTAGCCTTCTTTTTACCATCCATATTAGATTGCTCAAACAAAGGTAAAGGAGTTAGATCAAGAGGAATTAAGGGATTAAACCCATAAACAATCTCAAAAAGAGAAAACTAGGATGCACTATGAACTGTTCGATTATAAGCAAACTCCACATGAGACAAACAATCATCCCATGTTTTCAATTTATTCTTCAAAAGAGTGTTAAGCAATGCAGATAATTTCCTATTAACCATTTCAGTTTGACCATCAGCTTGTGGGTGACAAGTTATAGAGAATAACAATTTCGTTCCTAACTTAGCTCATAACTTTTTCCTAAGGTAACTCAAGAACCTAGCATCTCGATCAGAAACTATGGTCCTAGACATTCCATGAAGACGCACAACTTCCCTAAAGAACAAATTAGCCACATCGGAAGCATCATCTGTCTTATTACATGCTATAAAATGTATCATCTTAGAGAATCGATTTACAACCACAAATATAGAATCACGTCCAGCCCTAGTTCTTGGAAAACCAAGCATAAAATTCATAGATATGTGAGTCCAAGGTTCACTAGGAATAGGTAAAGGAGTATATAAGCCGTGTAGTTGGAGCTTTGATTTGGCTTTCTTGCAAGTCACGCATCTCTCGCAGACTCTCTCAACGTCTTTCTTCATATAAGGCCAATAGATGTGGTTCTGCCACATAGATAAAGTCTTTTACACTCCAATGTGATCCATTAGTTTTCCTCCATGAGCCTCGCGAACAAGTAAATCGTGCATAGAACAATTAGGCACACAAAGTATGCTTTCACCAAACCATAAGCCCTCGTGTCTATAAAACTTGCCACTCGCCATCCTTTCACATGATTCATAGGGTTCCTTAAAGTCTAGATCAGATTCATACAAATTCTTTAAGTGCTAAAAACCCATTAATCTAGCATCTAAAATCGAAATCAATGTGAACCTCCTAGACAATGCATCGACCACAACATTTTCCTTACCTTACTTGTACCGTATCACATATGGGAAGGTCTCGATGAATTCAACCCATTTAGCATGTCTTCTGTTCAGCTTATGTTGACCCTTCAAGTGCTTAAGAGATTCATTGTCCGTATTAATCATAAACTCTTTACGCCATAAGTAGTGTTGCCACGTTTGCAAGGCTCTCACCAACGCGTACATCTCCTTGTCATATGTAGGGTAGTTAAGCTGAAATCTACTTATTTTCTCACTAAAATATGCTATTGGACGTCCTTCTTGCATCATCACAGCGCTATAACACCTACACCAAAAGCATCACATTCAATTTCAAAAGTCTTTGAGAAGTTTGGCAATGCTAGAAGAGGAGGGTTAACAAGCTTCCCTTTCAGTGCCTCGAATGCCTCTTCTTATGATTCTTCCCACTTGAACCCCACATTTTTCTTGATAATTTCGGTCAAAGGGGCTGCTAGGGTGCTGAATTTCTTCACGAAACGTCGATAGAATCCCGCAAGAGTAAGAACGCTTCAAACTTCTCCTATGGAGCTCGGTTTCGGCCAATCTTTGATTACGACTATATTCTTTTCGTCCACATGAATTCCCTGCTCACTCGCAACAAAACCTAAGAAAACAAACTGATTAGTACATAAAGTACACTTCTTAAGGTTTGCGTAGAGCTTCTCCTCTCTTAGAACGTCTAAAACCGCTTCAAAGTTTTCCGTGCATGTTCTTCTAGACCTTTGTTGTAAATTAAGATATCATCAAAGTAAACAACAAAAAATCTACCAATAAACCTCCTAAGAACATGATTCATAAGCCTGATAAACGTGCTAGGGGTATCAGTTAAACTGAAGGGCATAACTATCCACTCATAGAGTCCATGTTTCGTCTTAAAGGCTGTCTTCCATTCGTCACCCTCCTTTATTCAAATTTTATGATAACCACTCTTGAGATCTATCTTAGAAAATATGTTAGAACCATATAATTCATCAAACATATCATCCAATCCAGAAATAGGGTGGCAATACTTTACCGTAATGTTGTTCACGACCTTGCAGTCAATACACATACGCCAAGAACCATCTTTCTTGGGTACCAAGATAACTGATACATCACATGGAGACATGCTTTCACGTATCCCTTCTCCATAAGCCTGCCTGCTTGCCTTTTTAGTTCTTTAGTCTCCTTGGAATTGATTCTATAGGCTGCCTTGTTCGGAATCGTAGCGCTGGGAACAAAATTGATCTGATTTTCAATTTCCTTGAGTGGTGGCAATCCATTGGGAATCTCCTCTAGGTATAAGTCTTCGTAATCCTAGAAAAGATTAGAAATAACACTAGGAAAAGAAGAGAGTGATTCATGGGTCAGGTATACCTCACGGTACTTGAGAAGTACCAACGAACGAGTAGAAAGCAAGGCTTTCTTAATCTCGCTTGCTCGCATGAAGAAATTCGTGCTCTTTCTCCAATTTTTTTTTGTTCTTAAGCATTTGGATCTGATCCTCATAGGCTTCTTTGGGGGTTTGAGGTATTAATCGAATGGCCTTGCCCCTGAAGTTGAAAGAATACTTGTTGTTGTACCCGCCATGTTGAGCTTTCACGTTGAATTCCCAAGGTCCCCCAAGCAATATGTGACCAACTTGCATAGGAACCACGTCACTAACCACTTCATCTTCATATTTACCAATCTTGAATGGTATTTTCGCTTGGCGGTGCACTTTGCTCTCTCCGTCATTAAGCCATTGTAGCTTGTATGATTTTGGATGCTTAGTTTTAGTAAGCCCAATTTCTCCACCATTAATGAACTAGCTAAATTGGTACAGCTCCCACCATCAATAATAATGCTGCATATTTTGTTGTGAATCATTCCTCGCCTGTGGAAGATGTTCTCCCGTTGTTCTACTGTATTTTACTTGATTTGTAAGTTAAGAGTTCTTCGTGACACCAAAAACTTTCCTCTCATGGGTGCTTGCTCATATCCTTATTCATCAAAACTTAGAGCATCATAATCAAATTCTCCCCCACTATCAGGCTCGGTTTCATACTCCCCCTCATCGTGAATAATCATTGTACGTCGGTTTGGGCAGTCTCGGGCATACTGGCCTACACCAGAGCACTCAAACACTTGATATCACGATATCTTGTGTTATAAGTCTCAGTGTTGCCTCTCTTGGTCTGATTAGGCTCAGTCCGTGCAGCTATTCGTGCACTAGAACGTTCATCTTGGTGCTTAGAACGCTCGTCTCGCACATAAGAACGATTCGTGTGTGGTTTTATGCGTTTATCTCTGTTGTAGTTTGGTCGTTGGCTTGATGACCGAACCTCAAAATGATTTTTCTTGCTCCTTTGTTGGATTTGTCGCTCAACCATGATGGATATGTTAAGCAATTCGTCCAAATCCATGCACTAACAAGTCTCCACTTGTTCCCGAATGTCTAAATTGAGGCCTCCTCGAAACCGGTCCATGGTGGTTCGTAGGTCTTCTCGGGTTTGAGCTCTGATCATAAGTGTCTCCATCTCCTCAAAACAGTCCTCCACTGATCTAAAACCCTGCACCAAATGCCTCAAAGTATCTCTAATCTGTTCATATAAGTACTCAGTCACATAATGCCTTCTCATGAGAGCCTTCAATGCACGCCACATCTGAACGACCTCTTCTCCATAAAGTCTCCTTGAGTAAACGAGCTGATCCCACCATATAAGTGCATAGTTACTGAATTTGGTCATGGCTAGCTTCATTTGATTCAATTTGGAGTAGTTATGGCACTCGAACACCAACTTCGTCTTCCTTTCTCACTCCAAGTAAGCTTCAGGATCGTTATTTACTGAAAAGTTAGGAATCTCCATCTTAATGCCACTGATATCATCATCAATATGTTCTCTACCTCTTGGTTCAAGTTGTTGATTCGCACGTCGTGGTTGAGGAACCATGATCTCCTCATCTTCATCCTCAGCCTCATATTCACCTCCTTCTCCTTCTTCAGGTAAAATCTCATCTAGTACCACTCGAGGCTGTACAGGTTCTCCTCGCGCTCGTTAAGGTGCTTTGTGTTACCCTTCAAGTCGATCGAGGCGATCTCCAAACGATTCATTATTGACGCGAAACATCTTTCTAATCTCTCACATCATAGCATCAAGTTGCATCTGAGTAACTGGTCTATTTGGATTTGCTTGATTATTAGGGTCGTCCGCCATGATTTTCTTGATGCACAAATAAGAAGGTTAGATAAAACAGAGAAAGAACAAGAAATCGGAAGATGAAAGAACCTCACAATCCACTAGAAAAGTGTTTCCGCTCAGTTTTTTTTTTCACTCAAGCTCTCCTTTATACTCAAGTCAGGCCTTCTTCAATCTAAATAACGAACTTAATGGCTCGAATCTATGGCAATAACACTCAAACTAATCTTACACAAGATATGAGAGTGTAATATGATGACAACACTTAGTAAAAAGTCAAAGGAGTTCGTTGAGACAAGGGTGTAAGCTTTAACTTCAAACCGTAGGCTACTCTTGGCAAATTTCCAATTGGACACCTAAATAATAGGAAACTAGATAGAATATCGAACTTGCTCATTCACTTTGATTCCCTTTTGATTCAGCCTTCGTTCCTTTTCCTTTTTCTTTCTTTGTTTATTTTTGTTTTTTTTTTTGCTGAATCTATAAAATAATAGACTAAACTAACAATTAACTCGAGAAAACTATGAGAAAAAACGAAATAGAAGACTCAAAGATGGCGAAATGAAGAAACTATTAAAAGCGATAAAAATGTGATGTTAATCACAAACAAGACTCATAATGAAAATGAAAAGATGAAACGATATGGATATAGCCAAATAAAGAAATGAAGCTCTGATACCAAATGATATAAACCCGCGACCTCAATTCTCCGTTAGCTTCGGTGGTGGAAAAGGTTTTAAACCCCTAGAAACCCCGTAGAGAAAACCTTAGGTTCTAAGTGCCTAAGACCCTCACTAAACTCAGCCTAAGAACCCTAAACACAGCGAAGACACCACAAACACCCATGGTTCAGTGTTTGATAAGTCAAGCGAACGCCACGGACAAGCCGATAAGTTCGAAAGTTAGCTCTCAAAGGAACCGCAGAGAATAACGCTCAAGAAACATGTCTGAAAACCGTTGTTCTTCATCCATGCATGAAAATACAAAGCATAAATATGGTATCAAAGATCTCTTAGAGCTATTTAGGAAAGAAACATCCTAAAATAAAAGGTAGTCTAGAGAGAATAAGGAAGTTCTAACAAAATAGAAAAATAGTAACTAGTTTTCCTTAAAATGGATAAGGAAACTAGCCAAACAACAACTCTTTCATATCTTCAGCATAGGGCACGAAATTTAGGAGTTACCTAGCTTCTCTTCAGCCTTCTAAGACTTGGATTAAAGTGAAAAAGGCCGGTCCAAACTCTCATCGAATTGGGCTTCAAGAAATATGACTTATGTGCGAGAAAGGCTTGAACGAATGAATTCAGTTTCTTCTTCAATTTTTTAGCCCTTGAACGAGTTATAGGGCCTTGAATAAGTGTGTCTTGATCAGTCCCACGTCCATGATGTATTCCTTGGTCCAAATCGAAAGCCAAAGGCTCATTGCTTTGCTCGTCATTGAATTTGTCCGAACTTGTCCAAATCTGCTCTGATCTGATTCTTCTTGTTCCCCGTGTTCCTTTGGACGTTTTCCTGGCTTGCTTGTGATGTCTTCAACATAGAAAAACCGATCATATTTTGGATTTGCCTGTACAAAATACTCGTAGAGGTCTCTACACATCGAAAGGCAAAGAAGCTCCATGATTATCCCTTTTTACCCGATTTTCAAATGAACCAACAAAGAAATATGCTAAATATAACTAAGGTTATCCTTTTATTGACATCAAAACGAGATATAGTTTAATAGGACTGGGTACTCCATCTTCCCGTGTGGCACTAGCAAAAGCAGAGAAATCATGCCTTCCTACAAAAAGCTTTGCAACTTTCCTCATTAGTGAAGCATTCAATTTAAGTTAAGCATAAAATTGATGGAATGAGTCCATAACGTATAATTGTATATTTGGTAGTCGTAAATCTTGCGTCGTGAAGAAAACCTAGCATGGAGCTCAGAAACTGCAGCACTAATCTCTTTGACACGAATATCGTGAGAAAGCAGACCATTCATGTTGCATGAATGCTTTCCAAACTACTGTAGTTGAAGGGTGTGATAGAATGCACTACTGATGTGCGTTAAACTCAAGTAATAATACCTAGATTAACGCTTCCGCAAGAATACGGATCGTATAGTAACTAGGGTCGAACACAAGGAATTGATGCGGCTTCTAAGTTATTAAACTAATGGATAAGACGTATAAATTGGATGATGATGGAATTGCGAATGAACTAAACTAAACTAATCGATGGGATAAACTTATGACTAAGCACCATAGGTATCGAGAGTTGCACAACGATGTAACGAAGTTCTAAAAGGATAATTGGTCTTAGGTACTATCATGAGTTCAGGGAATACAACAAAGGAAACACAAGAGAATTCTACGTGCGACATAGATAGAGAATGAGATGACTCCCTATTTATAAACCGATGTCTTCGATAGATCCTCCTTGCTCCCGATCCGTTGTTCCGTCTTTTCTTCCTTCTTCCTTCTGCCCTAATGTCTCTCAATGTTCTCTGATCCAATCTGGTTCGAAAACCCCTTTTTCGGATCTGATTTCCCCTTAATTTGGTCGTTCCAAAAGTTAGGAATTAGTTGAGGAATTCAAGGGCCCGAGCGGGCATAGCCTCTACCCGCTCGTGCAGGCCACTTGCCCGACCGTGTGCTCTCCTTT
>CM071871.1:16687340-16705250 GCA_036759665.1 Gynandropsis gynandra
AAACAAAACACAAAAGAAATCTAAATTCAACATAGATAGAGAAAGAGATGACTCCCTATTCATCAACCGATGTCTTCAATAGATCCTCCATGCTTCGGATCCCTTGTTCCGTCCTTCTTGATGTCTCCAATTCTCTGCTCTAATGTCCCTGAATCGTCCTTGAGTCCCCCCTTCAATTTGGTTCAATTCCCCTTTAAATAGATCTGACTTCCCTTGATTTGGCCGTTCTAGTTCTTAGGAAAGTTTGTTGAGATCCAAGGACCCGAGCGGGCACAACTTGTACCCGCTCGTGCAAGCCCTTTGCCCGACCGTGTTGCACACATTCAGCCCGAGCGGGTAAGTCTTCAGCCCGAGCGGGTACAACCCACGGTGATTTCTGAGCATGAATCCACCCGAGCGGGCACTGCAAATCCACCCGAGCGGGCACCTCTTCTTGGTCATGTTCCTTGAGTGCCCGAGTCGTGCAAAGCTACGGGGATGTTTGGTAGCAATTAGCCCGACCGGGCACTCCCAATCCACCCGAGCGTGCATGACTTGAGGTGTTGTTTCCGCTCCTTTCGCTCGGTGTTTGAGTGTTCACTTCAATCCATGGCCTTGCACAAGTTGAACCTTGTCACTCAACTACGTTCTCGGGGTTAAATTGCCATAATCTCTCGTGTTTCTCCTCATATCTTCGTTTCCTACACAAAACACGAAATGTAGATGAAGTCCTCGAATAAACACGTTAAATGAGTGAAATCTAATAAATCTACTAAAAACTAGACCTAAGAATGATATAAAAACTACTACGGATTACGTGTTATCAAGTTCTTTATTCCTTATCATATGTTTAGAACATCCACTATCAAAGTACCAAGTGCGAGATTTATCATTTTGAGTAGAAATATAAACAACTTTGCTTTGAAAATCACTTTTTCTTATCAAAATATTTTAAATTTGAGTTTAGAATACTTTAGTGGACCATCTCTCTAATTTTTAAAAAATTTGTATTGCTTATTTCCCCAGATTCCACATTAATAACATCTGACATTGTTATTTTGGTGAAGGTAAACTTTAATTTGAAGAATCCTTCTAACTAAATTTGTACTCTTGAAGGTGAGTAACTTGTAGTTGCAATATCTGTAATATTTCCACTCGAAACAAACTTCGTTTGCGAATTTTACTTGCTTCTAACGTATCTAATTCCACACTACAAAAAAACATGTTGTATTCAATGGAAGCCAACGGACAAACTAAAATAATCAACGGGATAATATCCGTTAGAATCCATTGCGATTAGCAACAGACCTCCAACGGACTATATACATTTCCATCGTTCGTTAAAGGGCCGTTAGAAACCCCAAAAAATGGCCAACGGATGACCGTTACACATTGCAACGGACGTCCGTTGCAAATTGTAACGGATGCTCATTGGAATAGTGACTTTCAAGATTGCCATTAGGATATTTCAACATGGCTTTCCAATGGGCATTCGATACAATTTTCAACAAGTATGTGTTGAAATTCCTAACGGATGTCCGTTGAAAAAGACACAAATTAATGATCAAAATCAAGGCTTCTACCACCAAGCTATCAACAAACAAATATATTTAAAAAAATGTCATCTTCTTCAAATAAAGATATATAGATCGAGAGAGTGGATGCATAGAAAAAAAGATCTCGTAACCGAAGAAATTACTCAAGAATTCTTACACGGATTGGAACAGATCATGATTTTTGCATTGGTTCAACCTTTATGTCAAGAACGCGGGATAATGTTATGTCCCTGTAAAAGATGCTAAAATATGAAGTATCGAAGTAAAGAAATTGTTTGCAAACATCTTTAGAAGGTGGGGTTCATAGAGAATTACGAAATTTGGTTATTTCACGGTGAAAATGGTGGCGTTAGAGATATTGGGTAGAAAGCACACAAAATAGAAAGAAATGAAGAAGTTGCTTATGAAGAATCGACGACCAATCCATATGTAAAAATGGTGTCAGATGCTTTTCCTGGAGTTGTTCATGATAAACAACCGAACGAAGAGATGCCGAACATCGAGGCACACCGATTTTTCAACGTATTGGATTCCGCAAAACAACATATATATGATGGTTGTCGTGAAGGTCAATCTCAATTATCTTTATCATCAAGATTGATGAGTATAAAAGCAAACTATAATGTTGTTGAAAATGGTATGGATTCATTTTTCAAGACCATGCGTGAATATTTACGGGAACAAAATCAGGCCCCCGAGACATACTACGAAACAGAGAATGTTTTAAAAGATTACGTCATAATTTGGAAATCACTGATATTACGTCATAATTTGGATATTATGCATATTGAAAAGAACTTATTCGATGATATCATCAACATTGTTTTGAATATGACAGGAAAAACTAAGGATAATCTACAATAAAAAAGATTTGAATACAATTTGTCGAAGAATTGAGTTGGAGTTAAGAAATGGAAGGACACCTATCCCAGTATTCAGATTGTCTAGGTCGACGAAAAATGCATTATTAAGGTGGTTAAAAGAATACATTAAGTTTCCAGATGGATATGCATTGAACATTGCTCGGTGTGTTGATATTGTTGGTACGCGGCTGATCGGGATGAAAAGTCACGATTTTCGTGTTTTCATATAGTGACTCATTCCAATTGCATTTGTCGAGCTATTACCACGAAATATTCACGATGTACTATGCGGAATTAGCATATTTTTCAGAGATATATGTTCTAGAAATTTAAAAAGGGGTAACTTGGAATTAATGAAAAACAATATCTCTTAAGTATTATACTCATTGGAAAAAGTTTTTCTGCCTTCCTTCTTCGATTTCATGGAATATTTGCTAATACATTTACCAGATGAGGCAATACTGAGTGGGCCAGTTCAATTCGGATGGATGTATCCTTTCGAAAGGGTTTTCTTTCATCTGAAGAAAAAAGTAAAAAACAAAGCAGTGGTTGAAGGATCTATTGTTAAACAATACTTGTTGGAAGAAATCACATCTTTCAACATATTTTATTTCGAGTCGCATATTCCAATAAAACAAAAACGCTCGGCGGAAGATCACACAAATTATCTTTATCAATATAATCTGTAATTTAGCATGATCCCAGAGATATTTACACAGATTGGACGTACATGAGGTAAATCCAAATTATATTGGTTAACACCGGAGGACTATAATCACATCCACACATATATATTACTAAATTGTCAAGAGCTATTACCTTTCGAAAGATACATAACAATGAAATTCGATCTTATAAACACACACACACACACACACACATATATATATATATTTATAAATATATGTGCTAACGTTCTTTCATTACACGATATTTGATGAAGAAGTTATGGGTACATATCTTCATCTAAATGCAGATGAACTCATGGAAATGAAACTCCAACATTATGGGTCGTGGTTGAGAGATTACGTAAGTAAACTTATATTCGTACGTTTTATAAATATAAAAATAAAATGTTATAATGTTATATTCATTTGTTGTTTGTTATGTAGGTCAAATCTTCTGATGAGAGACATCCTATATGATTAAAAGACTTGAATAATGGTCCTCCACGAAATGTTATGTGTTGGCCAATTATGTTTGCACGTGGCTAATGGTCCTGCACGAAATGTTATGTGTTGGCCAATTATGTTTCGACGAGCGGTCTATTGTCCCGATCATTGATCTTGAACGTCCTTATGGTAAGAGAGTAATTATATAATTTAGATTGTATTTATTTATAAATATTATCTAATAATTTTATACTTGCAAGTTTTATGTGGATGATTTTCTGAAACATATGAACAACAACATCATTCAAGGATCACTACAAGATCGTTTATACTATTCTTGACAAGTGGCAGCAAAAGTTATACGCCGCCGACTGTGGTGTAATCGACTCTAATGCAACACCTTCATGAGGCGTTCGCGACCACGGGGATGACGACGACACAACTAATTTAGACGATATGTAAAATTATTTACATTTTTAATTTGTAAAAAACTTTAATATTAATTAATATTTTTTAACTTCTTTGTATTTTTCTTTTTTATTTTTTTAAATTTTAAAAAAATTCAGTATATTTTTCAACAGATGCCCGTTAATATTTTTTTAAAAATTTTAACGGGCATCTGTTGAAAATAATATACCCGCCATTTGGTAGTGGATATCCGTTGCCAGCTCCCGCCAAATTGGCAATGGGCTTCTGTTGGCATAGTTATTTCCCGTCATTTTTATTGTCAACGAATGTGTAATAGATATCCGGTTACGATTTTGTAACGGGCATCCGTTGCTGCGTTTCTAACGGGCATCCATTGCCGCGTCCAACGAAAATTTTCGTTACCAGTCCGTTAACATATTTTCCATAGATTTTTTTCTATTGCATGCCCGTTACAAAATCGCTGCGGATGTTGATATGCAACGATCGATTCCTAACGGCTCCAGATCCGTTGCATCCATTGGGAATCCCCGTTTTCAACGGAATATTGGCGATTTCCAACGGATATGTTCGTTGGAAATCGCTTGTTTTTTTATAATGCCACGATGGTTGATATCTTTCTTTTCCATGGTCAACAAATGATCAAGATGTTTTGTTCCATTCGTGAGCATCTTCATTTGCTTGTTTGTTTCTTTATGTTGTCTCTTAGTCATTACAACTTCTTCTTCTTTCTGAATTAAGATATTTTGGGTTTCTTGAAGTTGTTTTTCTAACTTCTCATTAGATTTGACCAACTCTATGTTGAGTTTGCTCATGTTTAGCCATTCGTTTTAAATGGTTTTCACATTTACATCCTCATCATCGCTATCACCTTCTTCTTTGATCTTGTTTTTGTATTGATCAATTATTCCAATGAATGCCACAAAAGTTGTGTTTTCTTCTTCACTACTTTATTCAGATTATGAACTTCAATCTACACACTCATTTTTAGTGTGTCCAAATCCTTTACACTTGTAACTAGGAGTGGGCAATCCGGGGTTCGAGATAGGTTCCTCGGGTTCGATCTGGGTCCGGGTTCCTCGGGTTTTAAAAAATTGAACAAAAAAACCCATTTGGTTTTTGGGATGGGTTCCTCGGGTTTGGGGTTGGGTTCGGGTTGTTCGGGTTTTGAAACATTGAACCCAAAAAACCTTAATTGTATTTTGGTTATTTCGGGTTCTTCGAATTTTTTGGATTATTTAAGTACGGGTAATTCGGGTTTAAACAGGTAATTCGGCTTTTAAACGGGTAATTCGGGTTTAAACGGGTAATTCGGGTTTAAAGGGGTAATCTGGATTCCAAATTTAACATACAAAAAATTAGGTTAGAAGGGTTAGGTTTTTTTTTGTTTCCTCGGGTTCTTCTAAATCCAATCCGGACCGACCCGAACCCATTTGGGTTTTAGATCTTGAACCCATATGGGTTTTCTACAAAACCCGTTTATCTCACGAGTTGGGTTTTTTGGGTTGGGTCGGTCCGGGTAACCCGAAACGCGCACCCCTACTTGTAACATTGAATTTTACATAAATTCTTCAACACACTTTCTCTTTTTAGAATGCTTGGACACTCATATTTGATATGTCTAAATCCATTGCATTCATGACATTGTACCCCCGATTTTCTTTCTTTTATCTGCATTTTCTCTTCAATATTTGTGCGTTTCATTCCACTTCATTTCTTCATGAATTTTCCAAATTTCTTAGCTAAACATATCACATTTTCTTCCAAGTTGTTCATCTTCAAACTTTCTTTCATTGCTTTGAAAATAATTCCTTTGTCCATATCCTTGTTTGTAGAATCTTGTTCAAATTCAAGCTCCAATTCATATGTAGCAAGAATTCCAACAATTTTCTTGAAACTCATCGTATCAATATTTAGAGACATATTCATTGCGGTCTTTTGAGCATGAAACTTTTTCGGTAAACACCTCAAAATTTTTTTCACCAGCTTTTTATCTTCGTACGTCTGACGAAGTCCACTTGCCTCATTTGCAAATGCATTCATCTTCCCACTGAATTCTTTTACACTTTCATATTCATTCATCTCTAATTTTTCAAACTCATGTTCTAACATATCAAGACGAGTTCTTTTAACATTTGAGGTACCTTCATGAACGGTCTCCAACGTGTCCCATGCTTCTTTTACAGATTCACATTCTTGAATTTGTTTGAACTTATTGATGTCCACATATGCAAAAATTGCTCAAGTGCTTTAGCATTGTAAGTTGAATTTCATTTATCATTGGGCGTCCACTGATTTCATTCATCAATCATCATGGGTGGACTCCATCCATTCTTCACAACAATCCACGCATCCTCGTCAATCCCTCTGATATTTGCACTCATTTTCACTTTCTAATATCTATAATTGGATGCATTGAGCATAATCGACCTTCCAAAAAATAAAACATATCTCTTGGAATTTCCATTTTGTCTTTTACGATCTCACGCTAAACAATATATAGAATATCTAGCTTTGGTGACCAGCTCTTATACCCATTGAAATTGTTAAAGACAACATATATAGTGGAAATATAAAAAAAGAATTGAGTTTCACCGAACTATTGTTTTTATTTATGTATCAATCTCCAAGTACATTGTTTCGTCTTACAATGTACTCGAGAATACCGCAGTTAACTCCCCCGAGTTACACCATGATTATGAAAACTTAAGTTCAAAAAATACATGCTTTACCAGTGCTAGCAATCCCCGCCATACACTCAAACAACTCTCCAAGGATCTTTTTCTATCCCTAAGAGTATATCTCACAATTTACTCAATGTTTGGTTACTCTTCCAAGCTTCCACCATCCTCTTTTTTATAGAGGTTGTTTTTAAGTGCACTTGCCGAAATTACAGAATCATCTTATCCAAAATTTCAGCTCACCACATTGTTTCATGACCAAATCAAATCGAATAAACTCTCAGAAATATTTGATCAAGTCCATTCCCAAGACTCTAAACAACCTTTGATTATGTTCATTCCCCAAGACTCTCAACAACCCGAAATAACACATACAACAACCTTTCTAAATAAATGATATATCAAACATTAACACTTAGCATTGCAACTGAATTCACTGAATTTTCAAATGCAGGACCTATAACACACGAAACTTCTTATGGTGGATCATATGGAGATTTTTTAAACTATGCTTTTGATTATGGATTTTCTCAGGATTGCACTGAAGTCTCATATGGGCTAGTTTACTCTATGTTAGTCCTCGTTGCTGTAAGGCATGGAGGTTATCAGGCTTACGATGTAGCCAAACCAATGTATTGGGAATAATGCTCCACATTCGTAAGATGGAGAGTTACCACTTAATTGACGTGAAATCAATTCATTGAGTTTCAAACATATAAAAAAATGATAAGATTATTAGAATTCTATCAATATATACTTCTAGTATCTTAAACTAAAATTTTAGTGAAAATGAATTCATCGTATATTTTCAAATACAAAATAATATATTTCTGACTTGAAAACATTTTGGAGGTCTTGCGCCTATGATAAAAATACAAAACAAAATAATTTTTATTGATTTTTGGTGTATTGGTTTTGAATTGTTTTTGTTTTATCTATCGTTGCAATCGTCGAAAGGGTTTTTATATATTATTTTAGAGAAAAATAAAATATAGTTCTAAATATTAAATAAATTTTGACATGTTGACAAAAAATTAATATTATAATCACTATACCACAAAATATGTTTTAAAAATATTAAAATTATTTTATTCAAAACATATGTAAAATGTAAATTTATACGTTGCCAAATTCTATATTATATTCTGATCAAATTTAGAATTTTTATTAGAAATTATAAAAAATTTCTTTGATAAAAGAAATTAAGATTACGGATCATATAAATTAAAAAAACTTAATACCCTAAATTTTAATATACAATACGCAGATTTAATATTTCCTCCTCCTTTCAAGGCTTCATAATTCGTGTAATAAATAAATATAAATATTTTTGTTTTCTTACCGGGAAAAAATACCCATTAATTAAATACAATAAGATTTCAAAAATCAGAAATTTCAAACAAAACCCTAATTCTCGTCAATTTTCCCTCCATCTCTCATTTGCTTTCACCTCTCTCGTCACTTTTCCCTCCCTCCTTACCCATTAATTAAATACAATAAAATTTCAAAAATCAGAAATTTCAAACAAAACCCTAACTCTCGTCAAATTTTCCTCCATCTCTCATTTGCTTTCACCTCTCTCGTCACTTTTCCCTCCCTCCCTCTCTCCTTCGCGTTCACGTCTCTCTCCTTGTTTCTTGGAAAATTCTTCGTCGCTACTTGAATTGGAGCAATGGCAGGAACGAAGAGAAATATCGAAATTGCGAAACGCGAAACGAAATCCCAGCGATCGGTGGCGTTTAGCAAACGCCGTCTGGGGTTGTTCAAAAAAGCCGCAGATCTCTGCGTTATTTCCGGCGCGTCCGTCGCCGTCTTGGCGACACCTCCCTCGGATAAACCCGACGTCTACTCCTTCGGTAACCCTTCCGCGGACGATGTTGTCGAAGCTTTTCTTTCCGGACGCCTTCCCACTCCGCCGTCGCCGGAGAACTGTGCTTCCGTCGCGGGTACAAAATTGGGGTTAGGGTTGTTGGAGACCCAGAACATTGACGATCCTGAAGAGGTGCGATGTTTGATCGATAGACTTCAGGAACTTAGGAATAATGTCGCGGTTCTGTTGGAAACCAGAGAAAAACGAAGCGTTTCTCATGATTGTTCTATTTCCTTTTGTCCAACTCTAGAAGCTGATGGAATTGGCGAAATTTCTTCTGACTGCTATTTCGGAGAAAACAGCGTTTCCGATTGTGGGTTGTGGCTTCCTGGCACCGAATGTGCGGAGAATTCATTCTCCCATATCGTCTCTTCAACGGTTCCCGATAATGAATTTTCTGTACATTCGATCTCAGGAGACACGGCATCAAGAGCGTTTCAGACCCATTTCTACGGTGGTTCCGTCAGTGACAATACAGCTCACATTGGCTTCTCTGAATGTGGCCAAGCTTCTTTTGGTTTTTCTGGTAACTACAATCTCGAAAGAAATATTTCTGATTGTGGGTTTTCTTATCCAGGATTTTCATTCCCGGCAACCTATGGAGAAACAACTTCAACAACCCTTGAAACCCCTTTCAGCGGTGGTTCCGTCGACCACAATGCAACTTACACCGGGTTCTCTGAACTTGCCGTCGATTGTGGATATTCTGGCGCATTTGAGAATGTTGGCTTTGGAAATGCTCTTTTTGAGAACGGGGTTTCTTCTGATTGCACCCAATTTGCTGAATGTTTTGATGCAGGAATCGGATCAACGAAATATTCATATGGTGGGAAGGGAGATTTTGCAAACCAGGATTGCGATAATGGGATTTCCAATGCAGGAATCGAAAATTCATATTATGGGATTTCTCAGCATTGCACTGTATTCGCTGAATTTTCAAATGCAGGAACTGCAGCACACGATATGGAGATTTTCAAATGCAGGAATTTTCAAATGCAGGAAATTTCTTATGGTGGATCATATGGAGATTTTTGAAACTGTGTTTTGATTATGGGTTTTCTCAGGATTGCACCGAAGTCTCATATGCATCAACTACACAGTATGTTGACCCATGCTTTTCTTTCTTGTCATGTTACATGTGCATTGGCTAATGTGGATTAGTGTTGATTGTAGCAGTAAGACCGTCTTTGGGCTATTTGCTCTCTTTTAGTCTGCGAAATAATAAAAGAATTTAGTTCTTTAACATCATTGAAAGAAGCCAGAATTAACCTTTGCGTTTTCGTATCAAATTATTTTGCATTCATAGCGAACTCTCAAGGGTTCCCACAGACATATCATGTTCTTGTCGATGTGATTTGTTCATGTGAATGAACTATGTTTTCATCTCCTCGCACGTTTTGATGAACATGCTGAAAATTCACTAAGCCGTGAAATCTTATCGACTGCAAACTTATGATCTTCATGCTTCCCTGTTTCGTCTTCGGCTTGGATATCAACGAAATGAAGTCGACTGTCTAGCTGTTGGTTTTGATCTGTTGGTGTTTGCTTCTTAGAGTTGCAAGAAGTTCTTCCGCGATACAAATTCTCATGTTTAAGATGTTTCTTGGGTAATGCTGCGGTGTGGAGTTCAGTTAATTCGTTGTAGATTCTGACACTGTCTTACTCCATTATGATTTTTGTTATGAACAACTAATCCAGAGAACCAATTTGTAACTGAGAAACGACATATTGATTGATAATGCAACCAGAACTAGAAAAGAAGATATAAATATCCTCTTTCTCCTCCATACCCCAAGATTAACCCCGAAGTATTTATACCCCCTTTCTTGTTCATTCTACCTTATGTAACAGATAATAACTTTTGTTACAAGGTTAGCCTCCGCACTAACCTTATAATAACCTTCTTCTGCCGTGTCCTTCCAGCATAGACATCCAAACGTATGCCTCATTTTGTCACAGAACAAACTGTTCTCCCCTCAGGTGCCTTTTTGCCGCAGGTGAGTATTTTTTTCCAATTAGATCAAAACTGCAGGATGATTATGCTGGTGTTGGAGGCTATTGGCTGATGCACAAGATCTTTTCAATTCTCGGCAACTGAAATTAGCACAAGATCTTCTGGGCTTATGTTCACATCTGTTTCTCTGCAACAACAGGTAAGCAAATGACTTCTAGTTTTAGCATTGGTTTCAACTTATCACATAGTGAATCAGGCATAAGAATACAAGGGAGGTTTACAAGTTCTTATAGTTTCGTTTCTACCGAAACTAGCAACAGGACTATCCCGGTGGAAGTTGCAGATGATCATCTTCCTTATAATTTACAGACACAAGACAAAGGCCTTGAGGTGGCACGGGCAAGGTATACTTAGCAAGCCCCCTCCTATCTATGATCATGGGACAATATCAGGTGAATTGCTTCTTTCCCAATTTGAACCAACAAAGAAAAATGCTAAGCAAAATTGAGGGTAACCTTTCAATGACGTCAAAACAAGATATAGTTTTCACAGGAATGGGTACCTCATCTTCCCGTGTGGCTTTAAAAAATCTAAAAAAGGGAAGTTTACATTTTCTTATAGTTTGATTTCTACCAAAACTAGTTACAGGACTATCTGGTGGAAGTTGCAGATGGTCTTCCTTATACTTTACAGACACAAGACAAAGGCCCTGAGGTGGCACAGGCAAGGTATACTTAGCAAGCACCCTCCTATCTCGGGTTTCCAAGATCATGGGGACAATATCAGGTGGAATTGCTTCTTTCCTAATCTGAAGCAACAAAGCTACCTGAAAATATCAAGAATTTGTGATAAAAAGTGTGTTTGCAGGCTTAGCATATTTAAAACGAGAAGATGTAAGACATGGTGGAGAGACTCACCATATTTCTGACTTGTCTGTACAAAAAGCCTGTACCTTCTACTTCTAGCTGTAAAAGAGGTCCCTACACATCAAGATGCAAAGAAGCTCCACGATTAGCCCTTTTTACCTGATTTTCACGTGAAACAACAAAGAAAAATGCTAAATAGAATTGAGGGTACCCTTTCAATGACGTCAAAACGAGAGATAGTTTTCACAGGATCGGGTACTCCATCTTCCCGTGTGGCATTAGCAAAAGCAGAGAAATCATGTCTTCCAACAAAAAGCTTTGCAGCTTCCCTCATTAGTGAAGCATTCAATTTATAAGCACAATGGTAAGCATGAAATCGATGGAATGGGTCCATAAACGTGACATTGTATATCTGGTAGCGGTAAATCTTGCCTCGTGAAGAAAACCTAGCATGGAACTCAGAAACAACAGCACTAACAAAACCCTTGCACATTGATAATTCAACATTTGTTGTGGAATATGCTCCTCAAGTGCCTGGTTCTGCAAAGGCTGCCGCTTGGTATTCAACAAAGCAGAAAGAATTCATGGTGAGCTTGGTTTTTACGAGATATAGCATCAAGTTTCACCTATAGTTTCAGAGTTTTTCCCAGAAGATGTAATCTGTTGGGCATCAAGTTCCGAATGTCAAAACTCATCCGTTGAATTGTAAGATTACAGATGAGTAAATAAACAAGTTTCTCCAATTCAATCAATTGCTTTTGTACTGCTTACATATAACCATCGATGTGAAACTGGAGGTTCAATACAAGGGAGGTTTACAAGTTCTTATAGTTTAGTTTCTACCAAAACTAGTGGTAGGAATTCTGCAAGAACTGACCGAGTTTATTAATCGAAAACATGAAGTACAAGGTGCAAGAACTGACCGAGTTGATTACACCAAGTATGATGCTTACTCATCATAAAAAATGAAATTCCCCCTCTAACTAATTTTTTAGATTCATTCTCATGAGAAACAACCTTCTCAAGAGGTGAATAACAATCTTTAACTAATGTTCCAACTAACAAACTAGAACATAATCAACATAAATAAACTACCTACTGTTTTTACCTCTTGAAACTGCAGAATGTCTTCTCTCTCTTGTCTCAAACTGCTTCCTTCTTCTGTGCTTCCTTTTCTTCCTCCTCTCTTGCTCTGTGCTTCTTCTTCCTCATATAAACCGAATAAGGCTTATCAATACCGCCCCCTTTAACTCTCAGCTTGTCCGCAAGCTGGCTGAAACTGCGGGAATTGATCTGCCACTATCCTAGCTAGCATCCAAGTGGAGTCATGGTCCGGATTGTTTTCCATTTAATCAAAACTTCCAAATGCCCTTCAGCGTTGTACCTATCCCCGCATATCTCTTCTGGTTCCAAAAGCGAAGTTCCAACTCTTCCGACAAGTCTTTTGGAAGTAGTTGTACCGAGGTGTTACTGCCCAAAGCCTTCTTTAATTGCGAGATGTGAACAACTAGGTGTATTTTGCTGTCCATATACCACCTTGAATGGTGTTGCTTGAAGTGATGTATGGAACGATATGTTGAACCAAAACTCTGCCCAATGTAGATAATATTCCCATCTTCTGGGGTGAGCTCCGGCAAAACATCGTAGATAGGTTTCGAGACAACGATTGTCAATGTCTGTATGTCCATCTGACTATGGGTGGAATGCAGTGCTGACTCGAAGCTTTGTCCCTGACAATTAGAATAACTCTAGCCAGAATCCACTTAAGAATATTTTGTCTCTGCCGGATACAATGGATTTCGGAAATCCATGAAGTCGTACAATCTCCTTGGTGAACAACCTAGCTACTTCTTCAGCTGAAAAAGGATGTTTAAACCTAATGAATTGGTTGTACTTACTGAGTCGGTCTACTACAACCATGATTACATTTTAACCCGATGACCTCGGAAGACCTTCGATGAAATCCATGGAGATGTCTTCCCAGATCTGTCGCGGAATTCCTAATGGCTGTAGTAACCCTGTGGGAGACAATGTGGAATATTTATGGGTTGACATATTGGAAAAAGAGCAACATATTGATGTCTCTTTCTTCTCATTCCTTTGCAATAAAACAATTATTGGATGCACTTTAAAGTCTTCAAAACCCCTGAGTGCCCTCCTCCTTGTCCATCATGTAACTCCGTGAGGATGAAGGAAATATATTTCGAGTATTCTGGAATCACTATTCGGCCCTTACACATCAAACGTCCATATACAGATATGATAATGTAGGTGTTCCTCGTGCTTATTACTGAGATCCTTCCAAATCTGGCCAAGCTCGGAATGCAATACTTTCTCGTCCTATAAATCATGAAATTGTAGTACATGTGGCCGAGATAAGTCACACAGCTTGCGGGATAATCCATCAGTTATCTTATTTTCCCGTCCTGGCTTATAAACGATGTCGAAATTGAACCCAAGAATCTTTGTCAGCCATCGCCGATACTCGGTGTTAATCTCCTTTTGTTCGAGCAGAAATTTCAAGCTTTTTTGGTCTGCGCACACTTGAAATTTCCATCCCAACAGGTAGTGTTGCCATTTCTGTATTGCAAATACAATCGCCATCAATTCACGCTCGTAACCCGATTTGAATTGCTCTCGGGTTGTCAATCCTTGATTGCATTAAACGATTGGTCTCTTCTTTTGCATTAAGACTGCTCCTAACCCTGTAATATAATCTGATATTCATGTCCCCTTGACGGCGGTAACCCTTTTGGATCAGCAAACACATCTTCATATTGTCCCAAGATGTGTGTAACCTCCACCGGTTCATTATGCCTTGAAGTTGTTGTATGACTAATGTTAAACTATTCGACCCAATATCCTTGAATGTCCTTCATTGCTGTTTTGATTAGACTTTTGAATGATATTAATGAGTTGTTGAGAGTAGGATCTCCTTTTAATAAAACTTTCACTCCCTGGAGATGGTAAGTTATCTCAAGCTTAGTAAAATCCATCTGTATTTGGCCTGGGGTCTACAGCCATTGCACTCCTAAAATGAGATCAGCACTCCCAAGCTGTAACGGCAAACAATCACAGATAATAATGGAATATTGGACCGAAATTGCAACTCCCTTGCATATGCCCATCGTATTCACCGTTAGCCCCGTACCTAATGATACTCCGTAACGTTTGGTGTATTCTAGAAAGAGTCTAAGGTGTTCAACCACTGTCTCGGCAATGAAGTTATGAGTTGCACTGGTATCCACCATCACAATGATTTACCATGCTTCTATTTTCCCTCGCAATTTCAATAGAGTCGGGGTCGACATCCCGACTACAGAATTGAGAGATAATTCCACCAATTTGGTAGCATCTTTTGGAAGTTCTTCCATTCATCCTAAGCCTCGTGAACATCTTCCTCAGTGGTCACCAATATGACCTGTAATTCCCTTTGTTTGCACTTGTGATTGTAAGTCACACAGTTTGCGGGATAATCCAGCAGCTATCTTATTTTCCCTTCCTAGCTTATAATCGATGTCGAAATTGAACCCAAGAATCTTTGTCAGCCATCGCTGATACTCGGTGTTAATCTCCTTTTGTTCGAGCAGAAATTTCAAGCTCCTTCACATTTCTCGCGGTCTCCCTGGTTCGCATTGCTTCTGTTTTCTTTGGATCAATGAATACCCCTTCTCTAGATATCAATGACCCAGATATTCTACTATGGTTGTGTTGAAACTACATTTCTTTTTGTTGGCTAACAACTTGTGTTGCCTCAAATACTAAACCACCTGATGTAAGTGTCTGCAGTGGTCTTGTAAAGTCATGCTATAGATGAGGATATCATCAAAGAAAACAAGCACACATTTTCGGAGGAATGGTCGAAATATCTGGCCCATTAGAGCTTGAAAAGTGGCAGGAGTGTTCGTCAATCCGAAGGGCATAACAAGGAAATCATAATGTCCATATGTGTGTGCGAAATACAGTTTTCGCTATGTCCTCCTTCTTAATGAGTATTTGATGATATCCAGCCCGTAAATCAAGCTTCGAAAACCAATCAGCCCATGTAATTCGTCGAGCAATTGATCTATCATCGGTATGGGAAACTTGTTCAGAATCGTGACTCGATTAAGAGCTCAATAATCCACACAAAAGTGCCAACTTCCATCTTTTTTTCCAACTAACAATACCGGACTGGAAAATGGGATTTGACTCGGTTGTATAATCCCTACAGCCAACATCTCTTTCACCAACCTTTCAATCTCTTTTTTGCGAGCGTGGGGGTATCGATAGGTCCTAACACTGATCAGTCCCTCTTCTTCCTATAATATAATCTGATGTTCAAGTTCCCTTGACGACGGTAACCCTTTTGGATCAACAAAAACATCTTCATCTTGTCCCAAGATGTGTGTAACCTCCACCGGTTCATTATGCCTTGAAGTTGCTGTAGGGGTAATGTTAAACTATTCGACCCAATATCCTTGAATGTCCTCTGTTGTTGTTTTGATCAGACTTTTGAACGATATTAATGATTTATTGAGAGTAAGATCTCCTTTTAATAAAACTTTCACTCCCTGGAGATGGTAAGTTATCTCAAGCTTAGTAAAATCCATCTGTATTTGGCCTGGGGTCTATAGCCATTGCACTCCTAAAATGAGATCAGCACTCCCAAGCTGTAACGGCAAACAATCACAGATAATAATGGAATATTGGACCGAAATTGCAACTCCCTTGCATATGCCCATTGTATTCACCGTTAGCCTCGTACCAAATGATACTCCGTAACGTTTGGCGTATTCTGGAACGAGTCTAAGGTGTTCAACCACTGTCTCGGCAATGAAGTTATGAGTTTCACCGGTATCCACCATCACAATGATTTCCTGAGCTTCTATTTTCCCTCGCAATTTCAATATAGTCGGGGTCGACAATCCCGCTACAGAATTGAGAGATAATTCCACCAATTTGGTAGCATCTTTTGGAAGTTCTTTCCATTCATCCTGAGCCTCCAGAATTTCTTCCTTAGTGGTCACCAATATGACCTGTAATTCCCTTTGTTTGCACTTGTGATTGTAAGAATATCGTTCATCACATCTGAAACAAAGTCCCTTTCTCCTTCTCTCATCAGCTTCTGCCTCAGATAACCGTCGGAATTTACTTCGTCGATTATTTCCATGGTTGTTTGGATAATTATTGTGGATTACCGGTGGTGCAGTAAGCAATTTAGGTCCCGTGTTACTCGTCGTATACTGCCCTGAAGTTGGTCCCGTGTTACTTGTCGTCGTCTGTTCTGAAGCCAGATTCCTTCTCTGATAATTGTTTCCTAGCCCTCTCGTCACCGAGACCTAACTGCGACGCGTGAAACCTCCTATCTTCCTCTCTCCCTCTGACGCAACCAGTTCAGTCGATTCCAATTCACAATCTTCTAAGAAAAGTGTTGTATCGATTACATCCTGTAATCCTTTTGGATTTAGCACTCGCACCATTTTCTTCAAACTCGGCTTCAATCTGCTCATAAATGCACTAACCAACACGTTGTTTGGCAAACTATTAATCTGTGAAACAAGATCTTCGAATTCCATCAAATAATCGTAAACCGAAGTCGATTGTTTCATTACAAACAACCGATCACTAGCTGAACCGATTTTGAACCCACCGAAGCGATTAAAAAGACTCATCTTAAATTCATCCCATTCGACAAATTTCCGGCAAGATTTTTTTCAAATTATACCATCTCGAAGCCATACCTTCAAGATTCAATGATGCGTGCAGAAGCTTCTCCTCCTCACCGTAATTGCCCACCTCAAAGTACCACTCAGCTTGAGCGATCCAATTCAAGATATATGTGCCTTCAAACACCGGAATCTCTATTTTCTTGTAGTTAGAATCCACATTCTGTAGAACTCGGTGAACTGCTTGTTGTTCTGCAATTATTGGTTCAACATTTTCTTGAACATTTTCTTGAATTTGTACCACAGGTTGAATACCTGGATTCGCCGCATCTGAAGTTCCTTCAGTTACTGGTAATTTTTGTTAATCTTTCAACAATTTCATCAAATCTACTATTGCTTGTTGCAGAGAATCCATCTTCTCCTTAATCATTCCCATCTCCTGGTTCTGAGCTTCGATATATCCTTGCTGATTGATCAAGCGTTCATTGATAGCATCAACCACCTCTCCTAATTGCAAGGTACTCCTTGTGAGACATAAGATTTTTGAGGAAGTCGGTACCACCGACTTCCGTATATATATATTAGGTTAAAAATCACAAGTGCACGGTTCAAAAAAAAGAGAAAAGAGAGAGAGAGGCAGCGGCGTGCGGAAAGAAAAAAAGAAGAAGAAAGAAAAAAAGAAGAACAAATCGAAGAAGATTTTCACCGCGTTCTTCGTGGGTGGATTCTAATCGCGATTGTGGTAAATCTCTAAGTAATTCGTTGTGATTATTCATTTAATTCGAAGATTTATATTATGGAAATTCATTGAATGAATGTATCTATAATAGGGAAGGATTGATTGGTGTTGTTAGCGATAATATCAAGAATCGTCAAATCGTCGGGAAACTAAGGTGATGATTTTCTCCACCCTAATTTCGGATTTGTGATCGATTTATGGAAGAGATTATATTTT
>CM071871.1:16736430-16776494 GCA_036759665.1 Gynandropsis gynandra
ATAGGGAATGACATTTCGGCGTTGCAAGAGACGAAGTTCTGTTATCCGAACAATTCTCCATGAAAGATCTGGGAGAATCAACCTATATTCTGGGAATAAAGATCTATAGAGATAGATCAAGGAGGTTGCTTGGACTATCATAGTCCCAGTACATTGATACCATCATGAAGAGGTATAACATGGAAAATTCCAAGAGAGGCTATCTACCGATAGGCACTGGAATTACTCTCTCCAAAGAGTATTGTCCTCAGACACAAGAAGAGAGAGAATGCATGAGTAGGATCCCATATGCTAGCGCAGTGGGAGCCATCATGTATTCCATGACATGTACGAGGCCTGATATAGCCTTCGCGCTAAGTGTAGCGAGTCGGTATCAGGCAGATCCCGGTGCGGAACATTGGAAATTGGTAAAAACCATTCTCAAGTACTTGAGAAGGACTAGAGACCAATTCCTCGTTTATGGAGATTCTAACTTAGAGTTAGAAGGGTTCACGGATGCCAGTTTTATGTTCGATAAAGATGACAGCAAATCGACATCAGGGTATGTCTTTTGCCTCAACGGGAGTGCAGTGTGTTGGAAGAGTTCCAAACAAGCTACTGTAGCTGATTCGGTTACTGAAGCAGAATACATAGCGGCTTGCGAAGCTGCTAAGGAAGCGGTCTGGATGAGAAAGTTCAGAACTGAACTTGGTGTGGTCCCTTCGATAAAGGAACCAGTTCCTTTATTATGTGATAATACCGGGGCAATAGCCCAGGCGAAGGAACCAAGATCTCATAAAAGATCAAAGCATGTTCTGCGGAAGTACCATCTAATAAGGGAAATCGTTGAGCGTGGGGACGTTCAAATCCAGAAGGTAGAAGGAAAAGAGAATGCAGCAGATCCGCTCACAAAGGCGCTTGGTTCAAATGAGTTTGACAAGCACAAGTTGAAGATTGGATTGAAAGACATGGCATGCTGGAATTAGTTCTAGGAATAGTACAACTGTTGTAACTATTTAAGAGCTATTTTATGTCTTGTATTTTGAACACTTATAAATAAATAAAATGGCATTATTTTATCATTTTGATGATATTTGTAAATATATATGTGTATATGTTTTCATAGCTAGTATGATAGAGTCCATGATTAAGTTTAGAAACTTGTCATCATGATAGAGATCATGATAAAGAGAGTCAAGTTTTGGTAAAACTTAATCTAAATCGTTCTTGATCATAGGATAACTAATTGGACGTTAGTAATCCGGATAGATCAACATGGATGTGATGGTTTCTATTTGATAGAAATTAGTAGATCTCTTTTACTAAATCACATGTATGGATGATGCACATAGAGATGTGATCATTGAACAGACCCAAAGGGAGAATTCCTAATGGTTACATTACCATTGAACTGTCAATAGGAATTTCTCTAGAAGGATTGGAATATTATAATTTCCTTAGACCTGAGATCAACATAGTAACTGACAAGTTATCTACCATTCTTTGATACTGGACACCTTATGCCTTGGGATGTAAGTTGAAAGGATATTGGGAATGATTAGATGCTTGTGCAGTTAGTGATTGATCAAGATGGAATCCGTCAACTCTGGGTAAAGAGTTTGAGCTCTATGTTGTCAGCAACATAATGACTGCAAAGACCTTGGCCAGGGCATTTGAATGAGAGAAGAAAGGAGTTTCTTGCGATCATTCACCAGTCAGTTATGTTAGGCATGAAACATAGTTGATAATCTATTAGGACTTGACAGTTAGACCATGTCCTAGGATTATCCGGAGCTGTAAAGACGGAGGGAAATAATAATATTGTCCTTCTACCATGGTTCTACAGAGTAAGGATGTTACTTCACACTATCTGGTCGTTGAGGAGTGTTGCTAGACGCCAACCTCGATTAGTTAATTAGTGAGACTAATTGACTACCAGCTTAGTGATGAACCTACGAGGTCACACGCATACGAGTGTCTCGGTATCTGCTTATGATTGTTAGACAATCAGTGTGGGATACAATTATATTCATGCGCTAGCACCGAAAAATATAATTGTATTTGATTCTTCTTTTGGGTTAGTACATAAGATGTACAGGCAAATATGTGTATGGAGATACATGTATTTCGACTATTTGAAATATTACGTAAAGGCAAGTGGGAGATTGAAAGTCCTATGCCTAATATGTAATATTCAATAGTTGTGGGTTTAAGTCGTAATTATTAAAGAGTTAATAATTATAAATAAACGCGTTACGAGGTTTCGAAAACATACTATTCTAAAAACAGAAACCCTAGCCGTTACAAAAGAAAAATCCGAAGAACGAAAAACAGTTTTTCGTTCTTCCGAATCCTGCATCAAAGCAATCCCGATCTCGGCGTGGATACGTGTAGAGGGCTTGCATCATCAAGTTTCACATCCGATCATCCGTTTCAACGCAACAGGTATCACTGAAACCGTTTCAATATTTGTTCGTCGTTGAAATCTGTAAAACTAATCCGAACATGACAAGATCTAAATTCGGGTTGATAAAAACACGCTTCCGAAAATTGAAATCAACCCTACACTATTATCAATAGATTGATTCCTTCTATCAATTATGTTTTCAATACTAGTGGAAACCATAATTGATTGTCACGATGATATTCCAATTATCGGTGAATACAAAAATATTCATTAGTGTATGACTTTATTGGTTCAAAACTAAGCGAGTAGTTGATTTATTTTTCATTTCGACTGTTTGAAGTTCGCGTCTAGCAACACTCCTCAATAGCCAGATAGTGTGAATAAATAAATATGCTTTATTTCGATAAAGAGAATTCAATATTTCTTTCCATCTTTTCAGGTTTGGATAATCCTAGAGTCTGGTCTGAATCTTGAATCTCAATAGATTATCATCTATATTTCATGTCTATCACAACCGACTATCAAATGATCTCGGGAAGTCCCTTTCTCTCATCATCGTATTGCATTGGCAAAAGATTTTTTTACAATCATTACAATCTATAACAACATTTAGCTTAAACTTTAAGGAAGAGTTGAGAGATCCCATATTGATAAAACATCAATTGCAAAAGCAAATGAATATTCTCAGTATCCTACCGACAAGTGCTTTAGAGCATAGGGTGTCCGAGAAAAATCTGGATCCTCTCCAAGAATTCATATTAACAAATTAATTGTAAATTAACCATTAGAAAATCTCACTTTAGATAATTCAATTATCACATTCTTTTGTGGCTCATCCATATATATGAGTTAGTAAAAAAGATATATTCATTTCTATCATATAGAAACTATCACATGTATATTGATATTGATGCGTTCCTAGTTAAACTAAATTAACCTAAACTAGCCGCAAGTGCACAACACGTGTGTAGTACTCTAGGTATCGATCCCACAGGGACTATGCAACACAACCTAAACTCAAACTACGAATCAAACTTGCAAACAACGAAGTATTGGTTTTAGGAACGAAATAACTAAAAGCAAATAAACTACGAGTTCTTAACAGTGAGACAAACGTTCTAGGATTACGGTTTCACCACAAGACTACCGAAACCAACAATCAACCTAACTAATCATGCATTCCCAATCAAGTTATCTAAGACGGACGATCCTAATATGATATCTACCCTCTCTCAACGCATAGGCATGTGATCTAGTCAAGTTATCCCCTACTTTCGTGGCTGACACCTTAAACTAAACCCATAAGTTTTAGATTCATCCGTTTTACCCCCAACCGTTACTACCCTACTTTCGTGGTCTAGCCTCTGTTGTTCTAAGCCTGATTATCTGGGATTAGAATTCTCCTTTTGGTCCTTCTCCAAATTCTTAAAACATGCATCTACTTGACCTTCGTAAACACAAGTTAATCAAGCACTCAGAAAAAGAATAGATAAACGAAAATGGAAAATTGCATTCAAAGATAAATCAAAGTGGTTCTGGAATAGCCATGGGCTAATTCATTATCCTAGAACAAAACGTCTACTCGCTCATGCGTTCAAAAGCAAACAACATAAATGAAATAGATAGTTTAAAGAACATAAAAACCAAACGAAACCGAAGTCCTGAATTGATCTCCAATGCGCCTTGAATATCTTCTTCGCAAGAACTCACGAACCAGTCTTCTCTCTCTCTCTCTGCAACTCTCTTTGTAACTCTCTGCTCTGTTGTGTCCACTATAACAATGAATCGTCTCCCCCTTTGACCCCTTTCTTCTTCTTTCCTCTTCTTTTTCTTCCTTTTCTTCCTCTTGCCTCTTTGGCTGAGTGTTTTCCATTATCCTCTCGTGATTTTCTTTTTCTTTTCCATGGTCGGAGTCTTTCCTTTTCTGTGTTTCAATCCGTGTTTTTTCACGCCTGACCGGGCACAAGAGTGAGCTCGGTCGGGCACATCCTCAAGCTACAGTCCAATCGGGCTTCTCCTATACCTGGGCCGTGCTGCATGTTCGGGGAGGATTTCTATTTATGATCCCGGTCGGTTCGGGGTTTGTGTACAGTCGGGCATGTTTGTTGTTTGTTGAGCCCGGTCGGGCTGGTAGTGCTGCACGGTCACGCAGGTTGTTTTATTCCATGCCCGGTCGTGCTATGCATTGTGCTCGGACGTGCATGTTCACATCTTGCTCGTTCCTTGCCGTTTCTCATCTCGTTTGCTCTGTTACAATCCTCGATGCTAGTACTTTGTTCTGTGTATATTCTTTGGCTTCGAAATAAACTGTATTTGCATTAAAACCTATAAGGACACGAAAACACGAAAACGATTAAAATAGATACAAAATCATACGTAAAGATCGCATCTATATCATAAACATCTCTAAAATAATGCGAATGAAAACGAGACAAACAGATATATCTAAATAACTAATGTGTTATTAGTTATCTCACGATTAAAAATATATTCTAATTAATATACGATAAATTTCATCTCCCTTTATCATGATCCATATCATGATGATGAATTTTCAACATTAATCATGGACAACCGTATATCTCATATGCATTACACATATAAATATTATATATATATATACAAATCATAATATTAAATAAAACAATGTCATTAAATTGAAATAAATATGTTAAATATAATATGAACGTATAGTAGTTCTAAATAATGTCATTTCTTTGAAACTAAACTAGAACTAGTTCAATATGTCTCATCAATCAATCCTATTCTCATCTTACGCTCGTCAAACTCCTTTAACTCGAGTTCCTTTGTATATGGATTAGCTTTGTTTTTTTTTTGTAAACCTTCAAAATTTGAACGTCCCCACACAATATGATCTCTCGAAACATATAGTACTTTCGTTTGACACGCTTATATCTTTGGTAAGATCTTGGTCTTTCGCTTGAGCTATCGCTCCAATATTACCACATAATAATAGAATTAGCTCTTTAATCGAGTGGACCACACCAAGTTCACTAATGAACTTTTCATCCATATCATTTCTTTCATTCCTTGCATGTATTGGTATATTATGATTCAGTACCTTAGTCGACTACTGTAGCATGTTTGAAACTTTTCCAACTGATCCTTCCACCGTTAAGGCAAAATACATAGACCGATGTGGATACTCTATCATCCTTATCTGATGCAAAACTTGCATCGGTGAACACCAATAACTCCAAACTAAAGTATCCATAGATGATGAATTGGTCTTTAGCTCTTTTTAAGTACTAAACTATGATTTTCACCAACTTTCAATGCTTTTCACTTAGATCCGCCTGATATCTACTCCCTACACTTGGTGCAAATGCCATCAAGAAATTCACACATTGTGGTTTCAGGATTGCTCCCACAGTATTACTGTATGGTATCTTAATCATGTGTTATCTCTCATATTGGGTCTTAAGAAAATCCTCCCTAAGAGAGACATTCTAGTGTCTTTCGAAAGATAGTCCTTCTTGTAATTTACCATGTTATATCATGTCATGATGGTGTAAATTTAAATAGACTGGGACAATCCTTACAACCTCTTGGATTTATCTCTATAGATCCTTATTCAAGAATATAGGTAGCCTCTCTCAAGTCTTTAATGGAGAAATATTTGGACAACCAACATTTAGTCCTCTCCAATGACGATACATCATGGTAATCTGCTACCGCAAGTAGGATCCAAATAAACTTGAACATTCTTATCTTTTTATTTTATTATAACCCATTTACAACTCATTGGTCTAGAGTTCGATGAAGGTTCTACCAAATTTTATAACTTGTTCACCTTCATTGACTCAATTTCGGATTCCATGGCTTTTCACCACTTCTCAGAATCAACGCTATATGTCGCTTCCTCAAAATTCAGAGGGTCGTCATCAATATGACTTCTCTCATTCTCTTGCACCATCATGTTTAACATGTCAGGCATACATCAAGAACGTATAGAACTTCTGGGAGGAGCTTGTACCTACGATACTATTTCATTTGGATTGTTGTATGGGTTACATAATCTATCCTAATCTTCGACACTTAAAGATGAAACGTCCATGCTCATGCTCAACACATCTAGAATTATTTTTCACTAGGAATCTCATGCTCCTAAGCTTGTGTATGTTCAATGAGTTTTTGAATATCCTCAATAACTATTTTTTTACTATGATTCCTTCCTTAAGAAACTCACTTTTCAAAAAATTCATAAATTTACCCAAACACTTAGTGCTCAGAGGAGTGATAGAAATAATATCTCATTTTTTCTTTGGGATATCCAGTGAAACGAAACTTATTGGATCTACCATCAAGCTTTTTCGAGGGCACCCTTTTGATGGAATCCGGACAACCCCATACTTTTTTTTTCAAATTTGGCTTACCTCTTTTTCATATCTCATATGGATCTTAAATATTGCTTTTGTGGGAATTTTATTAGAAATTATGCAACCACTTATAAAGCATAACCCCCTAAGTCAATCGAAAGATAAATTAATGTCATCATGTATCTTATCATAAATAATATGGTAAGATTTCTCCTTTCCAGTACATTTTTATGCTGCAACGTTATAGGAAAAGTTTATTGCGAGAAAAAAATATCATTTTGTTGTAGATAATCTATGAATTCGTGACTTAAGTATTCCCTTCTATGGTCAAATCTCAACATTTTGATGACCATTCCCGTTTGTTTCTCCACTTCACTACGGATTTTTTTTAACATTTCAAAAGATTCGGATTTATGTTTCATAAGATACATAAACTCATACCGTGATATATCTGTAGTTTGGTAAAATCCATTATTCCCTATATTGATATGATATCCCAATATATATACATCATAACATCCTAAAGATATGGAAGTTAGGTAAAATAAGGAAATACAATAATAAGGAAATACATATATGCTAATACTCCCCCGCAGTCGAAGCGGGAGTTATTTGAACGCTGAGGTTGGAACAGAACTCCGAGAATAGTGAAGTGGGCAATACCTTCGTGAAGATGTGTGCAAACTAGTGACTAGACGGGACGTGTAGTACTCGTAGGGAGCCAAGTGTGACCTTCTCACGAACAAAGTGAATGTCGATCTCTATGTGCTTAGTGCGCTGATGATGGACGGGATTGGAGGGCATGTACACCGCAGAGACGTTGTCACAGTATACCAAAGTCGCGCGGAGTAGCGGGCAGTGGAGTTCGAGTAGAAGGTTGCAAAGCCAACATGTCTCGGCAACAGCATTAGCTACTGCTCTGTATTTGGCTTCCGCGCTCGATCGGGAAACGGTGGGTTGTCGTTTAGACGACCAAGAAACCAAGTTCTCACCAAGGAATACACAATAACCCGATGTAGAGCGACGCATATCCGGGCAGCCCGCCCAGTCGGCATCGGAGTAAGCCGTGAGACTTGCAATTGTAGACGGTCGAAGTTGAAGGTCGTAGTGTAATGTACCTTTGATGTACCGAAGGACTCTCTTCATGGCGTTGAGGTGACTGTCGTGGGGGTCATGTAAGAAGAGGCACAGTTGTTGAACTGCGTATTGGATATCGGGGCGTGTGAACGTCAAGTATTGTAGTGCGCCGACTATACTGTGGTAAGAGCTCGGATCCTTCACCGGAGAGCACTCGGTTGCAGATAGCTTTGGGTTGGTGTCAACAGGGATTGTGCACGGGTTGCATGAGTCCATCCTGGCTCGCTTAAGAATGTTTTCCGCATATGAGGTTTGATGGAGAAATAAGCCCGCAGAATTTCGTTGAGCCGTAACACCGAGGAAGTGATGAAGATTGCCCAGATCTGTCATCGCGAACTCCTGCATAAGAGATGAAATGATACCTTGGAGGAGTTGAGTGGATGATGCTGTGAGGATGATATCATCGACGTAGAGGAGCAGCATGGCTTAATCCTTATTGCAGCGGAGGAAAAATAGGGATGAGTCACATCGTCTTTGTCTGAACCCTAGTTTGAACGCGGATGCTGTGAACCATTGATTCCATGCCCGCGGAGCTTGTTTGAGACCGTATAATGACCGTTTGGGGCAGCACACATAGTCTGGATGTATTGGATCCTTAAGTCCGGGGGGCTGGAACATGTAGACCGTCTCTTTGAGATCCCCATGGAGAAACGCATTCTTCACGTCCAATTGATGAATCGTCCAATCTCTAGACACGGTAATGCTGAGCACGGTTTGAATGGTAGTTGGTTTCACCACCGGGCTAAAAGTCTCATCACAATCAATTCCAACTTGCTGGGATTTGTCATTAGTGACAAGTCTCGCCTTGTACCGAGATAAGGAGCCATCTGCATGAAACTTAAGAAGAAAAAGCCACATGGAGCGCACAATGTTAACATCATGGGGACGAGGGACCAATTCCCAAGTACCACCTTTAAATAAGAGCATCAAATTCGTTTTGCATAGCATCTCGCCAATGAGGATCCTCTAAGGCCTCAAGGTGTGTGGTGGGGATATGCAAGATTGTGGTGGTTTGAAGGGCTAGGACGCGGGAATTTTTGGCGTGGTCGGTTTGGCTACGGGTTGTCATGGAGTGGGTTCGGCTTTTGGCTTGGGTGGCTATGGGTTGGGTAGGTGTTGTGACCGGTGGGGGTGATTGGAGAAGGGACGGAAGGATGGGTGAAGGAGTATCATCGCAGTCAAGGAAGTGATAGGTTTTGGCCGATGGAGAGGCGGATACAGATAGAGGGAATGTGTCCTCGTCAAATATGACGTGGCGGGAGATAATGATCCGGCGCGTTTGAATATCGAGGCATCGAAAACCTTTGTGATGACTCGGATATCCAAGGAACACACACGGGGTCGAGCGGGGGGAGAGTTTGCGAGGTGATGTGGCATGGGTGTTAGGGTAACATAGGCATCCCAAAACACGAAGGTGGTCATAGGTGGCTGGTTTTTGGAAAAGTTTGGTGAAGGGTGACTCATTTTGGATGGAAGCGGCGGGAGAAGGTTGAGGAGGTGTATCGCAACATGTTACGCTTCCACGCAATAATGAGACGGCATGGATGCTTGGAAGAGTAGGGTACGAATAAGGTTGTTGATGGTGCAGATCATGCGCTCGGCCTTGCCGTTTTGTTGTGAGGTTTGAGGATATGAGAAACGGATCAAAATACCATTAGAATCAAAGAAACGTTTAAGAGGCGTATTATCAAATTCCCCCATGGTCGCATTGAAAATTTTTTATGTGTTTCCCGAATTGGTTTTGAACATAAGAGTGGAAATGGAGAAATTTAGCAAAACATCACTCTTATGACGAAGAGGATAAACCTAAAGGAAATGTGAGAAATGGTCGAGGAATAGGACGTAGTATTTGATGCCACTAATACTTGGAATGGGAGATGTCCTCATGCGCTCGACCATCTGCACCCGCTTTTGCATTTCTTACCTCGGGTTCCACTTGGCATCGCCGACTTGGACATCCCGGTGAGTCCGTTTTCCGTTTTCTACGTTCTTTGGATTCATTTTCTTGTAATAATGACAACGCTAACTCTCTTTGTCATGCGTGTCAACATGGAAAAGCGGGCTTGGATTAGGTCTGACGGGGAAAAGGCCGTTGTGTGGATAGCCTGAGACAGCCCGTCCGGGCGCTGGACGACGGGATCGACGGTCATGGTCTGTGCCATGAGGGCTGAGTGTTGTGGCATGGCGGATGGCATCGGGGATGCCGCAAAGGAGGATAGGTCCGGCGTAGAAATCGCTGAGGGAGCCATGCTTTGATGCGGCTGTGGCATCAGTGGTGTAGGGTACCACTGCGTGTAAGGATTCCAGCCAATTCCGGAGAACGTTTGGGCATATGGTGGATTCCAAGGTGGCGGCAGCTGGAATTGGTACTGTTGCGGCGGGGGGTTAGAGTACCAGTCGTTGGAGTTATGGTTACGCCCGCGCTGTCCCCTGTTTCCGCGGCCGCAAGAGCGTCTGTGTTAGTGCTGATAGGATGTTGCGAGTCAGCCCGCGCATACGAGTCAGCCCGCGCGTACATAGGGAATGGTTTCTGGTGAGAAGGATCCGGGCGACAGTTTCGCACGAGACGTTGCTCCTCCAGCAGCAGCATTGACCGAACATCGTCAAACATAGGGAATGGTTTCTGGTGTTGGACGACGTTGACGATGATGTCGAACTTTTCGTTCAACCCATTAAGCGTATGCATGATGAAGGAACGTTCATTCACCGGTGTCTCTAGGTTGGCAAGGAGATCTGAAATCTTTCGGATCTTTTGGCAGTAGGTGTGAATTAAGAGATCGTCAATGGTGATAGTGCATAGTTCATTGTCGAGTTGTATCATCCGTGCCTCCTTGTTATCACGAAAGAATCGTTCAAATCGGAGCCACGTCTCTCGAGCCGTAGATTTCGTTTTGAGGATGTCTTGGAGGAGGGACTTTGAGATTGTCCCATAGATCCAAATCTTCACGATGCCGTCAATGCGCTTCCATTCATCGGATGGAGGAGCAGCCGGTGGGGCGGAGCCTTCAATGTGGCTCAAAACGCCGAAACTCTCACAATGAGTTTCAAACATCGCACCATGAGTCGTAGTTCAATTCTTCCATGTCTAAGGTAATGGGGATATGGGATCGGATGTTGGTGATCCCGAATGGTTTCTCGGACGCGGCGATGAAGAATTAAAAGAAGAAGAGACGGTGGCAGCGATGAAGAATTAAAAGAAGAAGAGAAAAACAAAGGATGAACCGGCGGCCGAAACGAAAGGGATTGGCCGAAGGGGTGAGCCGGCGGCGGTGGGCAAAAGAGAGAAAGAGAGAAAGAGGATTAGGGTTGCTCTGATACCATGTAATTTGGTAAAATCCCTTATTCCCTTTATTGATATGATATCCCAATATATATACATCATAACATCCTAAAGATATGGAAGTTAAATAAAATAAGGAAATACAATAATAAGGAAATACATAAATGCTAATAATATCATCAGTGAACATGATGAAGTAGGAATATCCTCTATAGCTTGAACGTTCATCGCTCTACATACATCAGTGTGTATGAGTCCTTAGAGTTCCCTAGCTTTTTCTTATTTTCCCATAAAAGGAGATTTCGTCATCTTTTTCTCGGAGGCAACATTTACAAAGTGCATATAATTCATAATCATGTTGTCCAATCTCGGTGCAACAAGTTAATTCGCTTCTCCTCGATATGACCGAGTCGACAATGCCAAAGGAATTTCTTAAACGATCATAAATTTCCCTATTGTAACTAGAATTATGCATGTTAATTACATAAATACTCACATCAGGTAAAATATATACGCCATGTTATAAATAACCATTTACAAACAATTTATCATTATCAAAATATAAAGCAAATGTTATAGAAAAGACAATTTTAGATCCACATATATCTAACATAGAAATAGAATTATGTTCGAAATAAATTTTGAAACAAAATAAATGTCTTTTAAACATAACATCTTGCTTGAAGGAAAACAAAGTGAAATGTTCCTACAAATAATACTGTAACATTTGCGTCATTCCCCACTTGTAGGTTTAAATCTCTCTTCTATAGTCTCCTACTAGTCCTAGAGCTCTGTAACATATTACAGATATTAAAAATACTATAAGTATCTAGTTCCCATATATTCGAAACAATAGTAGCAAGACAAATCATGAAAACATTTTTCATGAAAGTCATACCTTGTTTAATGCCCTTGAGAGACACAATATACTCTTGTAGCTTCTCTTCTAGCATCAATTCATCTTGTAGAAGAAACACTCTACGTTAACATGACTAGCCTTGCTCTCAGGTTTAAGTGCACCACACTTAGACGTGGAAGGTTTATTCTTGGGTCAGTTTCTATCTTTCCTCTTCTTAGAAGAAGAGCCAACAACCATCACTGGTCCAAGACCCCTCCAAGTGTTTGATTATGATAATCATTCGATAGATTTAGCATATCATGCAACTCGTTGTTCATGTTAAAGTTTAATAATGAACGACGAAATCATGCCACATATTGAGTGTAGGATCAAATCTTGTGCCAACTATTTACCCAATATGAACCAAAACTTCTCAAATTGTTATATAAGATCGATCATCCCAGGAACATAGAATCCGACAACTATCATGGACTTGAATAAAGTCTTGGACAACTGAAACCTATTAGTCCTACTCTATAATCCATACATCTTTATAGTTTTTGTAATGATTTGCAACGATTCCATGTCCTACTGCTAATTTTGGAGTTTAGGACTCATGGATGCCAAGATGATACTCTTTGTAGTGATCATATCATCCTCTTGCTTCACGTATGCGAACATAGCATCAATGTCATGAGTAGTGGGTGCCGATATGACTAGCTTACTGATATTATCAATAAGTTTCTCATGCATGAGAATCAACTAAAGGTTGTATTTCTAGTCTTCAAAGTTGGTCCCTAACAATCTGTGGACTTCTAGTATTGATCGAAGTGAAATTAAAGACACTCTTCCGCACAAATCGAAAGATCTATAAAATAGATAGAAAATACATGAAAGTATGAACATTTTTAATACATTGTATAGATACGAAAGTCTTCCAAATAATGTTAACTACTAATCAATGCTACGGTAGCACTAGAAATCTTATTTCTTATTAGTAGTTATTTAACCTCTTTTAATATAAATGAGCTCCTTGGTAATCAGATTGCTTCTCATTTATATTCATTTGGTTAATCGTGCAATCTTCTAGTGACTCTACATCACATAGTCTGGTAGTCAGGTTGCACTTATGGACGTAGTTGAGTCCATCCTTCATTCATGGTTGTCAACGATTAAGATATGCTCTAGGTAGTCTAGACGTATGCATAATATAATTGTTGACTCCAAATTTTGCATCATATGTGATAGACTACACTCATAAAAATTTCAACTGATATGCCTCCTTATAGTCAAGTCGTTTCATATATAAGAGATTTTTAATAAATGTATCTACTTTAAACGTTTGGCACTTTGGAACTTAATTATTATGCAATGGTGTGATTATGATCGCTTAATGAGTTACAAAGAGAATGCTCGGTCCGAGTAGTCACATGCTCGACCCGAGCAACCATTACTCAATCCCGAGCAATTTACCCCGTAGGTTTTCTCAGACGATCATTTTCAAGACCCGTGTAACTTCGCTCATCCCACGCAATCTCACAGCTTGGTCAAGTGGTTTATTAAAGAAGTCGCTCAGCTCGAGCAATTTTTGCTCGAACGAACATTTATAGGACCACAATATCTCTCTGACTAAGCAACACATTGGTTAGCTGAGTAGCTTTCCCGTGATGTGTGACCTCAATGCTCAATCAAATAATTTCATAGATTTCTAAGTTGAGTGTATGATCTCTAACAAAACGCTCGATCGAGCACTCTTCAACAAAAACCATAATTTTGTCCTGAGATTTCAATTAGCCCAAGCAATCATATTCTTAGCCGACTTGGAGGCATCATCATGTTAACTTACAAAACCGACAATACTGCTCGAGTTGAGTAATCATTTGCTTGCTCAAGTATTGAACTCAAAACTCACAACAACCACCATTTTGAGTGAATTTCCATCCTAAATTCATTGAAATCATTTTCAAAAGACAATTAGATGCTCTAATAGCATTATATGGTCCATGAGATATCCATACCGAGATTTACTTCACCATCAATGATTGACATTGTCGGAATTAAGGAGAATTCTAAGCCTCTTCTTTTTTTCTATCTAATTTTAAGTGTGACTTAATTCTGTAACTTTTAATTGCGATTATGGCTAATAACACACATATATATATATAGTATTTTGAACACCATTATACTATTAATTAACTTTTAAATAATTGTGTAATAACATTTTTAATTACTTCTATAAAGCCCACAAAGCCTTATTGCATAATTATTATAATATATATATATATGTAATAAAGTGAATTAGGTTAAATTGAAGAGAGAAAAAATAAGGCATCCACTTGCCTCGGCCGAAGGAGAAGAATAAAAAAGAGAAAAGAAAAGGAGAGAAGAGAAAAGAAAAAAGAAAGAAGAAAGATTCACCAACTTTTTGTCGTGTTGTCGTCGTGGATTAATTCTAAACGGGATTTGGGTAAAACTCTAGAATTGTCCTTGTCATTATTCCGCCAATTTGAAGATTTAATTTATTGAGATTAAGTATTTGAATGAATCTATGATAGAGAAAATCGATTCGTGTCGTAGCTACCAATATCATCGTGATTCGTTAAATCATCAAACAATGCTAAGATGATGATCCTTCCTCATAAAAAATTTAATTTTTTTTATTTGTGGAGTAGTTCATACGTTTAAACTATGCATAAAGACACTAGAATTTTTAAGAAATTCATAATAGAAAATTGAGACGTTGTAAGTGAAATTGGACCAAACACTAGAATATCTACTGGAGATTTGTGACATATATATCAGCTGGTTTTGGTGAACCTTAAGTGATTAGAGATGAACTAGATAATTGATGCTCGACCAAGTGTCGGGGTCAGAGAACGTTGATGTTTTGGTCCATGTTAAAGCTGAGTGAATATCTTGTCTAGTGTGCTCAATCGAGTGATTTCACACTCGAGAGCGTGTCGGTGAGAGTTGTCACATGAAGAGTATTAGGTCGACGAAGTCAGTATCACGACACTATATGGGGTCGACATCGTATCATGTTGGGATTGTGGTAACCTTTAGAGCAAAAAAATGATGTAATTAGTTAGATTAGTGGATCTGCCAATGTCTTATCATGTTAGGTTGTGGTAACCTTTTGAAGGACAGAACAATACATTGTACTGATGTTGGGGTACGTTGTGACCTTGCTGGGGTCCTTCGGAATTTGTGAGTATATGTTCGAGCTAGAGTCTTGTGGAATCTATGAGTTATAATCTTGTGTTATAGTAGTCTTGGACTTAGAATATTCAGTCGGATTGGGTAGAATTTCCATGTGCCTTTAGTGTAATGATAGATCATTATTTTTTTATGCTAAATTAAGAGTGGGAGAATACGTGGTGCGGAGTAAGTACACGTATTGGTCTCACTGAGTGTGTCTTTCATACTCACTCTAATTGTGAGTTGTCGTGGATGGGCATGTTATGCTAAGGAAAAAGAACATAGTTTACAGTGCACCGAGGGGAGAGGCGTGCAAGAGACCTCGATAAGCTTTATTTTGTATTTCATATTTATCTTTTATTTATCATGACTATGGTTTTATATATTTCATTTCATTATATGGTTCGTACCACTTTTTATTTCAAATAAAAGTATTTATTTTATTTTATAAACGTGTTTGAGCGGTAATACATGTGATCACTTCTTAGAAGTGATGGTGGACACTCTAGTCCCGAGGTTGTTCCGGGATGGGGATGTTATAGCTTATAAATGCATTTTGACATATAATTTCAACATTTTAAGTCACTTAATTGGTACTTTTTTTATGTAATATTAAGTTTCCTTAGTCATTTCCCTTTAGGTTTACGTTATGGCCACCAAAAGAGTAATAGCCATATGTCAGGTCTAAGAAAGATTGTGATTAAATTTTGTTTAGGACATTAAAAGAGAGTATGGGATTCAATAGAATTACGTGCAAGCATGACGAGCGAAGTAGGTCGTAATAGATCAGCTCCAAGGCTGTTATGAAGAGGCCAAGTACCCATTTTCAATGAAAAGATAAAGTAAACGAATCATGGGAGTATTGTCAATTTAATGAGAATATAAGATGCTAACTTCCACCGCTTTTTTGGTTCTCAGCTTCAATATATGGGTTTAGACAAGTCCGACATCGTCATCATTTCCTCGATAGTGTTGTCTTCAACTCAAAATACCATGGGAGTTTTTTCATTCTGATGGTTGTTGATGCTAAAGATGGCATTTTTCCAATAGTTTTTCCCGTTGTGGATCCGAGATAGAGGAAAATTAGTGTAGGTTCTTGGAATAACGTAAATTAGTGTTATGTGAATTTTATATATCACCTTTGTTGCAGATTTCCAAAATGGTATGAAAAACATATTATTTCAGGTCTAAGAATCGACACCATGTTTATTGGTTTACACCACCTTATGGAGAAACTAATCAAAAATATGAAGGGAAGTTTTCTCTTGAAGCAAAATGGTTTATGATCAATGATGTTTATGATGCTGCTTATGCACCAAGGTGTGACGCTAATTATCGTTCTTTACGAATATAAACAGTATATCTCTTATTGCTTACGCATGAGTTGCAGAAAGCAAACCTCACTATAAAAAGAGGTTTAATCAGATGAGCTCAACCTTTGGAGTTATATTTCTATAGTTGGATCGTTGAAGCACCCCTAACCCAGACTATAGATGAACTACGAGCGAATATGATGTACACTTGTCAAGTACAATCTCGACAATAGGTTATGCCTCTTATACAATCTAACGAGGAGAAACTACAGAAAAAAAAAACTATTACATTAACTTTAGGTGTCACCATGACACGGTAGCTTATTCAATGTCTACGGGAATCCATTAATATAATCATCATAATGAAAGTATTATGCCTCTTGCGTAATATTAAATAGTTGCTGGGTAAAATTGTAATTATTGAAAAGTTCAATAATATATAAGTGACGAAAAACTGTTTTTCAGTATAGAAATCATTGTCACGATAATCGAAACCCTAAAACCTATCAGAGAAAAACGAAGAACGGAAACATTTTTGTTCATCGTAAAATCGCACCAATTGTTGATTGCAGAATCTGATCTCGGCGTGGATGCGAGTAGAGGACTTGCACTATCAAGTCTAGCATCTGATTATCATCAGTTTCAACGTAACAAGTATTATCGAAATTGTTTCTAATTACGTGCTTCGCTGAAATCCCGAAAACTATTCCGAACTTGACTAGATCTAATAATTGGGTTGTATAAACACGCTTTCGCACCCGATGTAGCAACCCAACAGTGGTATCAGAGCGTCTGGTCGTCTGTTCAGGATTAGATTTTGGATTTTTTGTGAACATTGGATCGAGAAAAATACACAGGCCGCACGCACACGAACAATCGCCAGAACGACGTACAGCCAAAACCCTAGCCGACCGCGCGTTCAACACCTGTCACAGGCGAAGGGTCGATATGCGTTATAGGCAATCGCGGGCACGCAGCTGTGCAGGAACTCAAGCGCAGCTGCGAAGAGGCGACGCTTCACGCGATGCGATCGCGAGCGAGCGTTGCACAATCGCCTCGACGTCGTACGGTGTCTTGTACAGCCGAACCGGCGGGCGGCATACGAGTGGTGACGACTTGCAAACGATGTCTGGAGCGAGCGGGCGAAAGCGGCTGGAAAAATGGTGAACGGTGCAGGCGAAGAGATGTAGAAACCCTAGCCGACCCCTTCGCCCGAGCGGCGATTCTCCATGCCCTGAGCGAGCAGCCGATGAGGGTGGCGGGACTGGGTTTCTGAAAACCCTAGCCCAAGCGGGCTCGTTCTGGCAGCCCGAGCAGGCTCTCCTCCCCGTCAGCACTAGCGAGTCATCATGGCAGCTCGAGTGGGCTCTCCTTCCCGCTAACCCGAGCGGGCAATCCGACCAGCTCGAGCTTTCGTCCTACTATCCCAATCGGGCACTTCTGCATCCTTGCCCGAGCAGGCGGTTCCTTTAGCCCGAGCGGGCGAAAGGGTTCAGCTCGAGCGGGCGAGCGCTGCAACCTGAGTGGGTGTGTGTAGCGAGTCCGCTCATACGAAAAATGTCTGGAAATGCAGTTCCAAAAAATTTAAATTAATTGAGTTCTAAGAATGATAAATAGTTTATCGTTAGGCTTTTCCTTCATCGTAGATGTATGAATAAACTCTTGTTTACATGGTACGACCTGAGTACCAGGAGACATGTAGTTCAAGAATTTGATTCGTACATTTATGACATTATATGTCTAGTGGGAGGGAACAATTAGTTCTTATAAACGGCTAGACTATTTGCGGGACATGAACTTAATTGTTATCCGATCATGAGTTGAAAGATGAACTCAATTGTATCAATAGGAACGACCTGATTACCAGGTGACTATGTGATATAGAACCGCACATTAATTCACTACGAATTTTATAGGGATAAAATTTTGTAAAGAATCTATTTTAATTTATTTGTAAAGAATAGATTAATGTTAATAAGAAATAAGATTTTTAATGTTATTGTAGCGTTGATTAGCGAAAATATCATTTAGATGAAATCCATGTCTTTATGATATTTACGATGTCTAACTCTCTGCTATTCAATTTTCCTTTGTTTTCAGATCTCTTGAGAATGTATCAATTCAACTTGCGTCCAATCCTCGATACCAACAAGCTGGTTGGTGAAAACTTCGACGAATGGCAACGCAATTTGCGTCTGGTGCTGACATATGAGAAGCTAATCGATGTGATCGACAAACCGGCTCCTCCAGTGCCAGATCCAACGAATGATGAGGCTTTCAGTGAATTCACTAAGTACGAGGAAAAGTGCATCACCATGAAGTGTCTCATGTTGGCGTCAATGAGTGGTGAACTCCACAAGCGGCATGAGCATATGGATGCCAAGCAGATCATGGAGCATCTTAAGAATATGTAAGGTGAGTAGAGTCGGACGAAAAGGTCCAAGTTGCCGGGGACTTTGTTCAAGTCCGCTCTTACTGAGGGCTCTCCTGTGGGACCCCATGTTCTACGGATGAATAGTCTGATAGAATAGCTTGAGAAGTTGGGGTGCAGCTTCTGCAAGGAGATACAGCAGGAGATGATCTTGCATTCACTTCCGGACTCCTTCTCCCCGTTCGTGGTCAACTAAAACATGAACAAGCTGGACGTCGAGTTGCATGAGATGCACAACATGCTCACTGAGTATGAGAAGCAGATGTCCATAGGGAAGAGAAAATCAGGAGCTATGCTGATGGTTGGATAGTCCTCTCAGCACAAGAGGAAGGGCAAGAAGAGACCAATGACCAGACAGTGCGCGCCTAAGACCGGTGTGACCAGGGCAAAGGGCGGCGCCAGCGAGGCCGACCAATCAGATGCTGAGTGTTTCTTCTGCAAGAAGAAAGGACATTGGAAGAGGAGCTGCAAGGAATACCTACAGCCTCTCAAGAGCAAGAAACAAGGTAAGATTCTCATGGAAAATGTTTTCATGGTTTCTTAACTACTATTGATTCGTCTAGATGGGTATTGGATACCGGTAGCAATTTTAACATTTGCAATATGTTGCAGGGACTAAGGATCAGTAGGAGGTTCAGGAAAGGAGAGTTCAGTCTGAAGGTTGGAAATGATGCAAGTGTTGTTGCTCTAGTCATAGGATCGATTTCCCTTGTAATGCCTACAGGCCAGACTTTGTTGCTAGACGACTGTAATTATGTTCCGAAGTTTGTTTCGAACATAATTTCTATTTTTATGCTTGATAGACGTGGATTTCGAACAATTTTCAGTGATAACATATGCTCTATTTATCATGGTGATGATTTATGTGTGAATGGTTATTTGCAACAAGGAATTTATATCTTACCCAATGTTAATGTAGAACCAATTAACATGCATGTTTCGGGCCATAGAGAAAGGTAGATGATCGTCAAAGACAGATGTACCTTTGGCATTGTAGACTTGGTCACATGGTGAGAACAGGATTAACAGGTTGTATAAATATGGTCTTCTAGGCTATTTTGATTATGAATCTTATACAACTTGTGAATCTTGTCTCACTGGTAAAATGACCAAATCTCCGTTTAGTGGAACCGTGGAGAGAGCTACAGAACTCTTAGGACTCGTACATACTAATGTATGTGGACCTATGAGAGTTCAAGCCAAGGGTGGATATTCATATTTCATCACGTTCACTGATGATATGTCGAGGTATGGATTTGTGTTCTTGATAAAACAAGAGATTCCGCAGTGAAGTGGAGAAACAAACCGGTAAGAGTATCAAAGTGTTGAGATCAGACCGGGGTGGTGAATATCTTAGTCAGGAATTTGTTGATTATCTAAGGCAAAATGGGATTTTAATGGTGTGTCCGAAAGGATAAATCGAACTATATTGGATATGGTCCGATCCATGATGGGGTTCACGGATCTTCCAATGAAACTATGAGGTTATGCTTTAGAAGCAGTTGCTGTTATTTTAAACAAAGTTTCTACTAAAGCAGTCTCTAAGACTCCATATGAGAAAAGGAAAGGACGAAAACCAAACCTGAGACACATCAAGGTTTGGGGTTATCCGGCCTTCGTTAAGAGACTTCAGCCAGACAAACTAGATGTTAGGTCTGACAGGTGTAGGTTCATAGGTTATCCCAAGGAATCTATGGCATATTATTTCTACCACCCGTCTGAGCACAAGTGTTTGTGGCCAGAACGGCAGTCTTTCTTTAAAGGGAATTCCTTGAGGAATAAATTCATGGTGGAGAAATAGTTCTTAACGAGATTCAAGAACCTGACGAACCAACACGAGCTCATGGACATGATATGTCAAATGAGCGATTTGGCTGGGAGATATGTTGCTAGGCTCCGGGGCTTCATCTTCAAATGTTGAAGAGACGGTGCCCGTTCAGAAACAAGTCCAGGAACCTGTTCAGGAACAAGTCCAACAAGATATCCCAGTGTAGGTTGAACCTGCTACACAGGCTTCCCTGAGAAGGTCAACACGTTCTCGACGTGCACCTGAAAGACTTAATCTGATGATGCAAGAGGACATGATTGGTCAAAGAGATGACGATCCGTTGACTTTCCAAGAAGCGATACAAGGTCCAGACTCTGAGAAATGGTGAAAAGCCATAGAATCCGAGATAGAGTCTATCAAGATCAACGTAGTATGGACTTTGGTTGATCCTTCACATATTTTCAGACCGATTGGTTGTAAATGGGTTTCCAAGAGGAAGATTGGAGCAGACGGGCAGGTAGAGACCTATAAAGCTCGTCTAGTTGCCAAGGGGTATAGTCAACGAGAAGGGATTGACTATGAAGAAACGTTCTCCCCTGTGGCAATGCTCAAATCTATTCAGATTCTGCTTGTGATAACAGCGTACTATGACTATGAGATTTGGCAAATGGATGTCAAAAAACAGCTTTCCTTAACAGAGAGCTCCAGGAAGGGGTCCTCATGACTCAACCTGAGAGTTTCACATTGCCAACTCAAAGTCATATGGTATGCAAGCTTCAAAGGTCCATTTATGTACTGAAACAAGCTTCTCGAAGCTGGAACATTCACTTCAACAAGGCAATTGAAGAGCTCAACTTTGTTAGATGCAATGAAGAGCCTTGTGCGTACAAGAAGTTTAGTGGGAGCACGGTTATCTTCTTTATGCTTTATGTGGATGACATATTGCTCATAGGAAATGACATTCCGGCGTTGCAAGAGACGAAGTCATGGTTGTCTGATCGGTTCTCCATGAAGGATCTAGGAGAAGCAGCCTATATTCTGGGAATAAAGATCTATAGGGATAGATTGAAGAGGTTGCTTGGATTGTCACCATCCTAGTACATTGACAGTATCGTGAGACGATACAAAATGGAAAGTTCCAAGAAGGACTATCTACCGATAGACACTGAAATTTCTCTTTCTAGAGAGGATTGTCCTAAGAACCCGGAGGAAAGAAAGCGCATGAGTCGGCTTCCCTACGCTAGCGTAGTGGGAGCCATCATGTACTCCATGACGTGTACTAGGTCTGACGTAGCCTACGCACTAAGTGTAGTGAGTAGATATCAGGAAGATCCTGGTGAGGAACACTGGAAGGTTGTTAAGAACATCCTTAAGTACTTAAGAAGGACTAAAGACCAGTTCCTCATTTATGGTAGTTCTAACTTGGAGTTAGAAGGAATTCACTAATGTGAGTTTCTTGACAGACAAGGATGATAGTTGGTCCATTTCAGGCTATATGTTTTGTCTGAATGGAGGAGCAGTAAGTTGGAAGAGTTCCAAGTAGGCTACTATAGCCGATTCGGTGACTGAAGCAGAATATATAGCGGCTTCCGAAGCATCTAAAGAAGTGGTTTGGATGAGAAAGTTCATAGATGAACATGTTGTGGTACCTTCGATAAAGGAAGTCATTCCTTTATTTTGTGATAACACCGGATCTATTGCTCAGGCAAAGGAACCAAGGTCTCATCAGAAATCGAAACATGTTCTACGGAAATATCACCTAATACGAGAGATCATCACGCATGGGGACGTGCAAATCCAAAAGCTGGATAGAAAGGAAAATGCAACCGATCCGTTCACGAAGGCGCTTAGATCAAAGGAGTTTGACAAGCATAAGCCGAGGATCAGATTAAGAGAGATGACGAGCTGGCATTAGTTTATAGACTAGTAACGAGTTATATAATTTTAGACATCGATTTTATTTTTAATAATATATGACATTATTTTTCATGTGATGAGTTTCATAGCTGTATGATAGAGTCCAAGATTAAATCTCAAACTTGACATTATGATAGAGATCATAATAAAGAGAGTCAAGTTTTTGGTATGATTTAATCTGAAATGTTCTTGTTCATAGGATCATTACCCGGACTATAGTGATCCGGAAAGAACAACATGTGTGTGATAAGTTTCTATGTTGATAGAAATTAGTAGATCTCTTTTACTAAATCACATATGTGGGTGATACACATAATGGTGTGATCACTGAACTGACCTAAAGGGAGAAATGCTTAATGGTTAAACCACCAATGAACTGTCATTAAGATTTCTCTAGATAGATAGTTAGTTTTTCCTTTGACCTGATATCAACATAGTAACTAGCATCCTATCTATTATTCTTTGATTCTCGACACCTAGTATCTTAGAGTACTAGTTGAATAGATATTGAGAATAATTAGATATTTGCGTAGTTAGTGACTAATCAAGATGGAATCAGTCAACTCTTGGTAAGAGTTTGAACCCTATGTTGTCAGTAATCACAATGACTGTACGAATTTCTGGCCAGAGTACATTGAATGAATGAAGAAAGGTGTTTCTAGGTTCATTTTATCAGTCAGTTGTGATTGACATGAGACATAGTTGATGATCCGTAAGGCTGACAGTTATGACCATGCCTAGGATGCATCCGGAGCTGGAAAGATGGAAGGAAATAATAATGTCAACTTCAAGCTGGTTTGTTTTGGGTAAGATTATTACTCAAATGAGTAAGGATGTTGCTTTACGTTATCTGGTCATTGAGGAGTGTTGCTAGACGTCAACCTCGATTAGTTAATCAGTGGAGACTAATTAGCTACTGGTTTAGTGATGAACCTACGAGGTCACATGCATACGAATGTATTGGTATCTGCTTGTGATTGTTAGACAATCAGTATGGAATGCAATTATATTCATCCGCTAGCACCGAAAAATATAATTGTATTTGGTTCTCTTTTGGGGTTAGTACATTAGATGTACGAGCAAATATGTGTATAGAGATATATGTGCTTCCACTATTTGAGATATTACATAAAGACAAGTGGAAGATTGAAAGTATTATGCCTCTTGCGTAATATTAAATAGTCGTTGGGTAAAATTGTAATTACTGAAAAGTTCAATAGTGACGAAAAACAATTTTTCAGTATAGAGATCATTATCACGATAATTGAAACCCTAAAACGTATCAGAAAAAAACAAAGAACGAAAACAGTTTCGGCCATCGTAAAACTACACCAATTGTTGATTGTAGAATCCGATCTCGGCGTGGATACGAGTAGAGTACTTGCACTGTCAAGTCTAGATCCGATTATCATCAGTTTCAACGTAACAGGTATTATCGAAACTGTTTCTATTACGTTTTTTTTGTTGAAATCCCGAAAACTATTCCGAACTTGACTAGATCTAATAATTGGGTTGTAAAAATACGCTTCCACACCCGATATAACAACCCAACACATTAATCCGTTTGATTGCGATTGCAAAACCTAGAGGCTGAGGTTTACCATGCAGCCACATGAATGCATTAGGAAAAGCCTTAGGAGTACTGCTCCATATTCTTTACAATGGAGAGTTTCGAATTAACTTATGTGGAAGCCATTCACTCAATTCCAAAGTGACCACCTCCCACGGGCCAAGAAGGCCAATGGCAAAGCAATTTTTGCCATTGGAAATGATCAAATGTAGCAAGTGCAAGGTGCAAGGGTTTAGGTCACAACAAAAGACATGCAAACTTGTTCCTTAAATTAGTTTGATTGCTCGACCAATTATTTAAACGGATTATTTATTGTCAGACAATTATGGATTAAACTTTTTCTTGGTGGATCGATAAATAATTTTGCCAGTTTTCCGCTGTAATTAATTACTTTTATTTCAATTAATTCAATTTTAATTACGACACCATATTTTAAATTTTTTATACAATTTAACAAAAGAGTTCGTATAATTCATATTTAAGTATCGTACTAAACAAATCTAAATCAGAGTTTACAGAATACTCGACCTTGGTAAACTTGGAAGAAAAAATTGCCTAAACTACTACTTCGTGTTTATTTCGTATAAAGTCCAAATAATAGTTAACTACGTTAATCAAACTAAATCTAAAGAGAATATTAAAACATAATATGCAATTATTCAGGAAGAAGAAAATGATTCAAACCAATCAGAAGTAAATTCATAGGCCACAAAAGTGACAGCACCTGCAGGTGCAGCTTTAACAGTGGAAGGGACAATGCCTTTGTAGAGACCATGCCATCCTTCGGACATCAAAATCTGGCGAAGCCCGTCGAACATGTTCCTGTACGCAAGCTGCTCTACTCTTGCTCCGTATCTTGGATGTCTCTGTAAACCTTCAATCTGCAGACACAATCCACAAGACAGATATATTGGTTCATGCACCCACGCTGTTCAACTCAATGATCCCGATCAACTTGTCTATTACTATATTAAAAAAGAGCATCACTAGAATTCTGTCATAACATTTTTCTCGGAATAGAGATCACTCGAGTTACAACTTTTGGTGTTCCCAGTAGCCACTTTCCGTTTCAATAAGTTTCATGGGAGGCAATAACAAAAGCTTGATCTTTTCGGCAATACTTGATTTTTGTTTGTTAGGGCACGATCAGTGGAAAGGTGGAACGAAATCGAGAAAAATAGATAATAGATATGAACCAGAATGTAACTCAACCAAAGGGTGTTCATGTTGAGTAATTGAATCTACATTCAGCACCCATGAAGTAATATAACTAACCTGGAATCTTTTTTTGACAACGTCAAGAGGATGACAGACAAGTTTAGCACTAGTCCCAGCAGCCAATCCGCAAAGGAAAAGCTGAAAGCTGGAGACACTGTTGTCTATATTGGCTGAGCTACTTGGGGATATAACAATCCGGTTCCACTCCTGGTGTTGAAATATGCAACCAAATGGTTGTCATCGGAAGTGTGGTGATTTACAAAAAAAAAGGCCCAAAAGCATATGTTAATGTGCTCTTACCATCATCCAACGCTTAAACATGTCGTAACTGCCAAACTGCAGCCCAGCATAGGGCACAATCTCGACAAGCGTTGGTGTTAATCCATTGTACAATCCCTTTATTCCTCGTGTTTGGATTATATCTACAAATGCCGACCTCATGGTGGGGTACACCTACACAGAGCTTTCAATCAGTCATCTAGTGATACAAAAGAAATCTCTCTCCTAAACACCTTCAAAGTATACAGGAAACTCAAATGTGCGTAGTTGTAAAAAAAAAAGAAACAGAAATTCAATACTACATTTGGTCATGAGTAAATAATGACTTGGTAATTAGCTTGTAAAACTGAGACAGCCTTTTTCTAGAGCGGAAAATGGAAGTCTAGAAATAAACTGACCTTAGGTTCTCCTTGTGAAGCCAATATTGTCCTCAAAAGATCGAATGGATATGATCCAAGTGTTGCAGCGCATCCTGCTAAAGCCCCACTGACAAAGGACAGATAAGGGCTCAACTGAATATGATCCTCTGCATTGAAAGATAATAAAATGGCGCATGAACATATAAAACATGGAATACCAACTTCCTCTTAAACTTCAAAATTACTATGATGGTTTGCATGCGTATCAGTCAAAAGAGATGCATGCTCCACAAATGCAACATGAAAACCATGATTCCACATGACATCCCTCTTCAAATGACTAAAAACAACAAAGAAATCCATTATTATGCTGGGTACAACAACATCCAACTGACGATACTTCTAAACAGCTTTTCAGGAGACAAAAGCATATTTCTATGTCCTTGGCAAGGAATGCAACTACTGTAAGTTGACCCAGATACCTGTTTTAGAAGAACCAGCTGCAATAGATTTCAATTTATGCAGGACTGTGAACTGAATTGAAGTATATGGCACAACCATGAGCAAAGCCGGAACATTGCCGCGCCAGAATCCCTGATAGGAAAAGGTATCACACGTATATCTCAACCACAGGATTGCTAACTAGAAAACCACAGATTACTCTACAGGGCTTCATCATCATAAACAAGATATAACTGAGAGAATTGAAATTTTCAAGAGACGAACCCGCAAACCTTCCTCTCTAAAAATATCTCTTGATGCCTGTACCACACCAGTATACTTAGATGCTCCGGACAAATTTCCCCGGACCAAAGCCCATGAAGTTGTTGGTTCTAGTTGAACCTGCAGTCGCATTAAAGGAGCAAAAACTTTCTTCAAATAACTTCATACAAATTAAGTTATGATACTTAGCCTAGGATTCAAACCTTAAAACCCAAAATCTAACCCAACACATCTCACGCAGATCCTCCGGATTACAAGAGAACCCAAGATGCAAAATCAACACTTAAATCCAGCAAGTATAACATCTCCAAAACAATCAAGTCGTAAGTGTAATCTCTTCGGCGCTGTACCCAATCACCATATACCATTGCGATTCAACTAATCAGGAAACGGAAGAACAAAAGCCAAATTCCAAATACCTGAAATCTGATCTTAATGACATCAAGCGGAGAAGTTACAGTGCGTGAAACAGCACCGGAAACTGCCCCGGCCGAAGCGTCAATAAGCGCACGTTTAATCTGCCCTGGATCTTCCAACGCCGCCGTAGGACTCATTTTCTAGGGTTTTTACTCTATAACCTAAATCAACAAAATCACAGGAAAGGCAGTACATCGGTCAACAAAAATACCCAAACCCGTCATCAATATGCACATAATAAACCGAAAAAGAAAAATGGAAAGATCGTGGAAACAGAGCTTAAATAAGGAAACGGATACAAGAAGAACAAATCACCATTAATGCTGCAACGCAAGATAAAATAAAATAAAATATTCCCAAAATCTAGTTTTGAGAAGAAAAACAAAATCCACCGACTACCTGAAAGCCCGAGACATGAGAAGAGCCGACATTGATGATATTCCGAACAGAGAGGAGAGAGGAGAGAGAAAACCCAAGAAAAGTCGGCGTTTGCGGATTCTTTTTGCGGCTAATCCGAGATTAGGGTGAGTGAGAAGAAATTTTTTGACTTGACAAAATAAAAAATGCGATCCAGAGAGAAAGCGAGGGAGAATTTGGGATTCTGTCACGTTCGCGTTCGACTTGTTCTCTGTTTTTTTAGGGATTCATTCTTATGCTTTTCTCACGGGCCGTACCGATTTTTCTTGGACGAAAGTACCCCTTACAATATTTGTCCGTCTATCTTATCGCTAATTTGTTAGAGGATGCCTCATCATGGCTTTGATTCTATATTATATCATTTAGATCTAATTTTAATGTACATTAATCACCTCTTTCTTTTAATACATTTAACATATTTCCAATTACGTTGCATTGTGTGTATTTAAATTATATCAAATATATTATAATATGTAATATGCATAAAAAATTATGAGATTGTATATCACTTTATTTCTTGATTTGGATACTAAAACTATGTTAGCTAAGGCAAATTTTGGGATAAAAATGGTTAAAAGAAAAATATATTTCTGTAAAACAATAGGTGATAAATTTTTAAAAAGGATGTATAATATTTAAGAAAATTAAATATTATGAAAAAGTTCGATCATAAAACAAAATACAGAAATCATTGGAAAAGATTTAGCTATGAGTAGAGACTAATCTTTAATAATACAAAACAAAAATTAAAAAAGAAAACTGGAAAATCTAAAACATGACAAATTCATAAAAATATAAAACCGTTAACAATGTATAATACGAAACAAATTATGTAGTTTTTGTAAATATAACATAGTATTTTGCATAGTAAAATATATATTAGTGTGACTGGAGTGTTTCTAGATTTTTTACAGATCGTACTAAATAAAAAATTATAAAATTGATCATTTATTCACGTAATAATAATATATATGGAAAAATATGATCATTTTTTAAAATTTAAAGAATTATATAATTTTATTAAAATAACATCTAAAATCTAGTTTAATATATAAAAAATTCAGATTATTAGTGAATTATAAGGTTATGTAATAATAATTATATATGGCACAATATTTTATTTTTTTTAATTTACAGAATTATATCATTTTACTAAAATAACATCTAACATATAATTTAAAATATAAAAAAATTAGATTATTAGTGAATTATAAGGGTCATGCCAACCTTTCATGCTAGTGAAGTAACATAAAATTCATTGTCTTTTCAGAAGTTCAAATGATAAGTCTTCTCAAACGTCAAACTTGGAAGAAACGCTCCATATTACCGATTATATTATCAATTTTCTAAAAAAATTAATTAACTTACTAACAAAATCCTAAATTAGTATATAATCATCCGCTTTTCCTTTTACATAATCACGCCTCCAAAGCATTATATTTGTATTCCAATTTGAAAGTAATAAACAACAATATGTTTTCATACGAGTAATTAACAAAAAAAGTTTAAAGCAATTTTCTAAACATAAACGATGTTGTCATTTTTCATCTGATTAATATATATAAATCGACATCATGCAATTAATAATATGTTATCTCGAGATTTTTGAAAAAGAATTTACTAACTTCATTGAATTTGTCAAACCCCTTAGCACTAAAAAAACATGTTGATTTCAAGGGATGAACCAATAGATTTGTCCGTTGAAAATATATCAAAAGATTTCAATGGATATCAAACATCGAAATGTTGTTGTGAGGTTGGGGAACTTGTCAATTTTTCGGGGTCTTAAAGGGGCGTGACAACACATAAGAACATATAATCAACGGGATGGCAACGGATTACCACCGTTGAAAGATCCGCTAAAAAATCGATGAAACACTTAACGTCGTATTAACGAAAATCGATCTTTGAAAGCTTTTAACGATCGTTAAAAATATATGTTGGAACCATTAAACCAACTGTTAAAAATAGCTTGTGTCATTTTAAACGGATGTGTTGCAACTACTATCACAGATCTCGTTGTCGTTTTCTTGTTTTATTGTTTTCATGAGATGTCAAAATATTTGCGAAATATTTTAATAAAGCGATGAGACTGTAGCATGCATGACTTGAAGTGTCAAGTTGAGGTTCTAAGTTGTGGAAAGCTAAATAGCTAGCCATGTTTTGTGGATAGTATCGAAGATTATGGTTAGTTGACTCTCCCCATAGAGTGGACTAAGACTCATGGATTATTATGAAGGTCAGAAAGCGGGATGTATAAAGGCATTGTAAGGAAAGTATTAAAAGAGTTATTACTAGAAGGTGGAAAACATGACCGAAAAGAGAATTTGATGATATTATTATCACCATTGAAGAGATTGGTACCGCCTACTCTGATGAATCAGAGGCAAGTGGAGATGTCAGCTTACTTCTATGTCGTGAATCACATGACTAGATTCGGTACTAAGATATAACGTAGATGTATGTTATCTTCCATAAGGGGGATGAATAAATGTTTCGACTTGGAAGGAACTTTTAATTATCAAGATGTTGATTATATGGATTAAGTTGGATATTCTATTTTGCTATTTGATGAACAAAGGGATTTTCTTATGAGATGAAATCCAAAGAAATGACTAGAGCATTGATTCCATTGGGTTAAGTTCAAATAACCTTTTGAGCTGAAACATATGTCACATACTATGTGTGGAGTGATGGAGTTCACGTTTCTACATTTATGTACGGTAAACACATGTTGGTAATGAATGCATCCCGAATTCAGATGAAACATTGAAATGATTAGGTATAAATTATTTTACGAGATACTCTAGAAGCTCACTTAGGAGAGAAAGGACTCATCGAAGACGACATCTTAAAGTTCTCAAATGCAAGAAGGAAAAACAAGTCATCGAACAAGTTTGAAGGAGACATTGTCAAGTAGAGTGATTCAGATTTTCGAGTCGTAGTTATTTGAGGTGTTCATGCTATCACCATGCAATTGAGGATGTTAGACAATGTTAAAGATAGACATAAGAGTGAGATGCTTATTATGTGATAATTTTGAAGATAAAATTCGTAAGTATGCTTAACAAGTAAGAGAATGAGCTATATACAAGAAAAATAGAGCTAAGAGTACGCACCAAAGTGTAGGGTCATGAAATCGAGGATACACACCATGAGAGAATATCAAGAAATGCGTGAGGCTAAGAAAAAAAAGCTCGGTCTATCGTCGAATCGATAATCATGGAAAGTCTACCTACTCATATGTTTTTCAACATCAATGTTCCACATAGTTTTGTAAAACCATCGGTTGCTAATCAAATATTAATTTCGGAGATTTAATAAGTATGTTTCAAGTGCATACTCTAGAGAGTTGAAATTAGACTCTCAAAAAGTTTTCAATGGAATAGGTATATGTGGTCATAAAGGAGACGCTAAACTAGTCTTCAGTGTTAGTTGTACCACAATAGAGATTTTGAGTTGGATATATATAGTGTATATAGATGCATAAAGGACGAGGTTAGGATGCTTATAGAAGAAGATAATGCGATTGCACGGTTATTGAGACAGTGCGTAAGCATGAATAGAACTAGATGGCTCATGATTTGGAAATGCATATATGGTCCTCGTGTTAAAGAATTTGATGATATACCTTAAAGAGATAAGGTATAGATTTTTTTAGGCTACATATGTTTGAAATACAAAGATTAATTAACATAAAAAAAGTGGATTGAGTTTGATGCAGACAACGAGATAGACATTGCATATCATCTGAAAAAAAAAAAAGAAATGTCGATGCATGTACATTGAGCCATAAGAGAGTTCAGATATGGCTTTTCAAGAATTCAATGAATTGATCAGTCTGATAAGTGCTTTGAGATAAAAGATAGTGCAGAGTGAGTTAGAGAGTGTAGGGTTGTAAGTAGTAAACTGTGTAGATATACCAAATAGAATTTTAAGTAATACAATTGTTTGATGATGGATTCTAGAATAGTCATCATAATCAGGAAGACACAAGGTACAAGTTCTACCAGGTCATGGAAGATGGTCTAATAATGATCAGTGGTAACGAGTATGTGTGCCAAGGGATTTAAGGATTAGATATTAGATTTTGAATAAAGCTCACCAATCTAATCAATGGTCGAAAAATTTGCATTGGAATGCTCGTCAACTTTATTGATGACTAGAGATAAGAAGGACATTGCTCGATGAGTAGCAAAATATCCAACGTGTCAATAAATTAAGGCGGAGCAACGAGTACCTAACAGAAAATTACAAAGGTTGCCAATTTCTGAATAGAAGTGAGACCGTATTATCATGGATTTTTTTACGAGTCTTCAAAGGATGCAAAGTGGAAAGGATGTTATTTGGATGGTCATGGATCGGTTAACTAAATCGGCTCATTTTATTCTGATAAAGAAGACTTTTGATGTGGGTGTTTTATCTAGCTTTAATGTTGTGTGGATTGTGAACTTCATGGGGTTCCACGCATCACTATGCCAGATCAGGATAGAAGATTGAAGGTTTTTTAAAGAGATATAGAACAAATTGCACATTATAACCATATATTTATCCACATATATGTGGATAATCTAAGTCAATGATAAGGACGTTGAAGGGTTTTTTTACGAGTATATACGCTGGAGTGGCCTGATAGTTAGGAGGATTAGTTTTCATTTGTTGAAATGGTATACAATAATACATATCATGCTAGCATTGAAATATCATCGTATAAAGCATTATACAAGCATCGTGTTGCACACCTTTGCATTAGACTAAGGTGCAAGAGCAATCTATATTAAAGCTAAGAGTGTAGAGGAAACTGTAGAAAAACTGATAATTGTTAAGATGAAAATTAAGATGACTTAGGAATTGTCATATGAGTTATTCTGACATTAAAAGAAAATACTTGTTTTTAATACAGGAGATATGGTATTTTTATGAGTTTAAGTGAGGCGTTGGATACATGGTGGGGTCTAGGTAAACAAGTTATCGCTATGGTTCATTCATTTAAGGTGATAAAATTGAATTAGAGTGGTCGCCTATCAGCTGAGTTAGCATCATCATTAGAGGGAATACATGACATGTTTCTTGTATCTTTGTTGTGTCAGTGTTTTTCTGTGCGAGATGAAATACTCATAGAATCACAAACAATTTTTAAAAAGGGCTTGACGTATAAAGAATCTTTGTTAGTCTACCAAGTAAAACGGTTGAGACGTAAGCGAATTCCGATGATAAAGGTTGTGTGGGAACATCATAACATGGAAAGAACAACATGAGAATTAGAAGAACAGGTGATACAAGAGTACCAGAGTTGTTGGAAGATGAGTAGTATAGTTCTTCTATTCATGAAATACAAATATTACCGTAAGAATCAAAGACATAGAATTCGAGGACCAAATTTTGTTGTAGTGGAGGAGAATATGAAACCCATGAAGCACATGACTGTGATTATATATATATATACATATATACCTAACATAAGTTAGGTTAAATAAGAGAAAAAAAGGGGTTGTAGTCATCTTCCGAAGAAGAGAAGAAAAAAAGGAAAGAGACAAGGAAGAAGAAGGAAGAAAAGAAAGAAAAGAAAGATCATCAATTTTTCACTACGTTCTTCATGGGTGAATTCTGATAAAAATTATGGTAAATCTCTAGACATTTTTTTTACAATTATTTCTTCAGTTTGAAGATTTATACTCAAGATATTGATTAGTTGAATGGATCTGTAATAGGAAAAATTGATTTGTGATGTTGTTAGTTATACCATCAGGAATCTTCCAAGTCATCATGAAAAATTAAAGTGATGATATTTCCCCTCAAAATTTAGTTTTATGGTTGATTATGGAGAAATTCTTACGTTTAAGTTGAGGTATGACTATAGTAGAAATTTTGGAAAATTTATAATGAGGAACCGAGACGTAATAAGTGAAGAATAGACCAAGCCTAAAATCTTCGAATGATGATTGATGGTATATACATGAGTTGGTTTTGGTGAAATTAAAGTGGTTAGGTAAGATCTGAAAAAAAACTGACGTTTGACCAGGTTTCGAGGTTAAGGAACTTGGATATTCTGGATTCGGTGATAGAGTGGAGTGATCATCTTGTCTAGTGTTCTCGATCAAGTGATTTCACAACCGAACCTTTGAAACAAGGTGTGTCCGAGTCTTCGGTGAGAGTTGTTACGTGAGGAGTATTGGGTCGACGACATTAGTATTGCGAAATTTGGATCGGGGCCAACGTCATACCGTATTGGGGTTATGTTCACCCTTCGAGCGACGGAGCGATGTAGTTAGTTAGTTTCGTGGATCTGTCAGCGATGTACCGTGTTGGGGTTATTGTAACCTTTCGAGCAATGGATCATCGTAGTTAGTGAGATCAATAGATCTACCAGTGTCGTACCGTGTTAGGGTTGTTGTAACTTTTCAAGTGACAAAGAGTTGTATTATACTGATGGGGGGACTATGTTGTGACCTCGCGAGATCTTCACTATGTTGGGGTCCTCTGGACTTTGTGAGCGTATGCCCGAGCTAGAGTCGTGTGGACTCTGTGAGTTATAATTCGGTGCGGTACTAGTCTTAGACTTAGGATACTCAGTTGGGTTAGGTAGAGTTATTTATGTGTCTATAGTGTGAAAAATATTTATTTTATATTTCACATTCAAGAGTAGGAGAATATGTGGCACGAAGTGCGTGCATGTATTGATATTACTGAGTACGTCTTCATATTCACCCCTTTGTGGACTATCGTGGATAGGCACGTTATAGCGAGGAAAAAGGATCAAAGAGGTTGAGCAGCAGTATTAGAGATTACAGTGGACTGATGGGAGAGGCATGCATGAGCTGATAAAATTTATTATACATTTTGTTTTTGTTTTGATTATGATTTTATGTGTTTTCTTTCACTATATGGTTCAAACCATTTTCAATTTCAAATAAGAGTATTAATTTTATTCTGTAATTATGTTCGAATGATGACACGTCTAGCCACCTCTTGGAGATGGTGGTGACACTCCTATTTCCGATGTTGTTCTGGGATGGGGGTGTTACAAAAAATGCTCATTGAAAATTTTGAATTGCAGACATTATTGTTGGAACTGTTGTATTTAAATGGTCATTCGTTAATATTATCAACATATAGTCGTTAAAAACTTTGTTATTTATATTGAAACCTAGTTGTGTCTATCACTACTTATCAAATCTAAACTTACTCTCAAACAATGTTTATCTTTCAAATAATAATATATATGGCTCGAGACAACGAATGTATTAATGGAAGATTCAGTTACATGAGAGGTTACATAATAACTCTTATAAGCATCTTTATAAGGCCACTGGATAATTATCAAGTTTTATTCTTGCATGGTGAAAACAATAATATTAAAGGTGTGATGATGTGTGAATCACAATTAATGGAAATTAAAAATGCTAAAGTTGTTACAACGATGACAACCAATCCATATGTCGATATGGTGATGGAAAAATTGTTTAGGTGTTGTACATTAAACGCCCAAAAAGAAGTTGAACAATGATGTATGATGATTATTCGACTTAATGGATGTAATTAAACAAAATATATATGAAGATTGTTGTGAAGGTCAATCACGTTTAACTATCATCAAGACTAGTCAATATTAAAGATGATTACAATGTGACAGAGAATTGCATGAATCATTTTGCTAATTTATGTGTGAAAACTTACTACAAAATAATTAAGCTCTAGAAATAAACTATGAGATAAAGAATGGTTTAACGAGTTAAACATGTCGCATCAGAAGATTGACGTTTGTAGAGGACACCACGATCATACCACATCCAGTTTGGAAGCCAAACTCCCAAGAATGTTACATTGAACATCTAGAGGTGACAAATCGATATGTAATATGCTTCGAATATGCATAACATGGAAAGTGTTATAGAGATTCTGACCGATCAATCATACCAGCGTCCGCCCAACACTTTTTGTTAGTGAAGAAATAACGACAAGCCAATAAGATCTAACATTTGATTCTGAGGTGACGTTGTCCCACAGATCTAGTGGTGTCAATCTCAATGAGGAAAACAAGACAACAAAATATATGATATATAGGTTTTTGTATTTTTATTATTTGTCGATAATTTAAAAGATTTATACAAATTTCTTTTAAATTTATCCTATAATTATCAATGTATGAAATTTCAAAATTTTCAACACATTATCAACGGGTATCAATTCACCATTTCAAAATTCTCGCAATATTACCAATGTGTTATTAACGACGCCTTTTTTTCAGTTTCAACGTGAAATCAAATGGACTATTCGTATATATTTTCATAAAATTAAACGAATTTCAATTATTGGATCCATTAAAACTATTAAAAATAGATATGAATAATATCGTTGATATTATCAATGAATTGTGGTTGTTAAAAATACCGTTGAAAATTACAACGGATAATTTTTTTTAAATGAATGTTTATCAATGATAAAATTAATCATTTATTCTAGTTATTGAATTAGTGCATATGTATGTAATTTAATTATGTTAAACTAGTATCATTGTATATGTATTTGTCTACATATAAAAATTTTGTCTAATTTTTCATGTAGCTTGTTCTATATATCGTTCAAGATGATTAAAATCAATGTGATAACATTTAATGGAAAAGGAAAGAGCCACTGAAAATGAAAATTCCTGTCAGACCAAAGGTATGGGCTCAAATTATTAAACTTGTGAAAAATCCAAACAATAGCGCGTGCAACTAGAGATGCTAAATGGATCGTCAACACATGGATTGGTTCTGACCCATTCCACATAAGTGCGGACTGTGTTGAGTTTTATTCAACCCATATAAAAAATGGATTTATGGGGTGGGTCAAAATTTTAGTCGACCCATATGGGTTAGCTCATATGAGCTATGAGTCAACCTGCGGACTAGATTAAAGTTATACGTTTATTATATATAATATATATATCATATTAATAACAAATAATTATAACTTTTTATATAACACAAAATACACTTGTAAGCCATCTATGAATATGAAATAATGTTTTAAAGTTTTAACTTTCAAAATATTTAGTTAAATATTGTTTTGAAGTTAAAATAATGTCTTGAAGTTTCAAAATATTTAGTATATAATTCATATACATATTATTAAAAACATATAATTTTTTATAGAATATAAAATATAGTTATAAGTCATCCATGAAGATTAAAATCATGTTTTGAAATTTGAACTTTCAAAATATTTAGTTAAATGTTGTTTTTATTTGAATTTCTATACTTTTTATTCTGTTTATCTAAGTTTTACGAATTATTTTAATACTTTGAAGTTTCAAACTATTTAGATATTTTTATTTGAAAATTTTAACATTTACTAAGATCTTTTAAGAATTTTTAAAAAATTTTATAAATTATTTATTCTATAATTGTATAGAAAAATTCTAACCCGCGGATCAACTCATATAATTCACGGATTGTGATGGGTTGGGTTAGTTCGAAAAATTACAGTCCACGTAAAATTTGGGTTGGACTGGACTAACTTAAAAATAACCTAGCCCATGGTGGGCTAGGCTGATCCGGGTTGGGGCAACTTACTTGATACCCTTACGTGCAACTATTTTTGGGTTATATTAGTTGTATCCTTAGCATCTGACACGGGTAGTTTAAAATTCTACAAAATTCTTGATGAAATTGGCTCTCATAAAAGCCTAATACAAGGAAAAGATAGAAACAGTGATACTAAGATTATTTCAATTGGGTTTAGTTAAAAGTCGTATAGAAAGGTGATTGTTAAGATGATTATAATGGATAAATTAACGTTAAATTTTGTTGAGGATGTAAGGTTTAAACATGTCTCGAATATTATATGCCTTTCATTTTTTATTCATCTCGAAAAATAATAGCTAAATAATTTTTCAGTTATTATTGAATATGAGATCTATTTTAAAGAGTTTGTTGAATAAGAACAAAGAAAAGGTTTCTTTCATGACAAATATTTTGATTTCACTACAATCGTGAGCTAAATGGTTGCTTATGTTTACTTTATTCATAAAATTTGGGTATTGAATAGGAAAATAATTGGTTCCAGTCTTATATCTAGTCATAAAAGAGTTTCTAGGCAATTCGAGAGATGTTTGATTGATCGAGGTATGGATAAAGTATTCACCATAGCTGTTGATATAGCTAGTTGAAATGATAGTGTTATCAAAATCTTAAAGAATAGGTTGAATATTTAGAAAGAATATACTTTTTTTTTTTGTTGAATGGTGAGTTTATGCATATGCGTTGGAGCATACATCTAAATTTAATTATAAAAGAATGATTATAAAAAATGGGTGATAATGTGGTAAGCACTAGTAATGTGGTTAAGTATGTAAGATCATGAGATTCAAGAGTACGAGCATTTAAAAGTTGAGTGGAAAGTAAGAAATTCAGTAGAGGAGGTATAGTTTTGGATTGCACTACTAAATCAAATTTGACTTTTTTAATGTTGTTTTCAACCTTAAAGTATAAGGAAACATTTGAACAAATAGCAGAGAAAGACAAAGTTTACGAAGATTGTTTCTGTAAAAATGATAAAATCTAGAATCGACAGTAAAAAGATTGGTCTTCCTTCAACAAAGGAATGGAAAAATACACCTCGATTGGTATAATTTTTTAGAATAGTTTATGAATCAACTCTTGTATTTTCTGCTACTAAAAGGGTAACTTCCAACAACTGATACAATGAGATTCTAATCAATTTTGGCATTATTGGTTAGCAATTTCGATCACGTTTGAGTAAAATGACATAGAACATGTAATCTAAGTATGAAAAGTATTGAGAGAGGATGATAATTTGAAATCTGAATAATTAGATTAGAATGAGCCTAAACGGCTATAAGTACAAAATACAACATTAGACCTAATTACAACATTAGACCTAATTACAGAAATTACGGTTCTACCCTTTTTACATGTATATCCTTTACACGCCCCCTCAAGATGGAGCACCCGTGGTGAGTCCAATATTGTAGCATAAGACATCAAATGGTAGTTGCGAAAGAGGCTTCGTGAGAAGGTCTGCAAGCTGATCAGCGGCTCGAACATGAGTGACTCGAAGAGTGTTCGACTCGACCAAGCCGCGAACGAAGAGATAGTCAAGAGCCAAGTGTTTCATCCGAGAATGGAAAACCGGCTTGGCACTGAGATATGTTGCTCCAATGTTGTCACAATAGATGGTGGGTGGTGATGATGACGTGACTCCAAGCTCAGATAATAACGAAATGACCTAGAGGATTTCTGCAGCGGTGGACGCAATAGATCGGTATTCAGCCTCTGTAGATGAACGGGAGATTCTGGATTGCTTCTTGGATGACCAGGAGATAGGATGTGCACCAAGGAAGAGAAGATACGCTCCGGTGGACTTGAGATCATGAGAATCTCCAGCCCAGTCTGCATCGGTAAAGGCATGTAAAGAGAGGGTGTTGTGCGCGGATAAGTAGATACCTCGATCCTTCGTGCCAGCGAGATAGCGCATGAATTGAGATAGCTTGTTGACCACAAAGCATACATCCGGTCGTGTGAGAGAGAGATATTGTAGGCCGTCAACAATAGGTCGGTATTCCATTGGATTGGAGAGGGAAGTACCGGTGTCTAGTGTCAAAGTGAGGTGGACGGCATGGGTGTGGGAACCGGCTTTGATTCATGCATGAGACAGCGGTGGAGAAGATCATTGATGTACTTACGTTGAGTCAAAAGTAGGCCATTAGACGTTCGCATGGCTTCTACCCCGAGAAAGAACGATAGGTCACCCAAGTCTTTGATGGAAAAGCGTGCGGCTAGGGCATCAATGAACTGTTGTACCTGTGATGCGGAATTGCCTGTAACAACAATATCATCAACATAGACCAGCACGTATAATTGTAGTGCGGTTGTGTTGAGAATAAACAGCGAGGTCTCCGCCAGAGAGTTTGTGAAACCACGAGCGAGAAGGAATGTGCGAAGCTCCGAATACCATGCTCGAGGAGCTTGTTTGAGTTCGTAGATTGCTCGTTGAAGTCTGCACACATGATGAGGGTGAGTTTTATCGATGAAACCCGAGGGTTGAGACATGTATACCTACTCCGAAAGTTGACCTTGTAGAAAGGCATTATTGACATCAAGTTGTCGTAGACTCCAACCGCGAGAGACAACAATACTCAAGATGACACGAATGGTGGTTGGTTTCACAACCGGGCTAAATGTCTCATGATAGTCGATGCCCGATCTTTGGTGAAACCCCTTTGCAACAAGTCGAGCCTTGAATCGTTCCACAGATCCGTCTTGCTTTCGTTTGATGCGAAACACCCATCTGCAACCAATGATATTCTTTGCTTGAGTGGCTGGAACAAGCTGCCACGTTTCATTGCGATGCAAGGCTTGTAACTCAGCATCCATTGCTGCACGCCACCGAGGATCCTTTAAGGCTTGAGTAATGTTTGCTGGTTCACTCTCTACCTGAGCAACAAGAGCAGATCGGTTATTGCGCTT
>CM071871.1:16777246-16795877 GCA_036759665.1 Gynandropsis gynandra
AATGAAAGACGACGGATGACCTAAACGGGAATGCCACTCGGACGAAGTGGTCTTGACACTATGAAATGCATGAAAGGGAGACGAGGTATCCCAAGGCAACCGGCAGCGGCGGCACGGCACAAGAGAGGTCAAAATCGAACGGCGGTTTTATGCCCACACTGTAGCCGAGTCAGGCGAGGAGAGAGGGAAGGTCGAGCGGGCGAGGGAAGAGGAAGGGCGGCACCGCGTCTGATGTCAAGGGTCGCAACAGTCAGCGACTGACGGCGAGAAGGTAGAGCGGCGAAGCGCAGAATCGCGGCGGTTCGAGTGAGCGGCGCACGAAGCGAGCTTTGAGCAAAAGGCGTTTTGCGATGCCGGCGATTCACGTTCGTTAGACCGGCGTTCCGGAGGCGCCCTTGGAGGTAGGTCTTCATACTCGGAGCGGGTGTCCGGTAAGCGAGTGGCAGCGGCAGCGGCTGGGTGGGTTGAAGAACCCTAACCCTATCCGTAAAAAAAATTAAAAAAATAGTTTAAATTTAAATTAAAGAATTTTAATTTAAAGATTAATAATTAAGTTCTTAAACGATAAATTGTTTATCGTTAGGCTTTTCCTTCATCGTAGACGTTTTGAATATGTTCTCGTTTACATGGTACGGCCTGACTACCAGGAGGTATGTAGTTCAAGAATACAATTCATACGTCTATGACATCAGATGTCTAGTGGGAGGGAACAATTAGTTTTTGTATACGCCTGGACTACCCGGAGGACATGAACTTAATTGTTATCCGACCATGAGCTGAAGGATGAACTCAACTATATTGATAGGAACGACCTGACTATCAGGTGACTATGTGATATAGAGCCGAAGTTAAACCACTATAAATTTTATGGGGATAAAATTTATAAAGAATCTATTTTATATGTTTGGGAAACGTCTTGACTACCAAGGGGCTCAGGCATATAGTTATAGATAAACGCTAATTGGAAATAAGATTTCTAATGTTATCGTAACATTGATTAGTGAATATATCATTTAGATGAAGTACACGTCTTAATGATATATATACGATGTCTAACTCTCTGCTGTAAATTTTCCTTTCGCTTTTTAGATCTCCTAAGAATGTCTCAGTTCAACTTGCGTCCAATTCTCGAGACCAACAAGCTGGTTGGTGAGAACTTTGACGAATGGCAACACATTTTACGCTTGATGCTGACACATGAGAAGCTGATCGATGTGGTTGACAAACCGGCTCCTCAAGTGTCAGACCCAGCGAATGACGAGGCTTTTAGTGAATACAACAAGTATGAAGAAAAGTGTATCAGTGTGAAGTGTCTCATCTTGACGTCAATGAGTGGCGAACTCCACAAGCAACACGAGCATATGGATGCCAAGCAGATCATGGAGCATCTTAAGAAGATGTTCGGTGAGCAGAGTCGGACGACAAGGTCCAAGCTGCCAGGGACTTTGTTCAAGTCCACTCTGAGTGAGGGATCTCATGTGGGACCCCATGTTCTTCGGATGATCAGTCTGATAGAACAATTTGAGAAGCTGGGGTGTACCTTCTGCAAGAAGATGCAGCTGGAGATGATCTTGCACTCACTTCCGGAGTCCTTCTCCCCGTTCGTGGTCAACTACAACATGAACAAGCTGGATGTTGAGTTGCATGAGATGCACAACATGCTCACTAAGTATGAGAAACAGATGTCCATTGGGAAGAGGGTATCAGGATCTATGCTGATGGTTGGGTAGTCCTCTTATCAGAAGAGGAAGAGCAAGAAAAGGCCCAGGACCAGGCAGAGCGTGCCTAAGTCTGGTGAGACCAAGGCAAAGGGCGGTGCCACCAAGGCCATCCAATCAGAAGCCGAGTGTTACTTCTGCAAGAAGAAAGGGCATTAGAAGAGAAACTGCAAGTAATACCTGTAGTCTCTCAAGGGCAAGAAACAAGGTAAGACATTCATGGAAAATGTTTTAATGATTTCCTTAACCACTATTGATTCATCTAGATGGGTATTGGATATTGGTAGCAGTTTTAACGTCTGAAATATGTTGCAGGGATTGAGGATCAGTAAGAGGTTCCGGAAGGAAGAATTCAATCTGAAGGTTGGAAACGGTGCAAGTGTTGCTGCTCTAGCTGTAGGATCGATTTCTCTTGTCATACCTACGGGCAAGACTTTGTTGTTAGAAGACTATTACTACGTTCCTAAATTTGTTTCGAACGTTATTTCTATTTCTATACTTAATAGACGTGGATTTCGAACAGTTTTCAGTAGTAACATTTGTTCTATATATCTTGGTGATGATTTATGTGTGAATGGTTACTTGCAACAAGGAATTTATGTCTTACCTGATGTTAATGTAGAAGAAATTAACATGCATGTTTCGGGCCATAAGAGAAAGGTAGATGATCGTCAAAGACAGACATACCTTTGGCATTGTAGACTTGGTCACATCGCTGAGAAGAGGATAAACATGTTGCATAAAGATGGTCTTCTGGGCTATTTCGATTATGAATCTTATGCAACTTGTGAGTCCTGTCTCACTAGTAAGATGACCAAATCTTCATTTAGTGGAATCGGAGAGAGAGCTACAGAACTCCTAGGACTCATACATACCGATGTATGTGGAACTATGAGAGTTCAAGCAAGGGGTGGATATCCATATTTCATCACGTTCAGTGATGATATGTCGAGATATGGATTTTTATTCTTGATGAGACATAAATCCGAGTCTTTTGAAATGTTAAAGAGATTCCGCAGTGAAGTGGAGAAACAAACTGGAAAGAGCATCAAGGTGTTGAGATCTGACCGGGGCGGTGAATATCTTAGTCATGATTTTGTCAATTATCTAAGACAAAATGGGATTTTGTCTCAGTGGACTTCTCCTGGTACACCACAGCATATTGGTGTGTCCGAAAGGAGAAATCAGACTTTATTAGATATGGTCCGATCCATGATGGGGTTCACAGATCTTTCCACTAAAGCAGTCTCTATGACTCCATATGAGATATGGAAGGGACGGAAACCAAACCTGAGACACATCAAGGTTTGGGGTTGTCCGACCTTCGTTAAGAGACTTCAGCCAGACAAGCTTGATGCTAGGTCTGACAAGTGTAGGTTCATAGGATATCCTAAGGAAACTATGAGATATTATTTCTACCACCCGTTTGAGCACAAAGTGTTTCTGGCCAAAATGTCAACCTTTCTTGAGAGGGAATTCCTTGAGGAAGGAATTCATGGTGGGGAAGTAGTTCTTGATGAGATTCAAGGACCCGACGAACCAACATAAGCTCATGGACATGAGATGTCAAATGAGCATTCTTGGTTGGGTGATACAGTGTTAGGCTCCGGTGCTTCAACTTCAAATGTTGAAGTAACAGTGCCCGTTCAAGAACAAGTTCAGGAACTTGTTCAGGAACAAGTCCAGCAAGATATCCCAGTGCAAGTTGAATATGCTACACAACCTTTCTTGAGAATGTCAACATGTTCTCGACGTGCACCTGACAGACTTAATCTGATGGTGCAAGAGGACGTGGTCGGTCATAGTGATGACGACCCGTTGACTTTCCAAGAGGCTATACAAGGCCCAGATTCTGAGAAATGGTGGAAAGCCATGGAATCCGAGATGGAATCTATGAAGATCAATAAAGTATGGACTTTGGTTGAATCTTCTCATGCTTCCAGACTGATCGGTTGTAAATGGGTTTACAAGAAGAAGATTGGAGCTATAAAGCTCATCTAGTTGCCAAGGGGTATAGTCAACGAGAAGGGTTTGACTATGAAGAAACATTCTCCCCCGTGGCAATGCTCAAATATATTCGGATTCTGCTTGCAATAGCGGTGTACTATGACTATGAGATTTGGCAGATGGACGTGAAAACAGTTTTCCTTAACGGAGAGCTCCAGGAAGAGGTTTTCATGACTCAAACTGAGGGTTTCACGTCGCCAACTAAGGTCATATGATATGCAAGATTCAGAGGTCTATTTATGGACTCAAGAAAGCTTCTCGAAGCTGGAACATTCGCTTCAACAAAGCAGTTGAAAAGTTCAACTTTGTTAGATGCGATGAAGAGCCTTGTGTGTACAAGAAGTTTAGTTGGAGCACGGTTGTCTTCCTTGTGCTTTATGTGGATGACATTTTGCTCATGGGAAATGACATTTCGACGTTTCAAGAGACAAAGTCATGGTTGTCTGATCAGCTCTCCATGAAGGATCTAGGAGAAGCAGCCTATATTCTGGGAATAAAGATCTATAGGGATAGATCGAAGAGGTTGCTTGGATTGTCACAATCCCAGTACATTGACCGTATCGTGAGATGATACAACATGGAAAGTTCCAAGAAGGGCTATCTACCGATAGGCATTGGAATTTCTCTTTCTAGGGAGGATTGTCCTAAAACCCCGGAAGAAAGAGAACGCATGAGTCGAATTCCCTACGCTAGCGCAGTGCGAGCCATCATGTACTCCATGACGTGTACTAGGCTTGATGTAGCCTACGCACTAAGTGTAGTGAGTAGATATCAGGCAGATCTTGGTGAGGAACACTGGTAGGTTGTTAAGAATATCCTTAAGTACTTACGAAGGACTAAGGACCAGTTCCTCGTTTATGGTGGTTCTAACTTGGTGTTAGAATGATTTACTGATGCGAGTTTCTCGACAGACAATGATGACAATCGGTCCATTTCAGGCTATGTATTTTGTCTGAATGAAGGTGCAGTAAGTTGGAAGAGTTCCAAGCAAGCTGCTATAGCCGATTCGGTGACTGAAGCAGAATATATAGCGGCTTGCGAAACAGCTAAGGAAGCGGTTTGGATGAGAAAGTTCATAGATGAACTTGGTTTGGTACCTTCGATAAAGGAAGTCGTTCCTTTATTGTGTGATAACACCGGATCTATTGCTCAGGCGAAGGAACCAAGGTCTCATCAGAAATCGAAACATGTTATGCAGAAGTTTCGCCTGATACGAGAGATCATAACGCGTAAAGGAAAATGCAATAGATCCGTTCATGAAGGCGCTTTGGTCAAAGGAGTTTTACAAGCATAAGTTGAGGATCGGATTGAGAGAGATGACTCGCTGCATTAGTTTTTACACATGTAGCGAGTTGTAATTTAGACATCGATTTTATTTTTAATAATATATGGTATTATTTTCATTTGATGAATTTTCATAAGTGTATGATAGAGTCCAAGATTAAATCTGAAACTTGACATTATGATAGAGATCATAATAAAGAGAGTCAAGTTTTTGTATGATTTAATATGAATTGTTCTTGTTCGTAGGATCACTACTCGAACTACAGTGATCCGGAAAGAACAACATGTATGTGATAAGTTTCCATGGTGATAGAAATCAGTAGATCTCTTTTACTGAATCATATATATGGGTGATACACATGATGATGTGATCACTGAACTGATCTAAAGGGAGAAATGCTTAATGGTTAAATAACCAATAAACCGTCATAAGATTTCTCCAGATAGTTAGATAGTTAGTTTTTCCTTAGACCTGAGATTAGTATAGTAACTAGCATCTTATCTATTATTCTTTGATTCTGGAAACCTAGTAACTTAGAGTACTAGTTGAATACATATTAGGAATAATTAGATATTTGCGTAGTTAGTGACTGGTCAAGATGGGATCCGTCAACTCTTGGTAAGAATTTGAGCTCTATGTTGTCAGTAATCACAATGAATGTACGAATATCTGGCCAGAGTACATTGAATGAATAAAGAAAGGTGTTTCTTAGGTTCATTCATCAGTCAGTTGTGATTGACATGAGACATAGTCGATGATCCGTAAGGCTGATGATCATCTCGTTTTCTTACGTATTTCTTGCACGATTTTAGAGATATTTACGATATAGATGCGATGTTTACGTATGATTTTGTATCCGTTTTACTCGTTTTCATGTTTTCGTGTTCTTACAGGTTTTATGCATATTTGGTTCATTTTGGAGCTAAAGGACGTACACGAGACAAAGTACAAACATCGAGGATCATCACGGAACAAGCGGGACGAGAATCGGCGAAGAACACCCGTGCCTGCACGGGGCGTTTAGTCGGCAAGTCTATCCAGCAACTTGAGCCCGACAGGGCACACCCAAGCCCGACCGGGCCACACCTCAGCCCGACCGGGGCACTCCCTAGCCCGACCGGGGCACCTCTTTTCATCGCGTTATTGTGCGATCTTCCGCGCCGTACCCGAGCGGCTCATTTTCTCTACCCGCACAGGTCGCGACCATCACCTGCAACTTAAAATAAGTTAATTTGACTTAAAACAAATGGAAGATTGTGGGGGACTCATACAAGAAGGAAAACGACTTTAAAGGAGGAAAAAGGGAGGTTCTTGCGAAAGAGACTTTCGAGGAGCATTGGAGATCAACTACACCCTTCGGTTTTGTTTGGTTTTCATGTTCTTGAGACCTTCTATTTCATTTATGATTGTTTACGGACGCATGAGCGAGTAGTTTGTTTGTTCTAACTGAAGGGATTAGCCCTTGGCTATCCCGGATCCACTTTTGATTTATCTTTGAATGCATCTTCCCATTTTCGTTTATCTATTCTTTATCTGAGTGCTTAAATGACTCGTATTTACGAAGGCCACGTTGATGCATGTGTTTAGGGGTTAGGAGAAGGACCGAAAGGAGAATTCTAGTCCTAGAAGATCAGATTTAGAACAACCGAGGTTAGGCCACGAAAGTAGGGTAGCAGCGGTTGAGGGTAAAACGGATGAATCACATATCTTATGGGTTTAGTTCAATGTGTCAGCCACGAAAGTAGGGGCAACTTGACTAGATCACGTGTCTATGCCTCGAGAGAGGGTAGATATCATATTAGGATCGTCAGCCTTAGATAATTTGACTGGGATTGCATGATAGATAGATTGATTGTTGATTTCGGTAGTCTTGTGGTGAAACCGGTTTCCTGGAACATTTGTCTCATTCTTAAGAACTAGTTTGTTTATTTGCTTTTAGTATTTCATTCTTCAAACCATATTTCGTTCGTTAGCAAGTTTGATTCACAGTTAGAGTCTAGGTTGTGTTGCGTAGTCTCTGTGGGATCGACACCTGAAGTACTACACACGTGCCGTGCACTTGCGGGTAGTTTAGGTTATTTATTTAACTTTAAGAACGCATCAAGTTTTTGGCGCCGTTGCTGGAGACTATTGTCAATGCGTCTTAGATTCGAGCCTAGAGTCTTTCTTGCTTTGTTTTTGTTTTTGTTTTTGTTTTCTTTCGATTCTTTCTACCTAATTCCATTCGTTTGTCCTTTGTCGGTTTATGACCAGATCTCAAGGCACTTTTAGTCTACTCCGAATCGACCCACAGATCGAACGAACTTGCAGACAACTGAGAAAGGGCAAGGACGAAGGTAACACAGAGCCGTCAGATCAACGAGATATGGATAATTAGAACGACCGCGAACAGCTTCAGTTACCTCTCGGTAATTTGGGGCATATGCAGCAACAGCCACTCGCGCCTCAACCGCGAGAACCACAGGCTCCTCCACCACGTCGTCTCAGGGATTACGTGGTGCCGAATATGAACAACGTGCAAACAGCCATAAGGATGCCTGCTGTTGCGAGAGAACAGATCGAGATTAAGCCAGCGATGATCAACATGCTTTATCAGAAGCAATTCATGGGTGACAATCATGAAGATCCCCATCGGCACCTCAGAGACTTCCTTGAGCTTTCCGGTACATTCAAGATACACGAAGTCTCAGAGGATGCGATCTTATTGCGTTTTTTTCCCTTCTCAATTGGGGGAAGGGCGAAAACTTAGCTGCAATCGCTCCCCGCTGGATCTATCACGACTTGGGATCAGCTCTGCACATTGTTCTTATCGCGTTTCTTCCCTCCGAGCAAGATGATTCAGATGAGGGCAGAAATCACAACATTTAGATGTAGAGATGGAGAAACTTTGTTTGAGGCCTGGGGCAGATTTAAGGATCTTCTACAGATGTGTCCACACCATGGTCTTGAGCAGTGGTACGTTATCCAAACCTTTTACAACGGAATTTCAGATGAACACCGAACAACATTAGATAATGCTGCCAGAGGATCGTTTATGGATCTGAGCGTCGAGGAGGCATACGAGCTGATCGATCACCTTTCCATGAACCACACCATGTGGTCAACACCGAGAGGTATGCCTAACAAATTTCGTCGCCTATATGAGCCAAATCAGAGCCGAGCAACGGGCAATGCAGCAAACGCCATGTACTGTGTGAATTGTGGAGATACAGAGCACGTGGCTTATCAATGCACGCTGCAAGAGAATGTGGAATATAGGAATTATGCCAAGCAGAAAGGAAACACGCAATTCGGGAATACCTACAATCCGAATTGGAGGAATCATCCGAACATGTCATACCGAACGATTCAACCGATGAAGTATTCGGGATTGCAGCAACCACAGCAGCCATACCAGCAAAATAATCATCAATTCCAGCAAGCTCAAAAAGTTCGGCAAGCTCCTCAACCTCCTCAAGCCCCTTCGTCGAACCTTGAGGCGGTACTACTCGAATTTATTAAGGAGCAAAGGCAGCAAACATCGACTCAAACCAAATTCAATGCGAACGTGGGGACAGCGATCAACTAGCTCAAAACTTAGATGGAGTCCTTGAGCAATCATGTGAAGAGTTTAGAGAACTCCATAGCACAGCAAGCTGCCTCATTCTCTCGGAATCCCGGACAACTTCCAGGTAAACCCGAGCTAAACCCGAGAGAGTACGTGAATGCTATTTCTGTGTGCAGTGGTGATGTGGCTGAAAATTCACCCTCCAAAGAGCGAGGGCAAGCAGCTGGAACATGCATGAAAAGAGGCAAAGGTATGGTTGCGATTATGGATGGAGTTGAACCAGATTTAGACAAACCATACGTTGCTCCACCGGTGTACCAACCTCCGATACCGTTTCCTCAACGGTTGGTGAGCAGTAAGAATGAAGAATAAGTGGGCAAATTTTTAGAGGGTCTCAAGCGGCTTGACATCAACATCCCATTCGTCGAAGCCCTCCAAAAGATGCCTAATCACACCAAACTCATCAAAGAGGTATTGTCCAAAGAGAAGCACATCGAAGAGAACGAGACTGTAGCACTCACCGAGGAATGCAGCACTATCCTTCAAAACATGCTGCCACCAAAGTTGAAGGACCCCGAAAGCTTCTCCATTCCATGCATAATAGGTAATATAGATATTGAAAATGCTTTGTGTGATTTAGGAGCAAGCGTGAGTATCATGCCACACTCAGTTTTTAAGCGGATGGACTTCGGGAATCTCAAACCTACAAAGATGTGTCTACGCCTCACGGATCGCTCGGTAAGATATCCGGTGGGAATCGTTGAAAACGTTCCCACCATGGTAGGTAAGCTTTTCATTCCCACTGATTTTGTTGTACTTGAAATAAAGGAAGATGTTAGGACACCTATTATTCTTGGTAGACCGTTCTTAGCTACTGCAGGTGCCTTGATAGACGTACAACAAGGAAAGTTGTCCTTACGTGTCGTAGATGAGACGATCGAATTCAACCTGTCCAGCCCCATGAACGGACCCTTATCCAAGGAGTCTTGCCTTAGGGTTGATTCGCTGGACGAGTTATCAAAAGACACGCTTGATCAAGTGAGTATGTCCGATTCTCTTGTACGGTATTTGACACGAGTTTTCGATAATGCAGGATTTACGGACGAAGGAGCTGAGATGTACACGAAATTCATGAGTGCTATTGAAGCACTAGGAGACGCCCCATGTGAGAAGATACCACACGAAAAGCACACTGGTTTCACAGTGCAGAAGACGTCCTAACTCGAGCCCCAGCCAACTCTATCTTCCTTTCGGTATGAGTACGTTGATTCCAATAAAACATACCTTGCTGTTATGAATGCTAACATGAGTGCAGATGAGATGAGAAAACAACCCACACGCGTAAAGAAACATAGGAGAGTCAGCTCTTCAGCGTGTATGCACGGAAATTATACGGAAGACAACCACGAACCTTCCACCGAAACTCAAAGGAGGCTGCACCCGCACTTGCACGAGGTAATGGAAAAAGATATCATAAAACTTTCAATGCAGATACCCTTTGTCCAACCTCAGACAGCGAACGAGTGAATCTCGTGCAAGACGTGCCAAAGAAAGAAGCAGTTACTAAAGGATGGCACAACAAAGAGACCTTACCTCATGACCTCCAACCAGGTGATTTAGTTCTACTTTTCAATTCTCGTCCTAAGCTTTTCTCGGGCAACCTACGGTCTCGTTGGTTTGGTCCTTTTCAGGTACGAGAGGTATTCCCACATGGAGCAGTAGAACTTTGGAGCAACTCGAGTGGGACATTCAAAGCTAATGGACAACGGCTAAAGCTCCATCAAGCCGCTCAACCGATCGTAAGTGGAAACTCCATTTCCCTTTCCGATCCACCTGTCGCGCACGAATGAGGAATGGAGACATCAAAGCTTAAAGACGTTAAATAAGCGCTTTCTGGGAGACAACCCAGTTGTTTGATTTTATTTTTTTAGTTTTTAGTTTGAGACTCAGTTATTCGTTTTCGGTTAAAAAACAGAAAAACACAAAAAATACCACCGCAAACGTGCTTCACTTCTCTTACCCTCCATCGGAGCATCACGTCGAGGACGCCGTTCAATTCAAGTCTGGGGGAGCAGCTCACGTTTGTCAGGTGATTTCGTTTCATTTTCTTTCATCTTCCCTTTGACTTTGTAGCTTTTAGGTTATTTTTGTGGTTTTTAGTTTGTTTTTTGTTTTCGCGAGTCAGAGTCGTCCCAGGCACTTGTCCGGTGCCACGTTTTGAGATGAACCCTGAACCTAGGATGCTTAAGAAGTTAGTCTTTCCGTGAGATTTTGCATGATTGAGCTAGGTTTTCCCTAAGCGTTAGAGCTTATTAGTCGGCTGAAAAACAATTGGTCATAGTTCTTTGGGAATCCTAGTGTTGCTTGTGGGGGGTTTAGACGAGGTTGCTAGGCTAGTTTATCGTTTATTCTCTCTACCCAGATGGTCATACTTCGTGTAGATGATGCTTTACTTCACTTTTCTATGAGGATTACTATATCGTATGAGATCGAGCTTATTTGCAAATTAAGAGCGCACACTAACACTCCGCTGTCGATAGAAATAATGCCTAACACGCATGATCTAAAATCTATATGAGTGCATCGACCTTGATACTCTTTCGATGGCTCGGGTCTAAGTGGTGGGTTGGCAATCATCTTTCTACGTCCTAAGGGCATGGCACAAATAAAACGCCGCCTATTCCGCTGCACTTATAAACGAGATGCATGAGTATACCGTCACCAGTAGTCTGGGTCTAAGTAGAGGATGGATCCCTTCAAATCCGACGTCCTAGAAGTCTAGTGTGTATTCAAAGAAAAAGAAAAAAAAGAAGAAAAAAATAAAAAAGGGAAACGAAAAAGAAGTCATAAAAAGAAAATAAAAAGAAAAAATAAAAGAGAAAGAAAAAGAAAAAAAAGGAATAAAGAAAGAAAGAAGCTCGGAAAAGAAACAAGTCTCCTCGGTTGTTTTAGGTTTAGCATTGTCTGAAGTCTTGTTTGGTGGAGAGAGTTACGGTGGCTTGTTTAGTTTTCCTTTAATTTACTTTCTCATGGGTAGCCTTGGTGAACCTAGGATGAAGACCGAAAACTTAATTAGGCCGAATTTGCTCTCGACGTGCTAGTTGATCGGTTAGGTTCGCTTTAGCGGTGTTTCAAGGAGAAAGGGGAATTCTAGGATTTTGTATACCCCACGTGTTCCACGTTTACGTTTGCTTAGGGTGGACAAGCAAACATTCAAGTCTGGGGGATTTTGATCATCTCGTTTTCATACGTATTTTTTACACGATTTTTGAGATGTTTACGATATAGATGCGATGTTTATATATGATTTTGTATCCGTTTTACTCGTTTTCGTGTTTTCGTGTTCTTACAGGTTTTTATGCATATTCGGTTCATTTTGAAGCTAAAGTACGTACACGAGACAAAGTACAAACATCGAGGATCATCACGGAACAAACGGGACGAGAATCGGCGCAGAACACCCTTGCACGCGCAGGGCGTTAAGTCGGCAAGTCTGTCCAGCAACTTGAGCCCGACAGGGCACACCCAAGCCCGACCGGGGCACACCTCAGCCCGACCGGGGCACTCCCTAGCCCGACCGGGACACCTCTTTTCATCGCGTTCTTGCGCGATCTTCCACGCCGTACCCGAGCGGGTCATTTTCTCTGCCCGCGCGGGTCGCGACCGTCACCTGCAACTTAAAATAAGTTAATTTGACTTAAAACAAATGGAAGTTTGTGGGGGACTCAGACAAGAAGGAAAACGACTTTAAAGGAGGAAAAAGAGGCCTGAGATCGAGATTCAGTCATTCATTATTCAGTTCTTGATCGAGGGAGAGAGAAGGAAGGTTCTTGCGAAGGAGACTTACGAGGAGCATTGGAGATCAACTTGACACTTCGGTTTCTTTTTGTTTTCATGTTTCTTAGACCTTCTATTTCTTTTATGTTTGTTTACGGACGCATGAGTGAGTAGTTTGTTTGTTCTAAGAGAAGGGATTAGCCCATGGCTATCCCGGACTTTACTAGATCACGTGTCTATTCCTCGAGAGAGGGTAGATATCATATTAGGATCGTCCGCCTTAGATAACTTGACTGGGATTGCATGATAGATAGATTGATTGTTGGTTTCGGTAGTCTTGTGGTGAAAACCGGTTTCCTGGAACGTTTGTCTCATTCTTAAGAACTAGTTTGTTTATTTGCTTTTAGTATTTCATTCTTCAAACCATATTTTGTTCGTTTTGGGTAAAGTTGTTACTCAAATGAGTAAGGATGTTCTTCACGCTATCCGGTTGTTGGGAAGTGTTGCTAGACGCCAACCTCGTTTAGTTAATTAGTGGAGACTAATTAGCTACCGGTTTAGTGATGAACCTACGAGGTCACAGATATACGAGAGTCTCGGTATCTACTTGTGATTGTTAGACAACAGTGTGGAATGCAGTTATATTCATCCGCTAGCACCGAAGAATATAATTGTATTTGTTTTTCTTTTGGGGTTAGTACATAAGATGTACGTGCAAGTGTGTGTATGGAGATATATGTACTTCGACTATTTGAGATATTACGTAAAGCCAAGTGGGAGATTGAAAGTAATTTGCCTCTTATGTAATATTCCTATAGTCACGGGTTTAAGTTGTAATTACTAAAAAATAATAATTATAAATAAACGAAAAACGAGTTTTCGTTATCAGATTTTGATTAGCAAAATCAAACGAAACCCTAATAACCGTCAAAAGAAAACAACCGAAGAACGAGAAAACGTTTTTCGTTCTTCATCTGAGAATTCCGCACCAACGGTTGGAAGGCAGATCCGATCTCAGCATGGATACGTGCAGAGGGTTTGTGCTATCAAGTCTATCACATCCGACAATCACACGTTCAACGACAAGCTATTATGAAATCGTTTCTAAATCTGTTCGTCGTTGAAACACCGAAAAACTAATCCGAACATGACTAGATCTTGAATTCGGGTTGATAAAAATACGCTTCCGCACCCAAATTCAACCCAACAATTTCTTTGATATTTTTATATTGATATAAAACTTTTCATTTAATTTAAGTTTAATCTCATTGGTGTATTTTTGTTGAGTAGAATTTTGTGGAGAATCATCAATAGAGCAATCAATATGTTGTATAAAGTAATGACAACAAACTTGGTAACTATTCTTTATGATATTCTTTTTAGGTTGATGTCATCTTTTACCAATTTGTGTTATGTTAAAAATTTTCAGATATGTGCGTTATCACATCTTGAGAGTAACTTTTAATACATTTTTTAGACTTAAACAAGTTCATGGTTCTTCAATATATCTCTGTTTGATATTCAATTATGTTTTTTATAAATTTATTCATATCTAACCTTTTTTTCTATATGAAAGAATGATTTAATCTTAGATTTTGACAAAAAAATCCAAATAATATCCAAATAATAACTTAAAAATCAAATTAATGAAAGTTTAGATTTTAATTTGGTTATCATTTTTGTACATACAACCAAATAGAACATATCGATTTAATCATAATGTCTGAACAACTCATACCTGTTATAACCAAACCAAAATTTGAATCGAAATCCGATACTATCGGGTCTAATTATTAGTTTATAATGCCTAATTATGACTTTTAAGTTAGATGTACCAAAATACAATTGACATAATACACATATTTTATCAATTAACAATTATATATAAAAGTTATTGTAAATGGTGGCTTTTGGTGAAGCCACCTCATCAACCAATTATTTATTTATTTTATTTTGGAATACAAAATGTCACATCATCCATCACCTTAAATCTCCATCCAAACATTTTTTGTTAAATTTTTTATTATTTAAATATAAATTTTAAATTTTTTTACGTAAGAAAAGTTCAACATGTAAAAAATTAAACAATTAAATGAGTAAAAATAAAAATTTCAATTTAAACGTTTTTATCTCTAAAAAAATTCAACATGCAAAAAATTAAACAATTAGACGAGTAAAAATAAAATATGTTTCGTTTCTTAGAAGTTCAACCGGCTTCTTCTCATGTTCTCTTCATCTCTACAAAATGGGACTCTCGATGTCATCGAAACAAACCTAATCCAAGATCAACCATAACCAATAAATTCCATCACTCTTCTAATCGAAACCTCACACTCATGTTGATCTTCTCTTCGAATTCCATCGAACAACCTTTGTATCTAAGCTCTGATAATCCAAAGGAGATGATGGATTCATTTCTCCTAATGTCGGATCTTCAAATGAAATTCGGATTCCAACCGACCAAGTTGTCCCTTTTACATATAAGAAGGTATAGATTTGTTTCTCCTCATGTTGTCTTCCTGAATAATTTGTATCACTACTCGAATGATACAATTCGCATTCTAGCTTATCGTTGGCAGACGAACTCTTGACGCTTGGCAGGCGAATCTCAAAGCTCCTCCTCCACCTCCATTTCTTCGTCTTGGTTCTTAAGGTAAGGAACTTGATATCGCGACGAAGACGACGACACATATGATAATGTGGATGATTATCTCGACACCATCATTGTTGGCTTGAATTCCGAAACTATAGTTGTCGGCTTGAATTCAGGCACCATCCCTTTCGGTGAACCTATGTAAGTTCAAAATGCTTGACCATCAATTGTATGAAAAATGCTTCAATAAACCAATATGGTTGTTTTTTAGTCCTTATGGATGGAAATAATGTGTTACTTTTCTTCACATGATCTCTAAGATCTGAGGCGAGGACTGTTTCATCCTAAAATTGGAGTCGAGCCTGATAGTGAAAGGTTACTGCATCCGAAAGTCAGTCAGTTCGATAGATAATCCCATTGGAACTTTTTGTTATGTGACCTTACTGTAAGAGATAAATTATTATGTATATCTTTACAAGCATAAAGAGATGGAAGAAAGGCCATCCATTGAATCTTGCCGCTATTATGGTTTCTATATGAAAATTAATGCATATGGACATTTTCAAACATCTATACATAACAAAATTAAAGATTAGCCATATTTTTTTGATGTCATGGTCTCGATCATTAAAGCCTTTTTATTTTGGTGATATGATTTAGTGATTTTATAAGGAAGAAAGTTTTTTGTTTGCTCTTTGTATCCTCATTTATGTTTTTATGTTCTAAAAAATGATTATCCAGTTCTTTTTCTTGGTGTAAACGCAACAGTTCTCTACGTATTCATCGTAGACTTGAGATGCTTCAAGGTATGTAACCTAAGAGTTGTTTTGTGTGTGAGAAAAGTATTGTTTACTGCTTTGATATGTTTGGCATGCACCAAATTCTCAATGTCCCTATCTATATCACAAAGGTTTCAAGAATTGACATCTTCTACTTAGACATTGATGGAAAAAAAATATGTTTTTTTCATCCTATGTTGAGGAACATGTATGATCATGTCACGATGATTAGGAATTCTTAGTCATGTGGGTAGGCCATGATCATGTATCTGCATCAGAAAGGATTCCCTAAAGTTTTCCTCCATTTTGTAAGAGATGAAAGGCCTCTATCAATTGCTAAAGTGAAGATCGACGTAATGGATCTACTTTCCATTCACTTTTGCTAATTCTACCAAAGGTTTAGGATCTCCACGTAGAGTTCCATCAGGTTAAACTTTCTTGGAAAGTTGAAGTATAATATAATGGAAAGTAATAGTGTTCGTAAAGGTTAGGTTGGGTCGCCGAAATGGGTTTGGATATGAATATAAAATCGAAATCTGATGTAGTTAGTCATGATGGCTGCTCATTGCGAAATGTCGGGCATGAATCGTCTTCATCAGTGTCAGTAATAATTTTTTTAAAGGTGGATTCTCCCAACTGCTTCCTCTTCACTAATCCTCATTGCTATTCCTTCTTCTCGATTCATCTCCTTTCAAGGTTTTTTCTTTCTTTCAGGAATTTTACCCACATTCGAGATATGTGGAAGGGGAAGGCTACGACAAAGATGGACAAAACAAATTCAATAATTCGTTCAAATTCAGTAGAAGAAATGGCTCGCAAGGTAAGAAGTATAACATCGAAGAATCTCTATTGTATCCTCGTTCTTTTGGCATTTTCCTTTCTTGCAGCGCTGCCTTCTTCACGTTATGGTTTAGGATCGGCGAGTCGGCTAGAAAGACTCGGCTGTGCATAGGTGATGGCCAATGGGTCTACAACGAGTGAGGCCTATTGTTTTATCATTAGACCTTGCATCGTCATACTATTTCAATATTATTAACAACTAATTTATTGTCTTTATTTTAGTTATTGCTTTAAGCTCTAATATTATTTATTTTAATATTTTTTCTACTTATTATACCTTATTTTAAATTGGTTAAACAAAAACAAATCATTATCCCGCGCATCGCACGGAGACTTTTTCTAATTAAAATAATAGTTTTTCACTTTTTAAACCGATAAGGACCTAAACATAGTGATTATGACACAACATCTATTGGTAGGTTAATTATGCTTAATTTTTAATTTATAATCTTATAGCTAAGCTTTTCTTTTGTCTCAACATTTCCGTTTACGAAACAAATATATATATATATATATATATATATATGTTAATATTTTTTTGCTGGCGAAAAAAAAGAATTTAATTAATTTGAAGAAAAATAATTTTTCTGTGTAAAACGAATTATCACCCAAAATATGTTTTATATATAAATTAGTGCCAAAGACAAATCTGTACTATATTATTTAATAGATATTAATAGGAAAAACAACTATTCCCTGAATTTTACCACTTTAATTTTATTCCCCCTTAAACTTTCTTGTTCATCCGATTCTTCCTAAACTACAGTTCCTCATCCTATTTCCCTCTAAACTTTAAAAATTCATCTTATTTCCTCCTCCGTTAACTTTCCGTTAATTTTTCTGTTAAATATTTTTAAAATAATCTATTTCCCCCCAAACTATATGATTTCCAGCCTATTCTCACCCGAACTCTATAGCTTACTTCCCCCAAACTATATGAATTCTAGTTATTCTCCCTCCAATAGACTAGAGGTTATATAGTTGGGGGGAAATATGCTATAGTTTGTATAGCTTGGGGGAATAGGCCAGAATTCATACAGTGGGGGGAATGGGTTAGAATTCATATAGTTCGGAGGGAAATAGGCTCGAATTCATAGAGTTTGGGGGGAATAGGCTGGAATTCATAGAGTTCAGGGGGAATAGGTTGAAAATCATATAGTTTGGGGAAAATATGTTGTTTTAAAAATATTTAACAGAATAATTAACAGAAAGTTAACGGAGAGAAAATATGATGAGTTTTTAAAGTTCATGCAAAAATAGGATGAGTAACGATAGTTTAGGAAGAAATCGGATGAACAAAAAAAATTCATGGGAGAATATAATTAAAGTGGTAAAATTCAGGAGAATAGATTCTTTTCCCATATTAATATAATAATTTTATTTCGTAATTTATACAAAAGATTAACTTCAAATAAACAATAGACTAGTCGTTGATGAATTATAGTGACATGTGGCTAAATGAAAATCGTTCTATTTTTCCTTACTCTTGCAATCGGGGGATTATCAAAAATACCCCTGTAGGGCTAAAATGCTTCAAAAATACCCTTGGCTGAAAAAAAAAATTTCAACTTCAAATCTACCCTTAAAATATTGATAATCCCATATTACCCTTGACGACAATTTTTCTCTCTCCTCTAGAGCACCTCTAATTCTCACGCGAAAATTACTGTTCCCCACACCACAACAGATTCGGCGAGAGTAGCTTGCAATCGGCATCAGATTCGCTGCCAATAGGTTGAAATCCTTTGTTGTCAACAAAGAAGCTTGCAATTAAGCACGTTCCGCAGAAAAACCAGGTATGTATAGTGAGTTTTTCGTGTTTCTCTTTTGTTTATTGCAATGTCAAAGGTGACAGAGTGGGTCACAGAGTCGTACGGTCGCACTGGGTCACAGAGTCTCATCGAGGGGTCAAAGGGATCAAAGATCGTCGCAGGGGTCCAAGGGTAAATGGGTCGAAAAAGGTCAAAGGGTCGCAGGGGTCCAAGGGTAAATGGGTCGAAAAAGGTCAAAGGGTCGCAGGGGTCCAAGGGTCGGATGGGAAAAGGGTCGCAAAGGGTTCAAAGGGTCGCATGGGTCCAAGGGTCG
>CM071871.1:16805733-16818189 GCA_036759665.1 Gynandropsis gynandra
CGACTCTTGCGACTCAACCGACTCACTGAGACTCAACCGACTCATTGACACTCACACCATTTCAAATCAATAAACCATTTTGGGACTCGACATCCTCCAAAACCCTAGAAATCGATCTACTTACACTTATTGACGCCATTGAAGATTGACTCGTGCTCTCTTCTCCACCGCTGCTGATTCTAGCCATTTCCTTCTTGCCAACTTCGAATTTCCTTCTTGCCAACTTCGAATCAATCCCTCTCAAATTCGAAATCACTTGTTCTTTCTTGGCTTTTACTCTCCCAGAATGCGGGTTTGGCTTTTACCCTCCCAGAATGCGGGTTTTCTCACGTTCGAAAATTAAGGGTAAATTTGTCTTTTCTCCAGTTTTTTTTCGATTAAATAATTATTTTAGGGAAGGGTATTTTTGAAGCGTTTTAGCCCTACGAGGGTATATCTGATATTCCGCCCTTGCAATCCTCATCTGTCAAATTATTTTCCTCGCACGTGCTTGCTATGTGTCGGTATATCAATGACATTCTTCCCCTGACGATGTATCGTTTTCAACCGTCCGATTGAGGTGTCGACAGTTGCTATGCTTTTTTCGCCGTTGGATCTACACACGTGAACAGAAAGTTACAACCATCCAATTATTCCAAGCATTCGAGTGATGAAGCTTCGCCTGGCTCCAGACACATCTCATATATTTTGCATTTTTCTTGACCAGACCTCGTCAATAAACTCAATACTACATGAATTATCACACGCATAACAAAGAAATCAAGATCCAAAAAAAAAAAAGAAACGGAATGTAGGCACGAAGTAGAGAAAGAAAAAAAAGAAAAACAAATTAGATTTATTTTAGATAAAATAATAATTTTAAGCATTATTATTATCATTAAAAAGATCGATAATATATTTAAAAATTGACTTAATTATAAATAAAATATTTTTTGTGTGATTACATTACTGTTTAAAAAATTTGATAAAAATTAAATAAATTAATTTATTTTTAAAAAACCGAAAAAATATTTAAAATTTAAGAAAAGAAAATTAAAAACATAAAAAATTATAAAGATATATATTCTTTTTAAAATCAATCAAAATTTTAGAAATATCGGTAACAATTAAAAATCATAACAGTAATTATTTCATTTCACTGAATTTGTTATCCTCAATAATAATTTAAATAAAGTAAATTGTTTAAAATATGAAAGGTTCAATATTATTTTGAAAAAATGATAAAAATTAGTAGAATGGATATCAGAATTTTAAATATTTTGTAGTTTCGCATACAATTATGCATATTTATTTTAAAGAGTTATAAATATTTTATTGTAATCTTAAAATCATTAATAAATACATATATTGAATGGTTTAATTTTATTTATAATTAAATAAATATATTGTTTTTACATTTTAAAAATATTATAAAGAAATATATTTTATAAACATTAAAATTAGGCTCTTTTTAATTCAGTCACTTATTACATATGAACAATGGTACATTCCTTTTTCAATAGTCAAATACAAAATCGGTTTCAAAATATTTATAATAGATTATGAAAATAATTGCATCATTGTATGATAAAAAAACAAACATTGTACTTAAAATCAACAATATATAAATATTTTAAACAATAAATTAATATTTAGTATAATTTTTTAATACAGTAATATTTTTAAACATAATAAGAAGAGATCACACAAGGTTTTAGGGAATTATTTTGGAGAAAACATCTAAGAAAAAATGCGCATCCGGGGAATCGAACCCCGGTCAGTACCGTGGGAGGGTACTATGATACCACTACACCAGATGCACTTTGACTTTGTAGTCAATTTTTATATAAATTATCCGAAACATACAAATATAAAAGGGAAAATGGATGATTGATCGGCCTTCTTATAACTTCCTTTCTAAAAAAAAATAAATAAGAAAAATACTCATTTTTAAATTATAATTTCAAGTTAAATATATCTAAATTTATCCATAACAAGTTAACATAAATACACACGGGTAATTATTTTGTCATTCTAATATGTTAACATCAGATCTCGTAACTTAATCACAACGATTACAATCGTCATATCTTTGGCAACGAGATATCGTGATTTAATCACGATGATTATAATCAGTCATATCTTTGGCAAGAAATCTCATGATTTAATCATGACAATTACGGTCGACACTATCTTTGGCAAGAAGATTCTCGGTATCGATAACTCATAGAAACTTGTTGATTCTGTATAATCATTATTTATTTTCTCTCTGTCTTTTTTTTGTGTGCATATATTATTCCCTTTCCATATAATTTTAAATTTTCATTTTTTTTCTTTCTTCTCAATGTTCTAATCTTCTCTATATAATGTTCTTCCTATAAAGTGTGAGAAATAAGACAAAATACTTTTATTCTCTTTGTGTTTTCTTCTATTAATCTCCACCAAATTCTATATGGTATCAGAACAGAAAGTCTAAGGACCATACGTCTTTTTATCTTTGCATATCAATGGACGCGATAAAGCGTATTCCGATTCTCTTTAATGGAGAAAACTACACAATCTGGTCCAAAATTCTTGAAGCAACCCTTCGAAACTTTTGTTTGTGGAATTACATCCACCCCAAAGAAGGAGAAGCAGTCGATTCGAAAGCCTAAGGACTTGTGGGACGAGTTGAAAGTCGTACGACCATGTCTCCAACTTCAATCGAATTTATAAGGTTCAGAAGATGCTTCAATCCATCCATCAGGTTGGGTGTCCATTTAATGATCTCATTAGGGCTGGACATTACGGTTCGGGTTTTAAAAAACCGAACCGAACCGAACCGAATTTTTGTATTTCGGTTCGGTTTGGATATATTTAAATTATCCGATTGGATATGGTTATTTAAAATCCGTTGGGTTCGGTTCGGTTCGAGTAATAACAAAAAATATCGGTTATCCGATCGAGTATTAAAATATATTAACAAAAAAATCTAGCCCCCAAATTTTTCTATCCTCACGTAAGTCTTCTTCTCCCTCACACGGTTCATCTCTCTTCACGCTCTTTTTCTTCTCTCTTCAGGTTGTTCTTATTTTTTTCCCTTTGGTCTTATCCGGTGATTTTACCCACTTATCGATTTCACTCGGAGATTTCACCCACTCATCGATTTCTCCGACGATTTCACCAACGATTTCATATTTAATTATGTTCTTTATTTGGTTATATCTAACTTTTTTTAACATAAGAGTGGTTTCTGATCATCTCGTTTTCATACGTATTTCTTGCACGATTTTAGAGATATTTATGATATATATATGTGATGCTTTACGTATGATTCCGTATCAGTTTTACTTGTTTCGTGTTTTCATGTTCTTACAGGTTTTTATGCGTATTCGGTTCATTTCGGAGCTAAAGGACGAGCACGAGACAAAGCACCAACATCGAGGATCATCACGGGACAAACGAGACTAGAATCGGCATGAAATAGTCACTACCCGCACGGGTAAGTCCCTAGCCCGAGCGGACATTTGTTACAGTGATTTTGTACAGCGAATTGAGCACGAGTCAGGCAAGAAATACCACGCCCGGGGCTTGAGCCCGAGCGGGCAGCTCTTGAGCCCGAGCGGGCAGCCTTTTTTCCATCGCATTCTTGCGCGATCTTCCGCGTCGTACCCGAGCGGGTCACTTATCCTGCCCGCGCGAGTCGCGTCCGTCACCTGCAACTCCAAATAAGTTAATTTGACTTAAAACAAATGAGAGTTTGTTGGGGACTTATACAATAAGGAAAACGACTTTAGAGAAGAGGAATAAGTGATATTTCGCTGGAGAAACTAATGGAAACGTGGCTTAAGTTATTCAAGAATGGAAACTTATGAAAAGACAACAATCGGTAGCTGCTGCAACATAAGGAATAATTGAACGTTCAGAAGGAAAGAATGGGAGAAAAGGAAAGAAAAGAGGAATGAAAGAAGAGGAGAGGAGCCATGGGTCGAGCTCATTCACGAAGTATTCAGTCTTGATCGAGAGGAGAGAGTAGAGAGAAGAAGAAGGTTCTTGCGAAGGAGACTTGCAAGGAGCATTGGAGATCAACTTCACCCTTCGGTTTCGTTTGGTTTTCATGTTCCTTAGACCTTCTATTTCGTTTATGTTTGTTTACGGACGCATGAGCGAGTAGTTTATTTGTTCTAGGAGAAGGGATTAGCCCATGGCTATCCCGGAACCACTTTTGATCTATCTATGAATGCATCTTCCCGTTTTCGTTTATCTATTCTTTATCTGAGTGCTTAATTTACTTGTATTTGTGATGGTCACGTAGATGCGTGTGTTAGGGATTAGGAGAAGGACCAAAAGGAGAATTCTAGTCCTAGAAGATCAGGTTTAGAACATCCGAGGTTAGGCCACGAAAGTAGAGTAGCAGCGGTTGAGGTCTTATGGGTTTAGTTCAAGGTGTCAGCCATGAAAGTAGGGGGTAACTTGACTAGGTCACGTTTCTATGCCTCGAGAGAGGGTAGATATCATATTAGGATCGTCTACCTTAGATAACTTGACTGAGATTGCATGATAGATAGGTTGATTGTTGGTTTCGGTAGTCTTGTGGTGAAACCGATTTCTTGGAACGTTTGTCTCATCGTTAAGAACTAGTTTGTTTATTTGTTTTTAGTATTTCATTCTTAAAACCATATTTCGTTCATTTGCAAGTTTGATTCACAGTTAGAGTTTAGGTTGTGTTGCGTAGTCCCTGTGGGATCGACACCTGAAGTACTATACACGTGTCGTGCACTTGCGGATGGTTTAGGTTATTTGTTTAACTTTGATAATGCATCAGTTTCATCTTAAATTTTGAAAAAACCGAACTAATATCTAAATGATAACCGAAATAATAACCGAACTAAATCAAATTAATTAGAGTTCGGGTTATTTTGGTTATCATTTTTTTACATATAACCGAACCGAACCGTTATAAAACCGATCCGAACTGAACCGATTTAAATTTGGTTATAATATGGTTATTATTTATAGAAATCCGAATAAACCGTATCCATCATAACCGAACTGAAACCCGAACCGAAAATCGATTTGGCTAGGCTTAGATCTCATGGCCGAGCTCAAAGATCTGTGGGTCGAGCTCGAAGATCTGCGTCCGGAGATCATCGATCCAAAAGAAATCACAGCTCGTCATAATCAAGACAAAGTCTTCTGTCTCTTTTCCACCCTTGATACATCTTACCACGATCTTATCAATCATTTCCTGCGTCAATCGAATTTTTTAACCATTAATGATATGTGCATGCTAATCAAGAAGGAAGATGGCTCAAATCGGCTCTTCAAAAGGTCCACGGAGATAGCACATCTCAACAAGCAGCATAATGGTTCCAGTAACAATTTTAAACTCCCAACTGATCGAAAAATTTACTATTGTGATCACCGTAGGAAGAAAAGTCACTCAAAAAAGAGATGTTGTATCTTTCATCGTCACCTCAAGACTCAGAGAAAATATGGCTTGTTCTCAAGGGAGACGGCACATCTTATGTCTCATAAAGAGACATCTTCGGTGGCTCAACCAACTTATGTGGCGATGAAGGCTCTCGAACACATGATCAAAAAAGTACTCAACACCACCGATACCGTAAAGCTAGAATCAAAAGAGGACGGTAACTCTGCTTACCTATCTCGAATAAAATATCATATGGTTATTGATTTGGGAGTTATGTCACACATGATTAAGGATAAAAAATTACTTGACCATATAAAAAACGATAGGGAACGTAACTATAGGATATGGAAAAAGTGTTCCGATAAAAGGATTAGGAAAGTTAAACTTACTTAAACAACACTCAATCGTCTTATATGTTTCGAATTTTACAACTAATATACTTGTGGTTCATAAATTTGTTCATGATTGTATTGTATCGTGTTCTTTGATTCTAACAAATTTTGGTTGTAGGATATTGAGACCAAAAAATCATAGAAGGTGGGACTCTACGAAATGGCTTTTATGTCCTCGAAGAGCTTCATGTCCCCAGATTCTTTGTCTTATGTATTATTAGGTTTGTCTCTTCATTATAATAGGAAAAATTATTTTCTCTAGATTGTGGTATGCTAAATTAGGATACCCTCATTTTCAAGCTCTCAAACAGGTGTTTCCTCATATTGCATTTGATCATGAGAAGTGTGAATCTTGCATTTGGGAAAACATTGTAGAACTGTTTTCCCGGTCTGAAAAAAAATATATGATTTGATTTAAGTCATTTTGATGTGTAGACGGCTCCATGTTATTCTAGAGGTTAGTTTTATCAATGAAAAATCCAAGTTTACATGGTTATACCTCCTTGAGTCTAAATCTATTGTCTATGAGTGCTTTTTCAAGTTTTATCGCCATGTTCTAACTCAATATGAAACAAAGATTAAATGCCTTCATATAGATAATGGTGGTGAATTTTCAACCATAAGCTAGGATCGTTTCTCAACCATCATGGGGTAGTTCACCAAACCTCATGTCCATACACCCCGCAACAAAACGAAGTAGCAGAACGAAAGAATCGACATTTGATGATAGTCTCACGAACCATCATGTTCGATCGCAAAGTTCCAAAACATTTATGGGGGATGTTGTTATCACAGCTTGTCACCTTATCAATCGTCTACCGACCAAATATATTGGAGATAAATCTCCATATGAGGTACTAAATAAACTAAAACCTGATATTAATTATCTTCGTGAATTCGGATGTGTTTGCTATATGTTTCTTCCAGAATATCAACAAACTAAGTTTGATCCAAAAAGCATGAATTGCATATTTGTGGGATATATTCTGACCTCGAAGGGACATAAATGATATCATCCAGACTTGGGACGGATTATTGTGTCCTGTGAAGTCCACTTCTATGAGGAACATGGGTTCTACGAGAAACAAAGTTGGAGTGATCATGAAAACCTCTCAGCATCAAAAGATCTTAATTCTTCTCTACACTTTTTTGTTACTCAATTGCAAAAACAAGTTGATGGAGAATCACATCAACCGACATCAGCACCTCGATCTACAGATGAACAAGTTCAATTGCCAACTGATCATCTACGTATGCCCATCCAGAATACAAGGAAAAAGTTCTTAAAATGAACCTTCAACATAAAAGATTTAGGATAATTGAAATATTTCATTGGGATTTAAGTTACTCGTTTTACTAATGGTTTGTTCTTATCTCAAAGGAAATACATTCTTGATCTCTTGAGACAGGGAAGCTCGGTGTTAAACCGGTTAAGACGCCCAGTGGAGAGAAGCATAAAGATCATCAAGAGGGAGAAATTTTATCAAATGTTTCTCAATACCAACAGATTGTGGGAAAATTAATATATCTCACCATCACTCGATCAGATATTTATTTTGTTGTGGGGCAAGCTAGCCAACACATGCATACTCTGAGGAAGCAACACTGGTTCCTTGTGGAGAGAATTCTCAGATATCTAAAGGGGTCACCGAAAAAAGGAATTTGTATGAAGTGCAATGGTCATACAACGATCGTGGGGTATTGTGATGTTGATTAGGTTGGAGACACAATTGATCGAAAGTCTACAACTAAGCACTACACCTTTGTTGGGGGAACCTAGTGATCTGGAGGAATAAGAAAAAGAGTGTGGTCGCTTGCTCGAGTATTGAAGCCGAATATAGAAGCATGACTAACACTACATACGAGCTCATTTACATAAATGATCCAAATAACCCTGCATTGCGATAATCAAGCCGCCATCCATATAGCCAAGAATATGGTCTTTCATGAAAGAACAAAGCACATCGAGGTTAACTGTCACTTCATCCATGAGAAAATAAAAAAAAAGGAATCGTCTCAACTACCTATAAAAAGGAAGTTACTCATTTTACTAATGGTTTGTTCTTGTCCCAAAGGAAATACATATGTTATCTCTTGATCGAGACAAGGAAGCTCAGTGCTAAACCGGTTAAGACGGGCATTGAAGATAAGCATAAAGATCATGAAGAGGGGAATTTTTATCAAATGTTTCTCAATACCAGTAGATTGTGGGAAAGCTAATATATCTCACCATCACTTGATCGAATATTTCTTTTGTTGTGGGCCAAGCTAGCAAACACATGCATGCTCCGAGGAAGCAACACTAGTTTCTTGTGGAGAAAATTCTCAGATATCTAAAGGGGTCACCGGGAAAAGGAATTTGTATGAAACACAATGGTCATACAACGATCGTGGGGTATTGTGATGATGATTGGGTTGGAGATACAACTGATCGAAAGTCTACAACTGGATATTGCACTTTTGTTGGGGGGAATCTAGTAATCTGGAGGAGTAAGAAACAGAGTGTGGTCGCTCGCTCGAGTGTTGAAGCCGAATACTAAAGCATGGGTAACACTACGCACGAGCTCAATGGGTTAGAATCATTCTTTGAGATCTTGACAGTGCCATAGATGATCCAATAACCCTGTATTGTGATAATCAAGTCGTCATCCACATAGCCAAGAACACAATTTTTCACGAAAGAACGAAGCACATCGAAGTCGACTGCCATTTCATCAGAGGGAAAATAAAAAAGGAATCATCTCAACTACCTATACTAAGATTTCAGACCAGCTAGTGGATCTATTTACCGAAGCTCTCAGCGAGAAGTAGTACAAGTCTTCAAAAGAGGATGGAAATGATCGATATCCTAAAGCTGCTTATAAGACCAAGTTCAAATTATACAAACATAAGTATTGCTTCGTGATAGTACTCTTTTTCCTTCACCAAGTTTTGTTACATTGGGTTTTCTTGGTAAAGTTTTTAACGAGGCTACACTTCTTAGTCCTTGATCATTATGAAAATGGGGGAATGTTAACATTAGATCTCGTGATTTAATCATGATGATTACAATCGTCATATCTTTGGCAAGAAGATATCATGATTTAATCACGATGATTACAATCGGTCATATCTTTGGTAAGAAGATCTCGTGATTTAATCACAATAATTACGGTCGACACTATCTTTGGTAAGAAGATCCTCGGTATCGGTAACTCATGTAAATTTGCCGATTTTTATAATCATTATTTATTTTTCTATGCCTTTTGTGTGCATATATTCTTCCCTATATAATGTTCTTCCTATGTACTATGAAAAATCAGATAAAATACTCTTATTCTCTTTGTGTATTCTTCTGTTAATCTCCACCAAATTCTATATAATATATCATAGGTCTATTGGGATAAAATTTAAAAGTTATATTTTTATTAGATCATAAATTTTAACATTTATATTATTTAAAAAATTAAATAAGTGACAGGTTTTTGTGATTATTGCTACTACCAATATTTCAAAATACTAGGGTCCGCTGGAGCATCATAATATAAAATATAGTATTACGACAAACTATATTATTTGTATTAGCATTGAAATTCAGGGAATGTTTTGTTTTGCTGGAAAAGCAAAATATATAGGGAATAATTTATATGCGTAGATTGATTTAAAAAGTATGAGTGAATAAAACCAATATTCATTGTATGTATTTTATGTATCTTTAGTTGAAGCTGGTTCGATTTAGACATATTATTTCAAAACGTATTTTTTATTTGATTAATCGTTAGGAAGCGACTCTAAACTCATGATAGAATCCGAGATCGACATCCATCTTTGCCTGGAAATTATTTGTTTTATTCTTTGATGCAACAAACAATAAATCATATTTTCGTGAATTGCAAATATATCAAAGATATAATGACCCATATCTTTTCATTATATACTGGTCATCCTTCTTATTTGATGATCTCCACCAAGGAGTTTATTTTATAGATTCTAGACATTAAAAATTTTATTGATTTCGATCGCCTTCAACTTTATATTGGAAGACCATCTCATATCTAAATTTGTGAGATTCAAAGAATAATTCGATCCAAATTCTCCTTATTTAATTCTCAGATCTTTTTCTTTGCGATGATTCGTCATACCTTAATATTTCATTCCTTTGATATATAGTCAGGTTTTTAATCTTGTTTTTTTATATTTCATTTTTCATGTTTACTTTTGTTTCTATTTATATAAAACTGGATCAATAATTCATTATAACCTTTTTTCTATCTATAATATTTACAGTTTAAAAAATTGAAAATGTGATATTTTTCTTTACCTTCGTAATACCAAAATTTAAATATGTATAAACTTGTTATATCTATAAAATCATTTTTCATTTATAAATTAACCATCTTTAAATAAAGAATACTTTTTTCAATGACAATATTATTTGAAATATAAACCCATATGAAATTGGGATAAAAAACAAAAAACTATCACCTTTATATATTTTTAGGGTGTTACTTTAAAAATTAAAGTTTCGTTTCTTTATTCTTACTTTAGTAACCATTTCATTTCCAATTTAATTTTTATTTGAGAATAATCACAAATAAATTGATTGAATATTTTAGTTTTATGAATAAAAATAATTATTATGGTTTCATATATAGGGTTAGAAAAAGTTGGCTTATATGCTATCGAAAAATCAAATAAATAAAAATTATATATAAAAAATGAGAATTTTTTGTATATTTTTTAATATTAATTTCACCTCATACAAATCACTCTAGAATCAACAACAAATTCCACTATTAATTTACGATTTCTGCACCTATTTCTTCTAATATGATTGAACTAAATCACATCATATGTTTTTACATCTATTATAGAAGATAACAAAAACAAAAAATAGTATTACAAAGAATTTATTCCACAATAAAAAAAACAAAAAAATAGTATTACAATGAATTTATTCCACAATAAAAAAACTATAATCATGATAATTTAATTATATAAAGATTAACGAAAACTCCAATATAAAATTAAACAACTAATAAAGTTTAGGATATTCCCTAAGAGAAAATAATATTTATTCCCTTTGCAACGATGCATACTTCTTTTAGTATTGTCTTAGTTGTAATTGACACAAATTTGATAAGGTTATATTCGATTTTCTTTCTAGAATATGTTGACTATTATTTTTGAATAGACATCTTATTCTTCCAAATTAAATCTTACTAATATATGTATATATATATATATATCTTAATCATTTATTTTTTTTCCTTTGTTGGCATCTTTTTAGCCATCTGATAAATTGGTTTTACTTTTTAAAGGTAAAATCAATTTCCCACCCTTGAATATCTGTACGAAGGATCTATACCGTTGGTTTTAGTATACTTTTATTTTTGCTTCTCTTCTCCATTCTCTCTACGGGCGTCTCTGTCCTCCATTTCCTCTCTACCGGCGCTTCTCCATTTTCCCTCCGATTATTTCTTCCTTGCCGATCGCCTCTCTCTCTACCGGCCTTTCCTCTCGGTTTGTATCTGCCTCCCCGCTTCCCCGCCGACCGCCTCTCCAACGCCCGTCCCGCCTCCATTCGCTCCTATCCGCGCGTCGACTGCAGATAGAACAGCTACATAAGATTTACAAACTTTGTGGATCTCCTCCAGATGACTTCTGGAAGAAATGCAAGCTTCCCCATGCAACTATGTTCAAACCGCAACATACTTACAAGAGCACTCTTCGAGATCGATGTAGAGATTTCACTGTAAACGCTGTGAATTTATTAGAAACTTTTGTCTCAATGGAACCCGGAAAGCGTGGGACTACCTCCTCAGCACTTAATTCCGAGGTTCTTCCTCTTTCTGAAAATTGCTTAAGCTTTGTCTATCAAGCAGGGGAGGGGGCGGCTGGGGAAGGAGGCGTGAGGTAGGGGAGGGGGCCGCTGGGGAAGGAGGCGTGAGATGGGAAAGGGGGTGGCTGGGGAAGGAAGGAGGCGTGAGTTTATAAAATTAGGGTTTTTTTGTTTTTTATTGTAATATTATTATATATTATTCAGATTTTATTTACGGAAATTAATGTGAAATTATTTATTGCAATATTACTATGCCAAAATAGAATGAATTCGTGTATGTATTATTAGGTCTAAGTTGGGTTTAAATAGAAATTACAAACGTAATAAACCCTAATACGACTAAACATAATTATAAATAAACCTTTATACATAATCAATCCTAATACGTCCCCTCAAGTTGGAGCATGAAAATCTCGAATGCCCAACTTGGAACGCAAATAAAGAAAGGGATTCTGTCCCAACGCCTTGGTGAAGATATCGGCAACTTGTTCTGACGAACGAACATGAGATGTCTGAATGGTGCCGTCCTGAACTGCGTCTCGAATGAAATGACAATCTATCTCAATGTGTTTCGTACGCTCATGAAACACAAAATTTGCAGCAATATGCAGAGCAGCCTGATTGTCACAGAAAAGTCGTATAGGAACCGAAGAAAGAATACCAAAATCCCGAAGGAGAGCTCGCAACCAAATGAGCTCACTTGTAAGATGAGCCATGGATCGATATTCCGCCTCAGCCGAAGAACATGAAACAGTAGCTTGTTTCTTGGTTTTCCACGCGATAGGTGAATGACCAAGAAACACAATATATCCTCCAACCGATCGTCGAGTAAGGCGACAAGAGGCCCAATC
>CM071871.1:16830168-16840861 GCA_036759665.1 Gynandropsis gynandra
GCGCCAGAAGTTGTGCGCCAGCGATGGTGGTGCACTTTTATTGTAAGTGTGTAAATAAAATTTAATTTTATATTTATTAATATATTTGAAAACTAATAATTTTTTAAATTTATTTGCAGCGTTCATACAGATGGCGTCGAACCCATACGTTGCGCATCTACACAGCGTGGATGCGCGATATGCAGGTTCGATTGCGCCTAATGATGAACGATGCAAAGCGTAACTACTACGCTAACAGCAGCAAACCGCAATGGGGAACCGAAGCGGTGTTCAACATAATGGTTAAGCACTAGGAGTCCCCGGCATTCAAGGCCAAGAGCGAGAAGGCAAAAAAAAATCGCTACGATGAGAAGGTTCCTGGAGATGGTCCGCATCGCCATACTTCGGGATCAAAATCCTTTACAAAGAGAAAAAAGAATTGGTAAAGTTTTAATTATTTAGATTTTTTAATTACTTAAATATTTATCTAACAAAATTTCTTTTATATTGTAGATGCAACGGATGGGAAGAGAACCGACTCTTCTTGAAGTGGTATTAGAAACCCACGCAAAGAAGAAGTCGGTTGTCGGGGAAAAGGCCGCCGAACCGGAACTCATCGATCCTCGAGCGGCCCGAACCGTGAGAGCTGTGACGGAGAAGATCACACAGCCCGACGACCTCAGTCCTTCACAAAAGGACCAAATTTATTTAGAGGTAAAATATTATTATTTTAATTGTAAATTATTAATCAAATAATTTATTAAAATCTAACATTACTCTTATTTATCTTGTAGTCGGTGAGACCGTATAAGGGACGTCTATACGGTCTCGGAGCACTTCAAAAAGATATAATCGAGGACGTCACGACGATACCTCCATCGGTGCAAAAGAGTTTTTCACAACAACGGTGGATCGAAGATCTCGAATCACAACTTCGAGAAACTCGAGCCAAAGTGCAGCACCTTGAGAGCGTCATCGAGTTGATGTTGAGGCAAGGGAGGGGATCAACATCACAGCAAAAACCGGTTTCCGATTCAGATGCAACGCCCTCTAGATGTGATGGCGATCACAGAGACGATACCGACCCCGCCGATTTAAACGATATGTAATAGGGTAGAGTAACGTAGTTTTAGTTTTAGTTTTTTGTGGATAATTTAATATTTTAGTTAAAAACTTTTTATTGTGTTTCCCGCCAAATCGTTTCCCACCAGTTTGCAACGGACATCTGTTGGCCTAGCTAACGGGCTTCCGTTGGAAACCTTTTCCCGCCAAACCTTTCCCGCCAGTTTGCAACGGCCGTCCGTTGCAGTCTCCCACCACATGGCAACAGATATCCATTGCAAAAATGATTTTCCCCGCCTAATTTGCAACGGACAGCCGTTGCTTTCCAACGGCCGTCCGTTGAAAGTTTGCAATAGTGATCCGTCACAACGTCTGCCAACGGGCGGCCGTTACAGATATTCTAACGGCTTAATCCGTTATCCTTCCGTTGCAAATTTGTAACGGATATTATCCGTTGACACGCCGTCGCGAATTGCAACGGATCGACATTTACAACGAACATTTCGCAATGGACCGAAATCCGTTGGCGTCCGTTGGAAACGGCTGTTTCCAACGGAATTTGGGCGCTTTCCAACGGATATGTCCATTGGAAAGCTGCTGTTTTTTTGTAGTGTATCTATTTTGGTAATTTTGCTTATAACGCAATCGCAAAATTTTTCTACCTTTCGCTTCTAGTCGCAGTCGCCCACAAACGCATCGTTTCCACCATTCAGACAAAATAGAACAAAACGTCGTCAATCGTTGAAAGAAACGCTGCCAAACACAAATGCAAACGCAACGTTTCCACCAGTCAAACCCTATAACACTCAACAAATATTAAAGGTATCCTTCTAATGATAAAAATCGATTTTCGACACTATTATCACATGTTTCAAGGCTAAGTATCATAGGTAGTCTTTCTATAGTAATTATAATATATCTAAATATTTAATTAGATATATAATTACATAAATATTCTATATCCTAATACATATAAAAGTCGATCACGAGTGAACAGTACACTCGGGATGACGTGGTTGTTGATTAACTGTTTATTGTTTCTAGTGACACATATCGATATTATGATGTACAAATTATTCAATCGCTTCCACACGTGTGATATTTTTCAATCTTCCAATTGTTCTTACTGCACGTGTATGAGACGTGTTCTCATTGTCGTTAAATGTTTGTCAGTTGAGCCGTCGGATTTCACCACCGATAATCTTACGTGTGTTTTTAGCCTACAATTAGCGGGTTAACCGATGGATTGGCAAATTGAATATACACATGCATAGAAAGTTTTTTCACCTCTATTTGACTCCATCGACGTCAGATATATTTTGCATTTCTTCCTTGCTTGTCATCCCGGTGAACTAAGACCCAGACTGGTGGAGTTGCAGTCGCCCGCAAACGCGACGACTGCGTTTTCTGGCTACGACGAGCAACAATAAAACCGACTGGTGGATTCGCAGTCGTTCGCAAACGCGGCGAAACGCAGAATTTAAAAATCCAGAATTGTGTTGCGTTATGTTTCTGTTTCGGTGTATTTTCAATAAAATTACGAAAACACCATTCTTTTTAGATATTATATTTTATGCTTTATATGTATTTCAAATTTTAATTCAATGATTTATTATAGTTGATATTTATCGTAAATATATATAAATATGTATGTGTATATATATGAGTGTATAAAAATATTCATTATATTTTAATTAAATTATTTTAAGTTTCTATTATAATTTATATTAATCGTAAATATATATATATATGCATATATATGTATATGTATTGTATATTAAAATATTTTAATAATTTTTTAAATTTATTTCAAATATTTGGAAAATTATAATTAAAAAATATACATTAAAAAACAAAAATATAAATAAATTATTTTATTAATAATTGTCTATTTTGGTAATTTTGCTCAAAGCGCAATCACAACAGTTTTCTGTTATTCGTTTCTAGTCGTAGTCACCGCAAACGTAGCCGTTTCTACCATTCAGACAAATTAAAATAAAACGCTACCAATCATTGATAGAATCGTCACCAAACCCAAACGCAAACATAACGTTTTTACGAGTCAAACCCTAAAGAGTTACGTGAATCTGACGATGGATGCTAAAGGGAATGTCTCTGATAATTAAAATTGGATTCATAACGAATAAAACGACATATAAAAGATGAAAAAATGATTTTAAACTTTTAATGAAAAATTAGTTTTGAAATAAGAATAATAACAGTATTTAATTGTTTTTCCATAATTTCTTAACGTTTTATTTCTATGTTGTTTTGAAAATTTAAAAATTAGTTTACTTTTTAAAAATGGAGAAAAGTGTAAGAGTTATTTAAAACATTATGAAATATTTTTTATAAACATTAAAATTGAAAATCTATTTAATATTTAATTTGGATAATTTTTAGTCAATTATACATTTTTTTATAAGTCATAAACAATAACGATTAAAAACATCTATAATTGATAATGAAAATAATTACATAATAAAAAAAATATGGTGTTTTAAAAATAATGTGTAAATATTATTAATAATAGCTGTTGGGTAAATACATAAATATTTCTTTAATACAGTATCATTGAAAATTCATAATATATAATTTTATTCGTAGGATCCATTCTAGTTTAATACTAAAAGGTAAAGTGGGGTGGACAATGTCTTTGTGTCATTTTTAATTTTTTTAAATTTTTTTATTGGTTTTTCTTTTTTTTATAAATATCATTTAATATCAATAATATTAATACTAAATAGAATAATAATTTGTCTCTTTTTTAAAATATGTTAAATAATAATAATAATAATAATTTTTATAAATGGAATTTTAAGAAAAATAGTAATAATATTAATAATAACACTAATGATAATAATAACAATATTTATTAAATTTATTTCAAAAATATTATTTTAAAAATATTTATAATTTATTTTATTATAGTATAAAATTTTACTTGATCTTTAAGATTTATATTTAAAATTAAAACAAACAATTTATATTTAGTATTGTATGATATCACTAAAATTAAATATAAAATTGATCCAACTATACAAGATAAGAACAAAAAAAATATCCACAGTCTAAACAATTTACAACTTGCGAAAAATTGAAAAATATCGAACATTTGAAAACATATAACGTATGATTGAAACAAAATCATGTGTTCCCATATTATCCATTTAATTATTCATTATAAATTTTTTTACATCAATAAATAAAAACCATTCAATTATATTTTAATATTATAAAACTCTCCGCACCTATGTCAAACTAATTGTTAACAAGACGCATGCAAATCCACGTTTGCTTGAGAAATGAAAACGTTTTTTATAAAAAAATAAAACTGCATAGTAGGGTGAAACTAGTTCGGATAAATAAAAAAACCAGATTCACCAATCTATATCACTTCAATTAAATATACAATACCTTAAAAATACCTAAAGTATTAGGTAATATAGTCTATATTTCATAGTATTTTGGTATTATTCTACAATTGTAATTAAATTGGTAATTGTATATATTATAAATATAGTTTATGTTGTAAAATGTATAAAATAATCAAAAAATATTTTATTTTTTAATTTATTTTGTTTTAATATGTATCCGAACCAAATTTGATTCGTCCTGATTTGAATATATTAATTATGGTTCCGATTGTGATAATTTAGACGTAAAAGAGAATGTAATGTTGTTTTGTCAAATATCGACTAGGATCTGAATTATAGATATGAATTAGACTATAGATTCATATATAATTTTGGACATGATGTAAGCTAACCCGTTGGTCTAACGGGTTAGAAAAATAAAACATCACAAACAGTATGAAAACGTTATAATCGATCAAAAGAAACTAGGGTTTCCTTTACATGTCTCTCACTTCGAACATGTTGCGGTTCTTGACGACAATATCATACATGTGTATAGACTTGAACTTGCCGAAATCTTTGGGAAGTGAAATGAGATGAATGGTTGAGGGTTTGTGGAACTGAAGAAGATGAGGATATTCATAGTACCGTTCCCAACCCAAATCAAGTAGCTTACGTTCGAGAGCAGCGTACGAGGTTATCACTTCGTTGCTCGGTCCGTACACCAGAACCTTCTGTTTCATTTGACGCCTCCCCTCCACCGTTGTCTCCGCCGTCGATGTAGCGTTCTCCACCAGCCGAACGACGCCGTTTTTGAAAACCCACACTCCTGACATACATATACTGTCTTTATTTTTAGATATTGTGCATGTGTGTATGTATATATATATATATGTATATACGTGTGTTGTATAGGAATAGAGATGATGTAGATGAGATATTGAAGTTGTTTATGGGTTCACATGTTATATATAGCCAGGCACCATATACACATGTGCACTATGATATGTATGTGAATATGTCGATGATATATATATATATATCAATCAATATATGCGCGGCTCGAATATTTACTCTTTAGGCCTCTTTTGGTACTTAATTTATGAAGAGTATATAACCGACTAAATATTCCAAAAAAATGTTTATTAGGAAAAAAATAAATAGATTTCCATTCTCCGTTTTCTGTAATAATAAACTTTTGCTGGCAATATTAATTTTAGCACCAGCAAATTCATTATGATTGTGATGCTCAACGTAAATAATTATATAATATCTTAATTTTGTTTAGCAGAATGATGTCAAAAGATTTAAATACCTTTTTTTGGTATAAAATTTCTTAATTATAAATCTGTTAGATAATATTAAATTTACCTGAAAATTGCAACATTAAACAAACTATGGAACATAGTTTATTTAAGATGTTGTAATCTATATGACGTGACACAAAGGATTTTTCAGTCAAAATGTTAGAATTGATATTTTAAAATGCAATAAGTTTTCATAATTTATATATTGTTCCATAATTTCAACAATTGTGGAGTCTTTATTGCAAAATGACATTGAGAATTTTAGCGATTTCCCCCTTTTTATTTTAATATATATTGCGGTGTAAAGATTTATTGCACGTTCCAAAAAAGTTGGTTTTGATTTATTTTGCGTAATTCAATCCCGAAATTCGAAAGACAAATTGAAACCATATGGCTATCATTTAACCTTGTAAAGCGTTAGTTAAAATTGAATGACAAAGAATAATCAACAAACGATTCACGTGAAACATAAGGTCCTTCACAAATATATAGTTGATTACGATAATAATTTCTTTGGCATTATAGAGAATATTATGACACGATTTTTATTTGTTTTCTAAACATTTTCTTTTTTGGATTTTATATATATGAGAGGATGAAGTGATTGAAACCTTTTATTCTGGTTCCTTTTTTTTAGTACACAAGTTTATTGCTCTATGATTCGATTTAGCTCTGGATTATTATATATGAACACGAGAATAGCTATAAAATTTCAAAAATAATAAAATAAAAGAATAAGTACTATTTTCCAATGTACCTATATCAAATCTTTGTCCAAATTCTTATTCGTCTAAAAAAACTCCAATACTTGTTTTAGTCAGTTTCAAAAGAAAAAAAAAATATCCAGACAAAATTTATACTGTAATGTAATTTTATTTTAAAATTTATAAAAACTACGGCGGTATCTAAATGAAAAAAGTACGTTTTTTATTTGTTTGTTTGACAAATTACAGCAATATCTATATAAAATAATGTATTTCAATATTTTAGAAGAATATCCGTTTTTAATGTTGTAGGATCAAATTAATCAATATGACTTTTTTTAATATTATTGTAATACTAGTCATGATGACACTGTCACATAGTGTAAAAAATTGTCTTACTTCACAAACAATATGAGGTTTCTAAATTTCAGGCTTTTATAGTTTTAATCTCACAAAAAATCTATTTCCCTAATCATATAGTGGGATGTAATTATAAAGGATACATGTATAGGGGTATATAAGTCTTTTTGTAATTAGATCTATTATTATTGTAATTAGGTCTAATTTTGTATATTTAGCCGTTTTTGGCTCATTTGAATCAATTAAACTGATTTCAAATTATCATGATATCAGAGCACAAAGTCTAACGACGCAACAAACTTCCCTAAAAACTCGGCGGCCTCTCCTCCCCACTCCAATCGTCGCCGTCGCCGATCTCCCCTTCTTTCTTGCGGCCGCCGATCATCCTCTCCCTCTCCTCCGGCCGTTCACCCCTCCCCTTCCTCCCCAGTCGTCGTACGCCACTAAACAACACACAAAATGCACCAACAACCCTAAATTTCCGGCCGTCGTCCTCCACTCCTCCCGCCGGCCCGCTTTTATCGCGTCCCGGGTCGCCGCTCGTAGCTTGTCCCGCGCCGCGCCCCGTTGCTGCTCCATCGCCGTTCTCCTCCGCTACAAACCCTAGATTCGCATTCCTAACCCTAGATCTAAATCACCAAACCCTAATTCGTGCCCCTCTTGCTCATCGCCTTCAAACCCTAACTTATGGCCGGCCAAACAAGTCATTCTACCGCCCGTGTCTCCGATGCAGCCCCGACCTTCGATCCACAACATCCGCTCAGCACCCTTCTCACTGTCAACATGGCCAACATCACCAAACTGACGCCGACCAACTTCTTCACGTGGAATGTTCAGATTCGTGCCCTTCTTGAATGCCACAATCTCCAATATTTCATTGAGGACAACTCCGTTGTTCCTCCGGCCAAGATCCACCGTGATGGAGTGCCCGTCGACAATCCTAATTTTCAGCCATGGAAGCAACTAGACCGTCTCCTCTTCTCAGCCCTATTTGGAGCAATTTCGGCCTCTCTACAACCCCTAATTGCACGCGCCCCGTCCACCTACGAGGCGTGGAAGACGCTTGCCAACACTTATGGCAAAGCGTCTCGCGACCACCTTCTACAACTCCGTGATAAGATCAAGCGCTCATCAAAATGATCCCAATCCCTTGATGAATACCTACGTACCATCACCACTACTGCTGATGAGCTTGCCCTATTGGGAAAGCCGCTTGATCACGAAGATGTCCTCGATGCAATCCTAGATGGTCTTCCCGAAGAGTATAAGCCGATTGCGGACGTCATTCATGCAAAGGATACTGCTGCATCCGTTGAAGAAGTTCACGAAAAACTTCTTAATCATGAGGCCAAATTGGCTACTACTGAACCGCATCCTCTATTGGTCGTTGCTCCCATCACGGCCAACCCCACGGCCACCCGCTCATCCAATTGGTCTCGTCCGGATTCTCGCTCGTCCGGCTCGTCAAATTGGTCTCGTACCGATTCTCGCTCGTCCGGCTCATCCAATTGGTCTCGACGTCCTCGTCAACGTTCACCAACATGTCGTGGCTATCAAGGCAAATGTCAAGCGTGTGGTGTTCAAGGTCACAGCGTTCAACGCTGTCCACGTGGAGCATCTCAACACATCACATCGGATCTCTCCAATCTTTCCATCCACTCCCCGTACCGCGACAATGATGATGTTGTTGTCGGTGATGGAAACGGCTTATCCATCACACATACGGGTTCTATTTTTATACCCCTTGACACTAGACTGTTAGCATTACGGAATGTTTTATGTGTGCCTAAGATATGCAAGAACTTGATTTCGGTTTAATCAACTTTGCAAGACTAATGACGTATCCGTTGAATTTACTCATTGTGACTTTCAGGTGAAGGATCTCAGAACGGGGGCGCAACTTCTGAAAGGAAGCGCGAAAGATGGAGTTTATGAGTGGCCCGCCCCATCTAGTACCTCGTTTCCTCCTAAATTTACTCCTTGTGACTTTCAGGTGAAGGATCTGAGCACGAGGGCACAACTTCTGAAAGGAAGCGCTAAAGATGGAGTTTTATGAGTGGCCCGCCCCATCTAGTACCTCGTTTCCTCCTTATGCATTTCATAGTGTCAAGAGAAGTGGCATCCCGTTTAGATCATCCGTCGTCTTTGATTTTGAATAAAGTTATCAAAACCTTTGATTTACCATTGTCTCGGGATTCTTCTTATGTGTTTTGCAATGCGTGTTGTCGTAATAAAAGTCACAAATTACCTTTTTCCAGTTCCACTCTTATCACTTCTCGACCACTTGAAGTGATCTTTTCCGATGTTTGGACATCTCCGATTTATTCCGTTGATGGCTTCAAATATTATGTCATTTTTGTAGATCACTTTACACGTTATTCTTGGTTGTATCCACTCAAAACCAAATCCCAAGTTCGTGACACATTCATTCAATTCAAAACACTCGTTGAAAAAAAATTTGATAAACGCATTGCAACACTCTATTCGGATAACGGAGGTGAATTCATTGCCTTACGTTCTTTTCTATCCTCTCATGGCATTTCTCATTTCACATCTCCACCGCATACTCCCGAACACAATGGTATATCGGAAAGACGACATAGGCATGTTGTAGAAACCGGTCTTTCCCTTCTCACGCATTCCTCCATGCCCTTAACCTATTGGTCGTATGCATTTTGTACGGCGGCTTATCTCATTAACCGCCTCCCGATACCGACCCTTGGTATGTCTTCCCCTTATGACTGTCTCTTCCAACAACCACCAAACTATACTAAACTTCGTGTCTTTGGATGTCTATGTTACCCTTGGTTACGTCCCTATACAGCGAACAAACTAGAACCCAAGTCCGATCCATGTGTCTTCCTTGGGTACTCATCCACTCAAAGTGCATAAGTTTGTCTTGATCCGCTTAGGTCGCGCATATTTATCTCCCGTCATGTCCACTTCATTGAGTCTACCTATCCCTTTGCCGAGCCTACTAAAATTTTCCCACAAACCAACAAGTCACCCACGGAAGCCACCTCTTCAAATAGCGTCAACCCTACACCATCCTTCTCGCCACCACTCATTGCTCCGTTACCGGTTCAGCCCCTAAGCTCGGATTCTTCACCGCTGCAATCCTCGGATATTGGCTCTCCGTCTTCGGCTCCTCCACATGTTGAGCCCTCAACGTCGTCACAGTCTCCTGAGCTTATTATCTTGGACGTGCCACCGCAACGTCCTCGCACAAATTCGCACCCGATGGTTACTCGCTCAAAGAGTAATGTTGCTAATCAAAATAACCGATCTGCTCTTGTAGCTCAAGTGGAAAGTGAACCGGCTAATATCACTCAAGCCTTGAAAGATCCTCGATGGCGTGATGCAATGGATTCTGAGTTACAAGCCTTACATCGCAACCAAACGTGGCAGCTTGTTCCCGCAACACAAGCAAAGAATATTGTTGGTTGTAGATGGGTGTTTCGAATCAAACGCAAACAAGACGGATCCGTGGAACGATTCAAAACTTGACTTGTTGCAAAGGGGTTTCACCAAAGACCTGGCATCGATTATCATGAGACATTCAGCCCGGTTGTCAAACCTACAACCATCCGTGTTATCATGAGCATTGCGGTCTCCCGTGGATGGTCTCTCCGACAACTTGATGTCAATAACGCCTTTCTTCAAGGCAGTCTCATGGAGGAGGTATACATGTCTCAACCCCCGGGTTTCATTGATCCCACTCATCCTACTCATGTGTGTAGACTTCAGCGAGCAATCTATGGTCTCAAACAAGCTCCTCGAGCATTGTATTCGGAACTTCGCACATTTCTCCTTGCTCGCGGCTTTAGCAAATCTGTGGCGGACACCTCCTTGTTCATTCTCAACACAACCGCGCTACAATTGTATGGGCTGGTTTATGTTGATGATATTGTTGTTACAGGCAATT
>CM071871.1:16851090-16877519 GCA_036759665.1 Gynandropsis gynandra
AAATGAGCGGTGGCTCCGGTGTCCATATACCACGAATCGTCGTTGGATTGTTGCAGATTGACCGCGTTGAACACCTGAATTAAACCTGGAGGAAGGTTTGCGGAAGAAGTGCTAGCGGCCGAGGAGTTTGGGGCACTTGGTGCTTGCATGAGGAGAGCTGCGTTCGTATGGGAGGGCGGCTGTTGATGCGAGGAAGTGACCGGTGCTTGTGACCAAGGTGTTCCGTAGGCTGTTGGAGGAGAAGGAGCCTGTGGACCATATCCGACCGGCTGGGTTGGTGGTACGGGCCATGGAGAGGGTGCTGGCGGGCCATATCCAGCCGAATATATTCCCGAAGGTGGCCACTGTGGCAGGGCGTATGGGTCGTGGTAAGGTATGTTCCATGAACCCGGGAACATGTAAGACGATGTTGGATACGTGGCTTGCCCTTGTTGCCACGGATTATTGCCATGATACCGATGTTCTCCCCCGCGGGTTCCCCGATGACCACGTCCACGCGATCTGTTCCGTGGTTGATGGTAGGGTTGGGGCGCAGGTATAGGACTCGGACCGTTCGTTAAGAGGACCGTGGAAGCAGATCCGTTGTCCGTATGTATTGGATTTGGGCGTCGATGACGGGTGATGCGCTGTTCCTCCAGCGAGAGCATAGAGCGTGCATCATCAAACGAGGGAAAGGGCTTCTGATGTTGGATAACATTGAAAAATGTTATCAAACTTTTCGTTGAGGTCGTTGAATGTGTGCATGACAAGCGCTTTTTCGGACACCGGGGCATCGAGATTGGCAAGGAGATCGACAATCTTTCTAATCCGCTGGCAATATTCGTAGACAGATTTGTCGCCGATTGTGATGGTGCGTAGCTCATTGTCGAGTTGGATGGTCCGAGCCTCTTTGTTGTCGTGAAAGAGGCGTTCGAGGCGCAGTCATATTGCTCGGGTCGTCGAGCGTGTTTTGAGCACTTCTTGCAGTAGCGGTTTGGAGATAGTTCCGTAGATCCAGAGCTTGACAATACCGTCAAGACGCGTCCATGTCTCGGATGTTGCAGCGGTGGCGGGGGCGGAGCCGTCGACATGGCTCAAGACGCCGAAGCTGAGACAGTGTGTCTCAAAAATGTCGTGCCATGAATCGTAGTTCATTCCTCCATGTCGAGAATGATCGGGATGTGGGATTTGATGTTGGTAACCCCGAACGGTTTGTCGGATGGTGCAGCAGCGGTGGAGGCCATGTGAACGACGGGACGGAGAGGCAACGATAGTTCGATTTAGAAGGTGAGGCGCCACGCAATTGAGGCTGTCGTCGGTGAGAGTTGGTGGTGGGGTGAGGGGCGCCAAGTGATGGAGGCTGCCGAACGTGTTGGACCGGTGGGTAGGCGCCAAGCGAGGCAGGCGGCCGAGGCTTTGGGGTGCGGCGCCAAGCAAGGGAGGCGGCCGACGGTGGAAGAGAAAGAGAGAATGCTAGGTTTGAATTTCAAATTTCAAATTTCAAAATCTGATACCATGTAATTAGGAATGATTCTTGTTGATTTGATTATTGTGAATGTTACATATATAAAGTACATTAGATGAGATAAATAAGGAAACTAATAACAATACACAATAATACTAAAAAATATCTAGAATCTTGTATACTAACATTGTTGAGAAGCTCAATAGAGTAGGAGATCTTCAACCCACGCGCATGCAAATCACTTTGGCTGATCAATCCGTACGGAGTCCCGTGGGTATATTGACGAACGTAGCCGTGCAAGTGGGGGAATTCTGGTTCCCCGCGGATTTTGTTGTTGTGGATATGGAGATCAATCCGAAGATCCCCTTCATTTTGGGAAGACCATTCCTTAACACGGCAAAAATGGTAATCTATTGCGCTGAAGGTAGGTTGCTGATGAAATTTGGGGACAAGTCTATCGAGTTCAAGGTCGACGATGCGGTGAAGAAGCCTTATACGACTGAACCCGTAATGCATGTTACCACGATGGATGCACCAACGGAGAAAATTGAACGTGAACATCGTGACGTCCATCCCGTGGAGATACCGCTATCCGAGTGCACCGGGAGCCAATTTCAATCGCTAGCAAGATCGAACGCATTCACGCAATTCAGGGAGAAGCCAAATATCCCTCAGTAGAGAAGTGACCCGAGCGGGCAACATACCTTACCCGCACGGGCAGTACCAAATTTAGGAGACCCGATCGGACAACCACACAGCCCGACTCGGGTAGGACCTACGGGGGTAAATGGTGAAATTGGCCACTCGAGCGGGTGGGTCTATGGGCCCGATCAGGAATGGAACTGGATAGGAACCCGCCCGGGAGACATGACGACCCGACTCGTGCACCACTCACGGGGGTAAATGGCGCATTGTGGAACCCGAGCGGGGCAAGAGACGAGCCTGATCGGGCACCTGAGAAGAACCAAAATCCGCACTGTTTGATCGAGACTTCAACGCGACGGCAGTTCTACGGCCACACGCATCATCTCTCACACCCTCGATGACCCGAATACATACCTATCCTGCCTGGAACACTGAGGAGACGCTCAACCAAAACTGAGTCCGAAGTAGATACCATGGAGTCATGGGATCGAACGAGAAGAACTGAGAATCGCAAGTCAAAAACCCTCCAGGGTTCGAGCCATGTCATGCTGATCAGCTAGAAGACGGAGGACGCATACCTCCTCTTTCCGACATCACACGCGTATAAAGACGCTAGGGTCAAGCTAAAGACCGTAAACAAGCGCTTCTCGGGAGACAACCCGAGCCTCGTATCCTTTTTCGTCGTTTAATTTTGTTTCTATATTTTTGAACTCTTTTTTTTAGACTTGGAAAATTTTTTTAGGATTTAGGAATTTTAGTGGTCTCATTGATTTTGCTGCACGATTTTTCTCGTAATTTTTCGATTTTTTTTGCAGCAACGCCCGGTCGAGCAAACATCTCCACCCGAGCGGGGAGGTCAAAACGAAAGATGCCCGATCGGGCGACTCAGAGGACCCGCGCGGGCATCGTATGTCACCTGCACAGTTAAGTTTTTATTTTGAGTAATCCGAGCGGCCATTCTCATTACGAAATTTCACCCGAGCGTGCTCCCACACTTGCAACCCCTCCGCATCTACCGGAGTTTGCTCAACACGCTGCCGCCGTACACCATCGTCGCTGGTCGGTCCTCGGTTACTCAAAATACCCTCTCCCTCCTTTCTCTCAAATTACCCGAAATCCCTCAATTTTCTCTTGAATTCCAGGTATATTTATGCAATTTCGTCGATTTTTTTGCAGATGGCCCCGAAACTCTTCCAAAGCTCAAAGAAACGCCGATCTGATGCCTACGATCTAGAATACGGATGACCAGCAAAGTCGGATGCCATCACGGAACTAACGCCATACATGCTGATCACAACGTCCCATCAGCAATACAACTACCGGATGACAACCTTCTTGTCCGGTCAGAAGTCAAGATTCACCGAGCTACAGCCGCGGATATTCCCATCTCGCTTCCTATCCTCGGAAGCTATGAGTGCCCTCCACATCGAGGAGCACATCGACGCCATCTTGAACACTTTGTGATGGACGGGATTACGGGACACACAGGAGTACACATACCGCAACCTTACTGCGGAATTCTTCGCGTCGTACATGACATTTCCGTCTGCTGGGACAGAATTACCGGCTTAGCGCGTGACAGTTCGCGATCATACTTGACGCTCCGCACTGCAACTTCATGAAGATGTCTGAGCACAACCGGAGCCGTCAAGCACAATTTTGGGCCCAGATTGCTTATGGTGATTACTCGACGAGGTCTAAAGCCAGCCACATACGCCACCCCGCCCTAAGGTATTTCCATTATTTCTTAGTCTCTTCTATACTAGGAAAAAGAGCACAAGGCGGAGTCATCCAGATGGAGTTGGCATACCTTAGGCGGGTGGTACACTCAGGCTTTGTTGTAGACGAGTGGGACATACTAGATGTCGACTTGGCATCGCTAGTCATGCAGCACTTCCACGACATCGCCACCGAGAAATGTAGCACAGACACGCAGATCATGTGTGGTGGGATTGTCACGATGATAACACGCAGAGTCGGGATCAACCTTAGCATTCTGTCAGAGGACAAGATCAATGAGAAGCCCGAGCTGAACCTTCAGAACTACGCAATCGAAGGGCGATATCGATCGAGAGGTACAGAGTCATATGGAGCTACAAGGACGAACACGATCGAAACTTGGAAGTTGACTTACACGAGATTCAGATGCCGGGATTGGACGAGGAGGGCATACGTTTCAGGATTGACCCAGCCATCGGACCCAAGTCTGGGGGATTTTAAAAGTTTCATTTTCATACGTATTTCTTGCACGATTTTAGAGATGTTTACAATATAGATGCGATGTTTTACGTATGATTTTGTATCCGTTTTACTCTTTTTCGTGTTTTCGTATTCACACAAGTTTTAATACGTATTCGGTTCATTTTGGAGCTAAAGGACGTACACGAGACAAAGTACCAACATCTAGGATCATCACGGAACGAATGGGATGAGAATCAGCGAGGAACAAGCTCAGCCCACGCGGGGCACACCCTAGCCCGCACGGGGCCTTTAGTTCGGCAATTGGTCCAGCAAATTGAGCACGAGCCGGGCAATCCATCAGCACGCTCGGGGCCCCAGCCCGTGCGGGGCACATCTCAGCCTGATCGGGGCACACTCCAGCCCGCGTGGGCACTCCTTAGCCCGTGCGGGGAGGCCTCATTTTCCATCGCGATCGTTGCGCCGCACCCATGCGGGGCACACACTCAGCCCGCGTGGGTCGCGTCCGTCACCTGCAACCCTAGATAAGTTAATTTGTCTTATAACGAAAAAGGAACTTGTTGGTGACTTATACAAAAAGGAAAACGACTTTAAAGAAGAGGAATAAGAGATATTTTGCTGGAGAAAATAATGAAAACGTTGTCCAACTTAATCAAGAATGGAAAACTCATGAAAAAAAACGAAATCGGTGGCTGCTGCAACAAAAGGAAAAGAACTGAACGGCCAAAACGAAGAAAAGGAGGAGAAAAGGAAAGAAAAGAAGAAGGAAGAGGAAGAACATGAGCTAGGGGTCGAGGGGGCTTCAGTTAGAGAGTTAGTTTTTCAATTTTGAATCAAGGGAGAGAGTAGAGAGAGAACGGAATCGAAGAAGGAGACTCTTGCGAAGGAGGCATACAAGGAGCATTGGAGATCGATTCAAGACTTCGGTTTCATTTGGTTTTCATGTTCCTTAGACTATCTATTTCGATTATGTTTATTTACGGACGCATGAGCGAGTAGTTTTTTTGTTCTAGGAGAAGGGATTAGCCCTTGGCTATCCCAGAACCACTTTGATTTATCTTTGAATGCATCTTCCCGTTATCGTTTATCTATTTTTTATCTGAGTGCTTCATTGACTTCTGTTTGCGATGGCCTCGTAGATGCATGTTTTAGGAACTTAGGAGAAGGAGCGTAAGGAGAATTCTAATTCTGGATAATCAGGTTTAGAATAACCGAGGTTAGGCCACGAAAGTAGGATAGTAGCGGTTGAGGGTAAAACGGATGAATCACAGATCTTATGGGTTTAGTTCAAGGTGTCAGCCATGAAAATAGGGGATAACTTGACTAGATCACGTGTTTATACCTTGAGAGAGGGTAGATATCATATTAGGATCATCTGCCTTAGATAACTTGACTGGGATTGCATGATAGATAGGTTGATTGTTGGTTTCGGTAGTCTTGTGGTGAAACCGGATTTCTGGAACGTTTGTCTCATTGTTAAGAGCTAGTTTGTTTATTTGTTTTTAGTATTTCATTCTCAAATCCCATATTTCGTTCGTTTGCAAGTTTGATTCGTAGTTTTAGTTTAGGTTGTGTTGCGTAGTCCCTGTGAGATCGACACCTGAAGTACTACACACGTGTCGTGCACTTGCGGGTAGTTTAGGTTATTTGTTTAACTTTGATACGCATCAAAGGGTGATGCTTCATACAATTGTATCTCGATGCTAGACTCACGGTTTTGGTACTAAAAAAGCAGCAATTAGTTCTTTCAACTACCATGTCACTCCAGCGCACATGCTTGTAGTAGGTCATCTAGCGTCTTTATAATCCTCTTAGACTACCCATTTATTTGTAGGTGGTACACAGTGTTCATGTGCATTTTGGTCCTGAAGTATTTTAGAAATGTCTACCAGAGACTTAAAGTGAACCTTCCCTCGCGATCTGACGCGATGCTTAAAAAAACTCATGCAACTTTATAACATATGAAATGTTGATTCTAGCTAGCTGATTCACATAAAAACAAATTCTTTCACGAAATTAAATGAATCAATTTTAGTTAGACAATTCATGACCACAGTCCTACTTCCTTTTTGGAATTGCAAGACTTTGAAATTTTTTACTCGTTACTTGTTGCTCTGCTTTGATTAGTTGACTCATCAGACAGTGCGCTACCCATCGAGCGATCTCCTTTCTTATCCCTAACCAATGATAGTGCTTACAAACATCTCAAATTTCTTTTTCAATCTCAGATGAATAAAAATATAAATTGGTGAGCTAGCTCAAAATCTCCTCTATGATCACCACATCCTTTGGTACACAAACTTTACCACTGATCATCATCAAGATATATTCAATAACGCGGTATTACTTGTACCTCAGATCATACTGATTGTTATACATATTTGTAATCTCTCACTAGATACTTGTGTTGTTTGAATTTATTTAGTAAATCTACTCAATTTATTGCTTGCAACCCCACCCTCTACTCAACATGCATTGTATCTAATCTCAAATGACTTAACTGAATAATCAAATCGTTGAAACTCTTGCATTGCTACAACCTCAAATTTCTTGTGGCTTAACGCATCCGAATTCAATGACGAACTTCATCTTCTAAAGCAAATTCACCTTTAGCTGTATGAAGATATATTTTAGACTCTTGTGGTATGTAAATATGTGTACCTTCTTTCCATAAAGGTATGCCCGCAAGATCTTTAGTGCAAAGACCATAGATGTCATCTCTAGATCATGACTCAAGTATTCATCTCATGTTTATGTAACTACCTTGATGCATAAGAAAAAAACTATCATTGTATAAGTACACACTCTAACCTCGTCTTTCTTACGTCTATGTATACTATGTATGAAACTCTTGCTTGTGGCAAGGCTAACACTAAATTCTTGGTCAATTTTTCCACACTCCTCATTCCAAATAAAAGGTACATCATTTCTAAAAACTACATTTTTTCATCTTAACAAATAATTGTTGCTCTATCAAACTTTACAACACCAAACACAGATTTTCTCGTGTTTCTTTAGGCTCTTAAAGTAGACTAAAATATCATCGATAAATACAATTATAAAATGATCCAAATAACCCGAAATGCATTGTTCACCAACTTCATGAACGCAATGAAAACATTAGTCAAATCAAATGACATATCCACAATACTAAGTCCAAACCGCAGTCTATGTGATCCTCAGTAGCGAATAATGATTCTTGATGGTGTTTTTGTTTAGGACTATGTTGTCGATTCACAATATGAAACTCTCGTCTTTTTCATGAAAAACAACAGTGGCGTCTCCTATGCTGATATACTCGATCATTATGAATCGCTTCTAATGAAGCTAATCCAATTGTTTCCTTAACTCTTCATTTTCGATAGGTGCCATCTGATATAGAAACTTGGATATCGGAGCTATACCCGATTCCAGGTCAACCTCAAATGGATATTCTCATGTTGGCGGTATACCTAGAATTTTTTTGGAAACATCTATATAGATCTCCTTAGCTTGCAAAAACATATTCACCTTTTCCAACGAGATTGTGACTAGGTACAACTTGCAATCTTAATATAGAAATATCTCCATACATAATGCTAAAAATATGAAAATTCTTTTATATGACAGGTAAGCTCCTTTCCACTCTTCTGGAAACATGCTTGACCCCGACGATAGTCATCAGAAGTTGATGTCTTGGCACTAATCTATTCCACTAATCACATCATTTCATTCCATCATAATGATGCAACTAGACCCTCAACCTCTATGACCACACATGAACCTCTTTAAGAGTATGCACTCAAAACAATACTCATTGGATCTACGGGTTAACATCTGTATATTAACCATGTCAAACTCATGAAGCAATGAGTTGCACCTATATTGAGTATACGTCAATAGGTGGGCCTCCAACTATTTCTAATCCTAAATAAGATGCATGTGTTTTGAGAACTTAACTTCTCATTCTCTTGTAGCATTCACATCCCATACAAAAACAATACAAAGACATACATAAATAACTAAAATGTAGTAAATAAAGCATACTAAAAATAGGCTATCAACTTTGTCCCCTTCACACTCATCTTAATAGCCTTCCATGGAGTATACCTTAAATTGCATGACCATACCCTTTGGCGCCTTCTCTTCTAACATTTTAGTTTTACTTTAAGAAACTCGACTCACTGGTGCTGGTGGGTGTGATGGCCTCAGATAAATACAAGCAAGGTAAGAAGAATATCGTGGTAGATGCATTATCTAGATGTTATGTTTTGATTTCTATTATAGATGCTAGATTGATCGGTTTTGAGCATATGAAGGAGCTCTATAAGTTGAATCATCATTTGGCCACGTATTCAAGTTGTGTAAGAAAATCGCTATTAGTACGTTTATTGATTTAACGACTATTTATTCCATGAGACTAGGTTGTGTATTCTTGAATGTTCTATAAGGGATTCATTGGTTCATAAGACACAAGGGAAAGGAAAATAGGACTATGAAGAGTCCAAGACCGTACCATTTTGCAAGAATGTTTCTATTGGCCTCATTTTCAGAGATGATGCGAGATATGTAAACATGCCAAAACATGGTTGCAATCGCATGATATATACTCTTCTTTACCCATTTCTAGTGCATGGACTGAAATCTCTATGAATTCTATATTAAGACTTTCTAGGTCTAAATATGAACATGACTTGGTTCTCATCATAGTTGATAGGTTTTCCAAGATGGCTCATTTAACTGCATGTCATACAATTGATGATGCATCGTGTATAGTTGTATTATTCTTTAGAGATATTATACGTTTGCATGGAAGGCCTAGACGATTGTGTGGAATAAGGATTCTAAGTTCATTAATTAATTTTGAAAAACATTATTGGCTAAGTTATAATATCAGAACAAATGAACATGATCTAATTGTATTTGTGCTTATTCCGAAGCTATCTTTTAAGATTTCTGAGAGTTACGTGATTTTTCGTTTTTTTGTTCAGGTTCTGGATTATCCCAAAGTGTGCATATTGCTTCTCAAACATTGGAAACCATCCACACATGTTTTTTTCTCCAAATCAATTTTTATTACGTTACCGAAAGATTTCAATAACTCATCAAATTCATCAGACATGTACACTAAGATAATGGTGAAAGAGATATTCTAGAGCAATTATAAAGCAGATGTCTAGCATTATCCAACATCTAAAAATGCTTAATCATTAGATATTCATTATCATTTTGTTTATTGCTTTCACAAATAGATTATTCATCATTTCAATATAAGGGTTCATTTCAATAACATTATTACTCTGTGGTGCAAATTTTTTTCTGTGAAATAACCACATAAAGCAGTTGAAAATGAACATTCTTAAATAAATATGATTTCACAAAATTCTCTTGGTCACAAAATTTTTCATTCTTATATCTTATTTAATGGAAACCCAACTTACTAGTTTCTTTGTGAATTTGTTGATTTTTACCCATTGTCATAAATTGGAGAATGTCTTCCATAAATTTCTTCGAGACAACTTGAGTGTCCATATACATATTTTGTACATCTATTGTTTTGAAATGAAAATATTCGATCTTTATGATGACACCATTATAATATAAAATATAAAGATGATATGAAGTATAACATATAATAGCTTTGTGTAAAAACGAAGAAAGGTAAGACATAGGTTATAAATCTAATTTTCGAATGTTTTAGGGATGAACACAGACAAATTAGAGACCAAATGACGAGCGTCCCTAAATTATTACAAATTTCAGATGGACGTTCGAGCCATCAGAATTTACATATAGAATTTGCTAATTGTTTATAAATTATGGATGGATGAAACATATGTTCTTAAATTCCGAATGGTGCAAGAAATCGGATGAATATATACGACTAGGTTACATTGTTCGTAATTGGTCCAAAAAATTTTAGACGAATTAACCTTGAAAATTTATTTATAAATCAAATATTTCTAGTAATAAAATGATGAGTAGTGACGTTCACGTGTGAAGGAGGCAACACTGTAGAGAACATAAAAAAACGTTAGTCGAATGACTGAATTATTTTGGAAAAGGAATAAGAGGAGAATTAAACGTCTTTGTTTGAGCAAAACGTGGAAGACAACATGTTACATTATTTCATAAATTTTTTATGTAATTGTATTTAATTGAAATTATTTTCAAAAATCCATTTTAATTTTACTTTTTTACAAAACTATCTATTTATTTAATAAAATGAATATTTAATAAATTTAAGATAAACAAACTTCAAATATTTGACCATTTTATATGTATTCATATTAGTATCCAACAAACATCTAATTTTATTATTTTTAATTATGAACATCCAAAGTTTTATTCAATCATTGATCAAATATAAATGTTATGAATGTTTTTGCCATGCTCATCAATTTTTATCTTTTATAACTCATGGTAATTGAATTGGCTTCCAAATAAGTGGACTTGTTTTTTTCAATTAATAGAAGTATTTGAGCCAGATATTCTATGGGCCTCGGGAGAGCCCAAAGATATCCGAAGCTCAGAACCAAATGGACTTTTGAGTACAAAACTCAAGCACAGCTTTGTGCCAATGGAAATCTACCACGTTTCCTCTTAATTCCAACGACCGAAAGGAGGGGAGAGAAAACGAAAGTGGATTCCGTTTTCTAACAATTTACGAAAACACCACCATTTCCTCAGTTCCTTTGGCGGCTCTTTCCTTCTTGTTCGCACCTCTCTCACAGTTGCCTTAGAGCTCAGGAGCTCTCCGCAGAAAAACCCTAAATTTTTTCCTCCGTCTATACATATAGATACCTTCTTTACATATTTTCCGCTTCACTTCTGTTCAATAATGGAGGTTTTGGCTCCCAATAAACTTAAACAGAAAGAGTTCGCTCTGGCTTCGGTCGCCGACCTCTCCTCTCCTTCCGTTGCTCCATCGTCCTCGCCTGTTGTAGCTAGGTTTTCCTGTGTTAATGGGGTTACGCAACTCCGATTTCATGAATCCGAGACGTCGAGTGGTTTCAGTTTCGATCTTTGTTCTATTCAGGTTGCTTTTGATTCGCTCGCTCTTATGGCTCTCTTTGTTCTCGGTTCTGTTTTGATGTTTAGTTTCTATATGAAATGTGTCTACTGTATATGTGGCAGTGGAAGGAACCATTGAGGAGATTTTGGAAAATCTCTGAGTTATTTCATTTGAATGTGCTCGACATATTCCCCTTATTTGTTTGAAGTTTGTATGATTTGATTAAGGTTTGTGATTTAAGGTGTTAATTCTATTAGCATTGCGGTTTCTGAATGAATGTCTAAATTGGTTGAATTCGGTACTTTGGCCTTGCTTTCGTGGAGGCGAGAGCTGATGTAGTTTTAGTTTTATTTGATCTTCTCCGGTGGTTTGTCTTATTAATTTTGGTGTTCTTTGTTGGCCTTTTGTTGATGTTGCTCAGTTATTCAAGTTGGGACCCATGGAGTTAATCTGCATTTCTGACCCTTCAGGTTCCTCAGAGGAGGTAGGAGAAACTATTAATTTCCTTTCAGGTTAGAATATGTTTATTTATCCCTTTCCCCGTGTAGGATATTTTAAGAGCTGTTCACGTATTCTCTTGTTTATCTGACCGTTACCGTGAAGATCTCTGCATCGCATATTAAATAACATGTTACTGGATTATTTTGTATATCTTCTTGATAAAATGGTTTTCTGGATCAGAATTCGTTCTCTCGAGGAGTCATTATCAAGTTTAGAACTGAGAAGGACAGTGAAGATTTTTGTGTTGCGTTTGAGGAGTTGAGGAAAGATGATGTTGTTCAAGGTGCTTCATTTTTCTTGCTTATGATTGTCTCGTTGAAGTATCTCACTTCTTGATTTGGTGTTTCAAAAAATTATCATTGGTAGCTCTAATGCTACTTCACTTACCAAAGCTTATGGTTTTGCCAGACTTATTTCAGTCACTGTTTGATTTTCAACATGATACATCATTTTTCGTCTTGTTTAGTTTGTTAAGAAGCTTATGCATTTATGCAGAGAAGATTTTGAGACCTATAAAGCTTGTTACCTGGATGATATATAGTTTTTGTCTTTTCGGAAGACTTTTGCACATGTGTGTATCGAGTATATGCCTCTCGACTATTATTTTTTGTTTAATGCCCTTTTCAAGTTTTCTTGATTAAAATCTATGCTAGGCATTTACTTTTACTCCTTTGATGTCTTCTACTTCATCTCTTTATAGGATCATCCTTTCCAAACAGAATAGTTTCAGCTAATAAAAGCAAGTTTGACGATAAGATAGAGGCTTCTTCTGCCAAAATGTATTTCCATTATTACGGACAACTTCTACATCAGCAAAATATGTTACAGGACTATGTGAGGACAGGTAAGATGCCTAGCTTCAATATATTGGTTGACTGGGAATAGCTATTTATGTTTCTCTCTTTCAGGTACATATTATGCTGCAGTCATGGAGAATCGTTCAGATTTTAGTGGCCGTGTTGTGGTTGATGTGGGTGCTGGGAGTGGAATTCTGTCATTGTTTGCTGCACAGGTATGCAATAATTCAGGCCATAGGATGTAGAACTATGATATTCTCTGTATTGGCTTCTCTTTTACTTTTTTTGATGTATGCTCGTTTTATGTCACCTTAAAATTAGGCTGGTGCCAAGCACGTATACGCTGTGGAAGCATCAGAAATGGCTGACTATGCCCGTAAACTGATTGCTGGAAACCCGTTGTTGGCTGAACGGATAACAGTGAGACTTATAGTTCATTTCTCATTATCCTTTTCTTACGTTGTACCATTGTCTGATGTGGTCGAAGCTGACTCAAGTGTAGGTGATCAAGGGAAAAGTTGAGGATGTTGAGTTGCCCGAGAAAGCTGATGTTTTGATCTCTGAACCAATGGGTACATGTTTCACTGATGATTCTTATGATGTGATAGCAGAGTTGAATTAGTGGAGAAACTTCATTAATGATATTTGAAAGCGTATGTCTGATAGTCAGATCCTTTTACCCATAGGCACCTTATTGGTCAACGAGAGAATGCTGGAGTCTTATGTGATTGCGAGGGATCGGTTTCTGGGTCCAAATGGCAAAATGTATCCTACACTCGGAAGGTAAGGGTGAAACTTAAAAGGCTTACTTTCTTGGTTTCTAAAGTATCTTATTTCTCTTAACATTTTATCATTGCAGGATTCACATGGCACCTTTCACTGATGAATTCTTATTTATTGAAATGGCAAATAAGGTATGACATGCCATTTGTTAACCGTTTTATTGGGAAAGTATGTCTTAGATTGCTTTGTGCTATATAATGAAATTGTTGGGTTAATATATTTCTTAGGTTTCTGAGAATTAAGTGCTCAATAATTAGAATTTCCTTCGTTATGCAGGCTTTATTCTGGCAGCAACAGAACTACTACGGAGTTGATTTGACACCTCTGTATGGATCAGCTTCCAGAGGCTATTTTTCACAGGTATATAGATTTAAATACCAGTAATTGTATGTTTCAAACTTTAGAGTTTTCATTGATGGGCTATATTTTACTTGTGTTACAGCCCGTGGTTGATGCATTTGATCCGAGATTATTGGTGGCATCCCCAATGTTTCATGTGATAGATTTCAATCAGATAAAGGTAACAGTCTAACTTTGGACTTTTTCCCACAAATTACATGAACCCTCATTTCACACACATACAACAGCTATAACCCCCTAAAATTTATGTTTTCTTTTTTTTTTTAGTGCTGCCTGCATATCTTATTTTTAGGTATGGAGTGTTGTGCTGAGTGTGGCGGTATTTCTTATTTGTTTCTGTCTTCATTTTTGCAGGAAGAAGACCTTTATGAAATTGATATCCCATTAAAGTTCACTGCTTCCACATGCACCAGAGTGCATGGCCTTGCCTGCTGGTTTGATGTCCTCTTTAACGGAAGGTAAACTGCATACGGTTATTACTCTTTCATTTTTGTGTGTAACTCTGTAGTGATTAAGATTCCTTTTTACACGTGCATAACTTCTGCGTTGAAATCACTTTGTTTTGTTTCCAACAGCACGGTGCAAAGATGGCTCACAACTGCACCGGGTGCACCGACCACACACTGGTACCAAATACGATGCGTTCTCTCGCAGCCTCTTCATGTCATGGCAGGGCAAGAGCTGACTGGCAGACTTCATTTGGTCGCTCACAGTGCTCAGAGTTACACGATCTATCTTACACTATCAGGTTGATTTGCTTTTTTGCTCTGTATCCTTTGAAGCATATATTTCCGTGGGTTCTGATAACCAAATATTTTTCGGTTTAACAGCTAAAATGTGGGGTCCTGGTGCCAACCAAGGTGGGATCCTTCAGACATCTTCGTGCAAACTCGATCTGAAAGAGCCCTATTATAGAATGTCTCAACCACAAGCATATCCTGTTGCACAAGAACCACCGCCACAACCACAACACCAGCTATTAAATACCGAGGTATGTGTTAATTGTAAGTGTGTTTGCCTTCTTTTGGACCAAACATCCGGAATAGTTGTAGTTGTCATGGTTTCAATGTTCTTGAAGGTATTATCTTATTGCAATCATGCTTTTTAAACCCTTCTCCTATGCATTTGAGTTATCATTACCGGAATAGTTATCATGCTTTTTAAACCCTTCTCCTATGCATTTGAGTTATCTTATGTGCAAGTCTATTGTCAGGACATACAAATTCAGTCCGATGACTTAGAAGAAGTAGAGTTGCTGCAACAACCGCCACGAGACACAAGTGCTCAACTCTAAGAACGCCATGGATTCACAGAAGAGGAGAAATCATCAATTGATTTGTTATCTCAGTGACCTAACTCTGGATACCAGTGTGTATCATAATGATCAGTAGCCATTGTTGAGAAGTAAGTGCTTTTGAGTATGGTTCTGGTTAAATCAAAGCCTTGTGGCGGCGACAACCCGAACCTGTAACATAGATATTTCGACAGGAGCCTTCTTTTGCTTTCATGTTTCTTGAGCCATGGCCTCTGTCACCTGGTCGTTCCTGATTTGATCCGACCTATCATTTTCCATAATACAAATTTGATTGTGAGTCAATCTTTCCATCATATGATCCCCTTGTCATCCATGCTGTCCAAAAGCTTTTAGGCTGTTAGAAGTTTTTATAATTTTCATATTAGAATCTATTGCAAGTCACGGGGGATTCTAATTGGTTTGTTATATTGGGAGATATAATTGGAAATTAGTTGTTGATTTATAGGAATTAGTTACTTGATTTCTTGTATATATATATGGACTGATTTAATTGAAGGAATGAATGGAAAATTGAATTCATTATGGTATCAGAGTATTGGTGGTGAAAAAAAAGGAAACAAATATTTTTTTTCTTTGATTCTTGCTCTCGGGTTCTTCTCGTTTGGTTCCTCTTGGAACGGAAGTCCTTATTCAAGCGATCAGAGACGAAGATTCACGGAGAAAAAATCGGAGATTGAACGGAGCATCGGAGATTGAACAGAGCAGATCAGAGTTTCACGGCACAGATCTCTGAAACCTTCGATACAGAAAACGAAGATTCACGGGAGGATAGAAAAGCACCGGAGATGATGACCGGTTACCCAGAAACCCCTTCGTCGAAGTGTTGAAGACGACGATCGAAGCATTGTATCGATCGACGATTCGCAATTCGATACCTCTTTCGCGATTCAATACCTCTTTCGTCGATTTGATGCCTCCTTCGCGATTTTGCCAAATCCTGAAATCTTGAAGGTGACACGACGGAGACTTCATAAAAAACGGTGAAGCGGCGGAATTAGTTGGGTTGGGTCGTGGGTTCGACGGGATCGGGTCAATTTCCACCCGACGATTTGCCATTGTCTTTTTTTTGGGTTTATGGGACGGAGAAATAGAAGCTTCTCCATTATCTGGATATTTTCCGGTGAAAACTGTTTTTTGTTTGTCATCATGAGCGCAGATGAATCTGCTGGTACTTTCGTAACCCGCCAAAGCCAAGAAGAACTGGCTATGATTCTTGGTTACGGATAGGGCAAAACAGGATACGATAGATTTCCGTTTATTCCTCGTATTAGCTTCATCCTTCGGAGGGGTCGAGCACTGTGATTACGCCGGTCCAGTTGCGTGGAGATTGCAACTACGAGGAATAGGCGAAGCACGTTCGTCACGTGCTGAATACCAAACAAAAATTGGGATTTATCGACGAGACAATCACACGTCCTCGTCTCGAAGATGCGGAATTTGCGAAATGGGGACCTATGAATTCCATGCTTGTGGAATGGATTTTCAATACAATAGAACCTCAACTAAGATCAACGATCACTATTGTTAAGGACGTGTGTGACTTGTGGGAGGATTTGAAGCACAAATTTTCTGTGGGAAACGGTCTGTGTATACACCAGATACGGTCGGAACTCCTTGACTATCGATAGCAGGGACAAACAGTTCAAATTTACTTTGGGCGATTGAAAAAATTATGGGACGAACTTGACACGTACAAACCTCTCCGCGTGTGCACGTTGAGTCGGGATAGAGAGGAAGAAAGAGTGCACCGGTTTTTGTTGGGACTTGATGCTTCTCGTTTTGGCATCATTCGCTTAACCATTCTGGCTATGGAACTTCTCTCGAATCTCAATCGCATCTATTCAATGGCGATTCAAGAAGGACGTCAGCATACTGTGATACGACTCAAAGATGAACGAGTGGATGTAGTGAGATTTGCAGCCCAGACTCTGGCGACGACGACGACTGCACAAGCAAAGGATAAAACCAAGATATGCTAAAACTGTCGAAAACCGTGAGATTATGCCTCTTCGTATTTCAAATTAATCGATTATCTCGATTGGTGGGAGGAACGAAGTCGCAAGTCTAGTGGTGAAGGGACCAAAAGACGAAGTAGAAACAAAGGCTCCTCCTCCGGAGAGGGATCAAAGGGGCGCGGGTCCTCATCGAGAGAAGGACCAAGAGGATGTGGGTCGTATGCTCGTGTCAATGCGGTACATGTTGCGGCTAAACCAGGTGGAGAAAACACTCAGACAGAGCTCGACTAAAACACTATTCCTAGTTTCAATGATGAGCAGTGGGCAACTCTCATGAATTTGCTCAAGTTGAAGTCATTGGGGCAAGTTGATAATCATCACTCTGGTAAGAAGTATGATACAAATTTTTTGTTAGACTCTGGTGCTTCACACCATATGACAGGGTTTCTTCCGTTTCTCGAATCGGTTACTGATTTGAAGTCTTGTTCGGTGGGTCTCCCGAATGGACTTCGGACCGAAGCTACTAAGATTAACACTATTCGTTTTGGTGATTTTTTTGCTTACGTGATGTCTTATATGTGCCCACGTTGCGTTGTACTTTGATATCCGTAGCTCAGTTGCTGAAACAAAATTTTTGCACTGTTACATTCGCTGTCCGTTTGTGTCTTATTCAAGACCGTACAACGAGGACTCTGATTGGAGCGGGTGAGGAATGCAATGGGGTATATGTCTTCAAAGGAGCAATACCGATGCAGGTTAATAAGGTGGTCTGTTTTGAATCTCGTGATCTGTGGCATCGAAGACTTAGGCATCCGTCAGATAGAGTGTTGAAATTTTTACCTTTTCTTTCTGATATTGAAATAAAGACCGTGAATAAAGATCCGTGTGACATTTGTTTTAGAGCGAAACAAACTCGTACGTCTTTTGCGGAAAGTGATAATAAAGAGAGCGATTGTTTTGCATTGATCTATTGCGATGTGTAGGGATCGTACAATACTCCTTCTACTACTGGAGCTTACTATTTTCTTACAATTGTGGATGATTTTTCGCGGGTTGTTTGGGTATACTTGCTCACGCATAAGAGTGAGATGAAAACAGTCTTACCATCTTTCTTTTCTATGGTTCGAAAACAGTATGAGAAAGATGTGAAAATCGCTAAAGACATTTTTCAGATAATGGTATATACATCAAACGTCATGAGCATATACTCCACAACAAAATAGACGTATGGAGCTGAAACATCGTCACATTTTGAACGTCGCTAGGTCTCTTATGTTCCAAGCTAGCCTTCCGAAATTCTTTTCGGGAGAATGTGTCTTGACAGCTACATATCTCATTAATCGGACACCTTCCAAGCTACTCGGAGGCAAGTCTCATGAAATGCTACACGCAAAAGCTTCTTCTTTGGATCGATTACGTGTGTTTGGATGTCTTTGTTTCACGAGGCATGAGAAACCACCGTCCAACAAGTTTGACTCTCGTGGACGTCGGTGTATTTTGATTGGTTTTCCTTTCACTCAAAAGGGTCGGAAAGTTTATGACTTGGAGCTGAAAGAGTCGTTATGCGATATTGTGTTCTACGAATTTGTCTTTCCATTTGCAGATTCGACAGTTTTGTCTGGCTTTTTGCTGCCGTCAACATCTCCTAATATGCATGTCTCATGCGTGTTTGATGATTGGGATGTTCACGCCAAGGGGCATGGTGATACTTATTCAGTTTTATGTGACATTGATAGTTCTGGTTCTGGATCTACCTCAGAACCTTTGGGTACCGAAGCTTCTTCTGGTCCTATACCTGTCTCGACTAATAATGTGTCTGCCTTTGGTCTTCTCGTTCGTGGACAAAAGACTAAGACTCGATCTGTTCGACTCGCAGATTATGTTACATATTCAGCTCGATGTTTTGAAGACCCCATTTGCATCTCACCTTCCTCTGGTGAGTCGTCCTCAGGTACGTCATTATATCCTATAGCGGATTATGTAACATGTGCTAATTTTTTAGATACACATCAAGCGTTCTTAGCTGCAGTATCTACTCACACCGAGCTGCGTTCATTTAATGAAGCATCTCGTTCTGCTGATGGCAACCACAATGCAAAAAGAACTCCAATCTCTTGAGTTGAACAAAACACGGATGATGATGCCTTCGCCTCCAGGGAAGAAAGCTAGTGGATGTCGATGGGTTTTTAAGTTCAAATACAATTTCGACGGTTCTATTGAAAGACACAAGGCTCGTTTGGTGATCTTGGGGAACAATCAGAATGAGGGAGTAGATTACGACGAAACATTGCCCCAATGGTGAAATTAACCACGGTTCGTTTGTTTCTCTCTCTTGCGGCAATTCATGATTGGCACGTTCATCAAATGGATGTCAATAATGCTTTTCTCCATGGCGATCTGCAAGAGGAAATATACATGAAACCTCCACATGGATGTCATGTGGAGGACTCTCGGATGGTTTGCTGGCTGCGAAAGTCTTTTTACGGGTTGCGTCAAGCCCCACGGTGTTGGTTTGATAAACTGACCACGGGTTTCATCCAATCTTGGTCGGATTATTCATTATTCTCTTTGACTCGTTGCTCTTTCCGACTTTACTCTTGGTTTATGTTAATGATCTCTTGATTGGAGGCAACGACTTGACTGAGATCGATGTTTTTAAGGCATATTTGCGACAATGTTTCTACATGAAGGATCTGGGTCTGATCAAGTACTTTCTTGGTATTGAGGTGTCTCGCGGGAAGAAAGGTTTTTATTTGTCTCAACGGAAGTATGCCATGGACATTATTTCGGATTGTGGACTTCTTGGTTCAAAGCCAGCTGCTACACCACTTGAACATAATTACAAGCTTCTACAGTCAACTAGTCTTTCATACAACGATCCGGCACAATATAGACGACTTGTTGGAAGACTTTTATACTTGACTCACACTCTGACCTGAACTGAGTTTTGTTGTGCATATTTTGTCCCAATTCCTGCAGAATCCACGGGATGACCATTGGTTAGCTGCGACACGACTTGTTCGTTATTTGAAAGGATCTCCGGGACAAGGTATCTGGCTATGATCTTCTTCTAACACATTCTTTCACGGTTATTGTGACTCGGACTGGGCGACTTGTTGTATTTCACGTCGATCCATCGGAGGGAAAAGTGTTTTTCGGTGATTCACCTATCTCATGGAATACAAAAAAACATGCCACAGTTGCACGCTCATCGGCTGAAGCAGTGGCTTTACTCACTTGCGAACTCAAATGGCTGAAGGCGCTTCTTTGTTTCTTTGTTTTTTCTCATCGACGACCTATGCAGATATTCTGTGACAGTTAAGATGCACGTCATATCGCCTCCAACTCGGTGTTTCACGAGCGGACTAAACATATAGAAGTCGATTGTCATTACGTCTAGGATGAGCTCAAACGGGGTCTGATTGCAACTGCACACGTTCGTTCATCCAAGCAGGTGGTGGATATATTCATCAAAACGTTGGGACATCATCCGTTTTTTCTACTTGCTTTTCAAGTTGGGCACTCGTGACCTTCATGCACCAACTTGAGGGGGCGTATTGGGAGATATAATTAGAAATTAGTTGATGATTTATAGTTACTTGATTTCTTGTGTGTGTATATATATATATATATATATATATATATATATATATATATATATATATATATATATATATATATATATATAGATGGATTGATTTACCGGAGCCACGATCATTCAATGAAGCATTTTGTTCTCCTGAATGGACAGCCACAATGTAGAAAGAACTCCAAGATCTTGAGTTGAATAAAACATGGACGATGATGCCTTTGCCTCGAGGGAAGAAAGCTATTGGATGTTGATGAGTTTTAAAGCTCAAATACAATCCCGACAATTCTATCGAAAGACATAAGGCTCTTTTGGTGATTTTGTGGAACAATCAGAAAGAGGGCACAGATTACGACAAAACATTTGCCCCGATGGTGAAATTAACCATGGTTCATTTGTTTCACTCCCTTGCGGTAATTCATGATTGTCAATAACGCTTTTCTCCATGGTGATCTCCAGGAGGAAGTATACATGAAACCTCCAGCTGGATGTCAGTTGGAGGACTCTCAGATGGTTTGCAGGCTGCGGAAGACTCTTTATGGGTTGCGTCAAGCCCCACGGTGTTGGTTTGATAAACTGACCACGGGTTTCATCCAATCTTGGTCGGATTATTCATTATTCTCTTTGACTCGTTGCTCTTTCCGACTTTACTCTTGGTTTATGTTAATGATCTCTTGATTGGAGGCAACGACTTGACTGAGATCGATGTTTTTAAGGCATATTTGCGACAATGTTTCTACATGAAGGATTCTGGGTCTGTCAAGTACTTTCTTGGTATTGAGGTGTCTCGCGGGAAGAAAGGTTTTTATTTGTCTCAACGGAAGTATGCCATGGACATTATTTCGGATTGTGGACTTCTTGGTTCAAAGCCAGCTGCTACACCACTTGAACATAATTACAAGCTTCTACAGTCAACTAGTCTTTCATACAACGATCCGGCACAATATAGACGACTTGTTGGAAGACTTTTATACTTGACTCACACTCTGACCTGAACTGAGTTTTGTTGTGCATATTTTGTCCCAATTCCTGCAGAATCCACGGGATGACCATTGGTTAGCTGCGACACGACTTGTTCGTTATTTGGAAGGATCTCCGGGACAAGGTATCTGGCTATGATCTTCTTCTAACACATTCTTTCACGGTTATTGTGACTCGGACTGGGCGACTTGTTGTATTTCACGTCGATCCATCGGAGGGAAAAGTGTTTTTCGGTGATTCACCTATCTCATGGAATACAAAAAAACATGCCACAGTTGCACGCTCATCGGCTGAAGCAGTGGCTTTACTCACTTGCGAACTCAAATGGCTGAAGGCGCTTCTTTGTTTCTTTGTTTTTTCTCATCGACGACCTATGCAGATATTCTGTGACAGTTAAGATGCACGTCATATCGCCTCCAACTCGGTGTTTCACGAGCGGACTAAACATATAGAAGTCGATTGTCATTACGTCTAGGATGAGCTCAAACGGGGTCTGATTGCAACTGCACACGTTCGTTCATCCAAGCAGGTGGTGGATATATTCATCAAAACGTTGGGACATCATCCGTTTTTTCTACTTGCTTTTCAAGTTGGGCACTCGTGACCTTCATGCACCAACTTGAGGGGGCGTATTGGGAGATATAATTAGAAATTAGTTGATGATTTATAGTTACTTGATTTCTTGTGTGTGTATATATATATATATATATATATATATATAGATGGATTGATTTAATTGAAGGAATGAATGGAAAATTGAATTCATTATGTTAGTCATAACATTACCGTTTGCCTATGGTGCTGGTGGTTGGATTTAGATAGTTGTTGGTGGGTATTTTGGTTATAAAATCAATACAAATCGAACTAAGTAGTGGTAATTTAGTTTGAGTATATGTAAGATAACTGATTGGGTATGAATGTTTAAAATAACTGGATTCGGTTAGGTTATAAATTGAATAAATGTGGATAGCTGAATAGATTCGTTACGGTTATAAATTGAATAATCGTGGATAATTGATTGATTATTTAAGATATATAAAAAATATCAAATGATATTTATCAATTGAATATTTATTTAATATATATTAATAATTAAGAATTACATAAAATTTTTTAATAATATATTTTATTTTATAAAACATATTAATTATTAAAATTTTGAAATATTATTTATTATTTATAGTTTTATAAGATAAAATGATAAAAAATCGAAATATTTAAATAAATTAGAGTATGAGTTTTATTCGACTACAATATTTTATTAATATAATATAAATGAATTGAACTGAACTATTGTACACTGAAAACAACCGAACCGATTTAGGTTTGGTTATTGTTTGGTTAATGTTTATTCAAAATCAAATAATCCGTACCAATTATATTCGAATTGAAAATCGAATCGAAATCCGAAAAGGTCAAAGGGTATATACTGAGTTGACTTGGCTAAGCTTGTCGTCAAACGAGCTAGTTCAGTTCAGCTTGTTTTCTAAATGGACTGGAAATCCAGTTCAACTCAGTTCGCAAGAAAATGAATTTATGCACTAGTTAAACCATTTAATTTAAAAGAGTTTTATATATGTTAATAATCAAACCAAATAAAATGTCTAACATATAAAAACATTCATTCGATACGAATTATTCGGATTATTTAGATTTTAAAAAATATATAATAGATACAGATTATTTGGGTTTTTAAAACAGTAACCAAACGATAATCGAATTTAAATCGAATGGCTCGGTTAAATTGCACAACGATTCAGTCCAGTTATGTTAATAAAGTGTTGTAACCGTAATAAAACCTAAACTCTAATTTGTTCAGTTATTGTTTGGTCATATCGATTTTATCAATTTTTTTCATATAAAATCATAAATAAATCATACTATTCGAAAGATTTTTGATAATTAATATGTTTTAAAAAATAAAATATATTTTATTATTTAAATTTGATATTTAATCTTTACTTATCATCATATATTAGATGATGTTTATTTGATAAAAGATTTGCAGACGGACGTGCCCGTCCACAAGCCGTCAGCAATTTTTTCGACGTTTTACCGATGAATTTTTCGTCCGTATTTTGGTCGCTTTTCACGTCAGTTTGCGGACAATCAATGTGGTATGTAATTGTGGATCGATTGCGGAGTGAATATTTTGTCCGTATTTGCGAATAGATTTGATCTATCGACGCTTGTCTGCAGTTCGTTTTTCCCCGTCCCTAATCCGTCGCCAAACTTGTTTTGGGACGAATTATGGACGAATATTGTCGTCCCTAAATGATTATTTTTCAGTAGTGATAGTTATTCGATTAATTACCAAACCATACTGAATCCAATCGATTATTTTATATATAAATGAACCGAATTGAATTATCATTATTCGGTTCGGTTTGGCTCGGTTTTATATAACTAAACCTAAATGTCCACCCTTAAGCCTTATCTAAACTCGTATATTAAAGCAGAGAACAAAAAGGTTATGAGAGTTAGAATCTTCTTTTCGCATAAAATTTGCAATACTCTCAGGATTGTCTCCTTGATCTTTTCGCAAAAAAATAATCTATTTATAACAATCTTGGTGTGCCTCTCTAGCTATCTCAATTGGTCATAGTTGCCTTCATTTTTCTCTTTTCTGGATGCCTAGTTGTTTCATTTAAACTAGTACTCTTGTTTCTTACTTAGGTGGGTTTTAGTTGCACATTGGCATTACCAGGAATCACCACCGACTATCTAATAATTGTTGGAGGAAGTCTTAGCTTAAGTAACAAAGTTCAGACGAAAATCAGGTAAAAAGAATTAATTGTTGGGCTTCTTTGAATCTCGATGTGTAGGGATCTCTTTTACAACTAGAAGTAGAAGGCATAGGTTTTTATTACAGGCAAATAAAAAATATGACCAATCTCTCTACCACGTCTTAGATCTTCTCGTTTTAAATATGCTAAGCCTGCAAACACAATTTTTCTAACAAATGTTTGATACATTCAGATTGGATAAGAATCAATTCCACTTGATATAGTCCCCATGATCTTGGAAACCCAAGATAGACAAGTGCTTGATATGTATACCTTGTCTGTGACACATTAGAGCTTTTGTCTTGTGTCTATAAAGTATAAGGAAGATCATCGCCTTTATTTATTTTGATTTATTATTTATTCGGATTTTTCTAATTGTATATATGAAACATCAAATTTTGGTTACACCTAAATATAAACAATTATAATAATTTAATCATGACTTAAAAATATTCAATCAATTTATTTATAATTATTTGTAACCAAATATGGAATTGTACATAAAATGGGATTAAAGTAGGAACATGAAAAATATATATGTACTTTTGAGTAATATCCTAAAAAAATTACATAAGTAATAGTTTTATTTTTATTCCAATTTCGTATGGGTTCAGATATTTTAAAAAGTATTGTTATCGATCAAAACAATTTTTTTTCCAAAAATTGTTAAAGAGAAAACAAATCTAGAAAAGTATGATAATTTTGATAATTCACCAACGAAAATGATATATAAAGTAATAAACTAGAGTATGTTTAAATAACTTTTGTAATAAGGTAAATCAAAGACTGCATTAACATTTCTATTGCAAAATATAGATGAGTCTCACTTTCTATTGATGTTCATGATGAGGAACATAAGCGAGTACAATGCTTATTATTTTTTTTATCCAATCTTGGTTTAAAATTAACCACATATAAATTATTTTATATATTTTATTCAACAAATAAAAGAGATTGTCTAAATTTCAAAAGATGATACACTAAATAATATAAAAAATGGTTATTCCTTATAACTATCACACAAGCAAAATTTTCAAAATTTATCAAATTAGATACATTCTTGGTATTATGAAATGATGAAGCATGTTCATACTCAATACATTTTTGGTATAAGATATCTAAATATTTTGACTGGACTTTAGCAATTTTAAAAGTTATAATGCATCAAACTCACAAAACGAATCAACGTGATTCAAAACAGTTGTGTAACTAAGCAATTTGGTATTCACATTGTTAAAATAATTACTAAGATATCATTAAATTTTTTTTTAAAACAAATTATCTTTAATTTGATATAACAAATAAATTATAATAATATTCGAACTTCAAAACCTATATAAACCGTCGCACTTGCTACATTGGAGTTAACACTTGATCATGTCCAATGACTCAACCGGCTTTGTCTTTAACCTTCTCAACATGTGGGAGGTGGAGTCACATAAACCACCCTTACGTCTCGACAATTATCATTTTGTCCATGTTTATAACGAAATGACTAGAATCCATGTAAGTTAACTAGTAACTCTCCACTATAGAGATATGGAACGGTACTCCTAAAGACTTTCGCCAATGCATTGTTGCGTAGGACTTTCGCCAATGCATTGTTGCGGTAGCACGGTAAGCCTGACAGTTTCCACTTTCCGTCATATCGAATATGTTTACAGATTCCCTGTAGACCTCGAATAAGCTACCTTGTGATGGTGACACCTAAAAGACGCATAAGTTTCGTGTCTTTCTTTAGTTTCTCCTTGTTAGACAGTGTAGAGTTGTAACCAATTCTCGAGATTGTATCCGATGAGTGTAGATTGTATGAAGGATATAAGTATATTATTGTACTAAGGGCATATTGACGTGTGGAAACGCGAGTTATAAATAACCTAGTCCACTTCACCGCAAGTATACGGATCTTGTAGTACCAGGGTCGATCTCAGGGACTAAAACAGCTAAACTAAGAACGAGACTAAACTAAGACGAGAGATGATAAGATGGGATATGGTCCTAATTTTCCTAAAACTATCCTAATGGTGACAACGAAACTAGGGTAAGGATAAAACTAGATATGATGAATACTACGGGTGTA
>CM071871.1:16919414-16935341 GCA_036759665.1 Gynandropsis gynandra
GTTCCTCAAATTTTGAAAAATTAGGTGATTTGAGTAATTCGTATAATTCGGATAGTTCGTGCTTTTTTAGATTTTTTAAAGCCACACGGGAAGATGAGGTACCCATTCCTGTGAAAACTATATCTTGTTTTGACGTCATTGAAAGGTTACCCTCAATTTTGCTTAGCATTTTTCTTTGTTGGTTCAAATTGGGAAAGAAGCAATTCACCTGATATTGTCCCATGATCATAGATAGGAGGGGGCTTGCTAAGTATACCTTGCCCGTGCCACCTCAAGGCCTTTGTCTTGTGTCTGTAAATTATAAGGAAGATGATCATCTGCAACTTCCACCGGGATAGTCCTGTTGCTAGTTTCGGTAGAAACGAAACTATAAGAACTTGTAAACCTCCCTTGTATTCTTATGCCTGATTCACTATGTGATAAGTTGAAACCAATGCTAAAACTAGAAGTCATTTGCTTACCTGTTGTTGCAGAGAAACAGATGTGAACATAAGCCCAGAAGATCTTGTGCTAATTTCAGTTGCCGAGAATTGAAAAGATCTTGTGCATCAGCCAATAGCCTCCAACACCAGCATAATCATCCTGCAGTTTTGATCTAATTGGAAAAAAATACTCACCTGCGGCAAAAAGGCACCTGAGGGGAGAACAGTTTGTTCTGTGACAAAATGAGGCATACGTTTGGATGTCTATGCTGGAAGGACACGGCAGAAGAAGGTTATTATAAGGTTAGTGCGGAGGCTAACCTTGTAACAAAAGTTATTATCTGTTACATAAGGTAGAATGAACAAGAAAGGGGGTATAAATACTTCGGGGTTAATCTTGGGGTATGGAGGAGAAAGAGGATATTTATATCTTCTTTTCTAGTTCTGGTTGCATTATCAATCAATATGTCGTTTCTCAGTTACAAATTGGTTCTCTGGATTAGTTGTTCATAACAAAAATCATAATGGAGTAAGACAGTGTCAGAATCTACAACGAATTAACTGAACTCCACACCGCAGCATTACCCAAGAAACATCTTAAACATGAGAATTTGTATCGCGGAAGAACTTCTTGCAACTCTAAGAAGCAAACACCAACAGATCAAAACCAACAGCTAGACAGTCGACTTCATTTCGTTGATATCCAAGCCGAAGACGAAACAGGGAAGCATGAAGATCATAAGTTTGCAGTCGATAGGATTTCACGGCTTAGTGAATTTTCAGCATGTTCATCAAAACGTGCGAGGAGATGAAAACATAGTTCATTCACATGAACAAATCACATCGACAAGAACATGATATGTCTGTGGGAACCCTTGAGAGTTCGCTATGAATGCAAAATAATTTGATACGAAAACGCAAAGGTTAATTCTGGCTTCTTTCAATGATGTTAAAGAACTAAATTCTTTTATTATTTCGCAGACTAAAAGAGAGCAAATAGCCCAAAGACGGTCTTACTGCTACAATCAACACTAATCCACATTAGCCAATGCACATGTAAAATGACAAGAAAGAAAAGGATGGGTCAACATACTGTTTAGTTGATGCATATGAGACTTCCGTGCAATCCTGGGAAAACCCATAATCAAAGCACAGTTTCAAAAATCTCCGTATGATCCACCATAAGAAATTTCGTGTGCTGCGGTTCCTGCATTTGAAAATTCAGCGAATACAGTGCAATGCTGAGAAATCCCATAATATGAATTTTCGATTCCTGCATTGGAAATCCCATTATCGCAATCCTGGTTTGCAAAATCTCCCTTCCCACCATATGAATATTTCGTTGATCCGATTCCTGCATCAAAACATTCAGCAAATTGGGTGCAATCAGAAGAAACCCCGTTCTCAAAAAGAGCATTTCCAAAGCCAACATTCTCAAATGCGCCAGAATATCCACAATCGACGGCAAGTTCAGAGAACCCGGTGTAAGTTGCATTGTGGTCGACGGAACCACCGCTGAAAGGGGTTTCAAGGGTTGTTGAAGTTGTTTCTCCATAGGTTGCCGGGAATGAAAATCCTGGATAAGAAAACCCACAATCAGAAATATTTCTTTCGAAATTGTAGTTACCAGGAAAACCAAAAGAAGCTTGGCCACATTCAGAGAAGCCAATGTGAGCTGTATTGTCACTGACGGAACCACCGTAGAAATGGGTCTGAAACGCTCTTGATGCCGTGTCTCCTGAGATCGAATGTACAGAAAATTCATTATCGGGAACCGTTGAAGAGACGATATGGGAGAATGAATTCTCCGCACATTCGGTGCCAGAAAGCCACAACCCACAATCGGAAACGCTGTTTTCTCCGAAACAGTCAGAAGAAATTTCGCCAATTCCATCAGCTTCTAGAGTTGGACAAAAGGAAATAGAACAATCATGAGAAACGCTTCGTTTTTCTCTGGTTTCCAACAGAACCGCGACATTATTCCTAAGTTCCTGAAGTCTATCGATCAAACATCGCACCTCTTCAGGATCGTCAATGTTCTGGGTCTCCAACAACCCTAACCCCAATTTTGTACCCGCGACGGAAGCACAGTTCTCCGGCGACGGCGGAGTGGGAAGGCGTCCGGAAAGAAAAGCTTCGACAACATCGTCCGCGGAAGGGTTACCGAAGGAGTAGACGTCGGGTTTATCCGAGGGAGGTGTCGCCAAGACGGCGACGGACGCGCCGGAAATAACGCAGAGATCTGCGGCTTTTTTGAACAACCCCAGACGGCGTTTGCTAAACGCCACCGATCGCTGGGATTTCGTTTCGCGTTTCGCAATTTCGATCTTTCTCTTCGTTCCTGCCATTGCTGCAATTCAAGTAGTGACGAAGAATTTTCCAAGAAACAAGGAGAGAGACGTGAACGCAAAGGAGAGAGGGAGGGAGGGAAAAGTGACGAGAGAGGTGAAAGCAAATGAGAGATGGAGGGAAAATTGACGAGAGTTAGGGTTTTATTTGAAATTTCTGTTTTTTGAAATTTTATTGTATTTAATTAATGGGTAATTTTTCCGGTAAGAAAACAAAAATATTTATATTTATTTTATTATGAAGCCTTGAAAGAAGGACGAAATATTAAATCTGCGTACCCTATACTAAAATTTAGGGTATTAAATTTTTTTAATATATATAATCCTTAATTTTAATTTCTTTTATCAAAGAAAATTCTTATAATTTCTAATAAAATGAATAGAATATAATATAGAATTTGGTAATGTATAAATTTACATATGTTTTGAATAAAATAATTTTAATGTTTTTAAGGTATATTTTGTGGTATAGTGATTATAAATATTATTTTTTGTCAACATATCAAAATTTATTTATTATATAGAATATTTTTTATTTTTTTCTATAATAATGTATAAAAACATTTTCGACGATTGCAACGACATATAAAACAAAAACAATTCAAAGACAATACATTAAAAACAACAAATTTTTTTTGGTTTTGTATTTTTATCATACGAGCAAGACCTCCAAAAATTTTTCAAGTCATATATATGTTTGGAACTCAATGGATTGACTTCACGTCAATTAAGTGGTAACTATCCATCTACGGATGTGGAGCACTACTCCTAATACATTCATTTGGCTATATCGTAAGCATGGTAACCTCCATGCCTTGTAGTCACATTCACACCATATATATGGATTTCTGGTTGACCTGGAATAAGCTATCGTGTGATGGTGACATTTGATGTTAACATGCACTTTAATTTTTTTTTCTTTCTATAGTTTCTTATGTTAGATGGTGTAAGAGTTGTAAATTGTACCTAACAAGTGTATATTGATTACATCGTCTTTGTTCGTTGTGCATTTATGATTTGAGTAAAAGGTAGCTTTAGTGACCCAACTATAGAAATCTATCCCCAAAGGTTGAGTTCATATGGTTATACCTATTTCTCGTAAAAAGACATTGGTTTAGTAGTGAGGTTTGGTTTTTGATACTCGTATAAATATCAGGAGATATACTCTATTTATTCTCAAGAAGTTAACAATAACCCTCAAATTTTGGTGCATAAGACCCAACATAAAAATCATTTACATAAACTGTCTTGCTTAATGAAAAAACAACTTATAGTTTCACAGCAAGATGATGTAAACAATAAGCATGGTTACCATTCTCAAAGAAATAAGATTATATGTTTTTCAGAATTTAGAAATTCGCAACAAACGTGATTATACGAGATCCACAAAATGCTTATTTAAGTTCTTTCAAGAATATCATTTTCTTCTATCTCGGAATCCACAATAGCAAAAGGAGTTGAAAAAATGACATCTTTAGCATCAACAACAGTCGTCACAATGAAAACAACCTTGGTATTTTGAGTTTAAGACAAGAATATCAAAGAAAATGAGATTACGTGAACTCTATCTAAACCTATATATTGAAGGAGAAAAAAAGGCGATGGAAGCAAGAATCTTCTTTTCTCATAAAATTGATAATATTCTCTGGATTCGTATCCTTGATATTTCTGTAGAAAAATGGTAGTTGACTATTAATCTCTTTATAATAGTATTGGAATTGCTATATGGTTATCTCAATTGGTCATAATTGCCTTCATTTTCGATTTTCCGGATGCGTAGCTGTTTCGTTTGAAGTTTTACTCTTGTTTCTTACTTGGGTGGGCTTTGTTTGCAAGTTGGCATTACCATGAACAACCATCGACTATCCATTAATTTTGGTGAAATCCTTAAATCAAGTAACAAAGCTCCGAAGAAAATCGGGTAAAAAGATTTCATTGTTTAGCTTCTTTGTATCTTGATGTGTAAGGAACTCTTTTACAGCTAGAAGTAAAAGGTACATGGTTTTTGTACAGACAAGTCAGAAGTATGGTCAATCTCTTTACCATGTCTTAGATCTTCTCATTTTAAATATTCAAAATCTGCAAAGAAATTTTTTTCCACAAGTTCTCAGTGTTGTCATATATCTTATTTTGTATCTTTTTTATATAATGAAAATATAGGGCAAGTTAATAATCATAGGAATTTAAGGAACTCTAACAATCTTATCAATCTTGATACGTTAAACTCAAGTTACAAATATAAGTGATTTAAAGAAGTTGCACAATTCGGGGTTTTCACCTTTTTAAACGATCATTGAGATGTCGATAAGGAGGATTTTTACTCCCCTCTAATACTGCCACGTCAGAGGAGGAGAAAAATTTCCCCCTTAGCCTTCCTTTCACATCGGTGACCCTTAACGTCCGGTTTTTTCCATATTCATCCCCTCTTCTTGTTTGTCTTCCTTTTGCTGCATGACTCTTCCTTTTCATCTCACTCTTGGTTAATGACATCGTTGCTGACTTGCTTCGCATTCTCGTCGGATTCGTTGTACCTGCGACCGAACACTTCTCCTTAAATCAATTCTTTAGCCATGTGTTTTTACGTATGCTCATGGAGAAGAAGAGGATGGTCGCATGTCTGCTGATGGAGAAGAAGCGGATAGTTGCGTGTCTGCTCATGGAGAAGAAGACTGGGATCTATGACCGAAACCGAGGATAACGTTCCAGCATTGTAGGGCAGTGAGAGAGCTAGGTCGGCACGAGTATGATGTATCGCGCTCATGGATTTAGGTCGATTCAACTCTGCCTCCAGACCCTTCCTCTTCGTATCAGCAATTGTTCTTCTTCTATTTTCTTCGCGCGGTGCAAAACCAGGTAAACTTTTATTTTACCTATATTAATTTTTATTCTTGCTATGTCGGAAAAAACGTCCTAACATATCTTTTTTTTGTTTTATTCTAATTTCATGTATATTACTTTTGAATCGGGGTTCCGTTCTTGAGGAGCGTCGTCCCAGGATCCTGATGGCATGCCTGTGTTTCTGAGTCAAAACAGAGAGTGGATGATTTAGTTCGGCTCTTTGATGATATTCATATCAATTCGAACAAATTCTCTGTTCATGTATCAACTTGTGAACCCTTTAAAGCAGTATGCTCCATGGTAGGAACCTGTAGTGAAGCGGGTCAATTATGTTTTTTGGTAATGGTCGATTTACATTTGTTGTGTTATAATGTTTTTTTCCATTCACAGATTCAACGTTGTTTGTCTCAGAATCGCGATGCTGAGGCAGTAACTTGTGCGTGTCCTAAGCAGCAGGTTAGATTAATCTTGATTCCTGATCCACGTTTGGCATAATTTGTCTCAATATGTATTGACATAAACACGGGTTGGTGGTGTCTCATTTGGATCCAACAGATGCATAATCACAGAGCTTCTTTTGCAATGACAAATGCACAAATATGAGGGGCGTTGTAAATGTTCAAGGTAGATGTTCAACATGAAATACATTTCGTGATTAGTGTTTTCCTTTATCCACCGTGTCTAAACCTCAAATGAGAAAGTTATTTATAACGGGAAAAAGGAGGATGATTACAAACAAGGAATTGGTTGCAGGATCACGCGGCCACAAACAGGTGACTGCTATTAATTTGAAGAAATCTTAGAGCCATTGCAGGCTTTTCGTATTTTCTTGCCTTTCTGGTTGGCAGGCTGTCTGCTCATGGAGGAGAGGGGGATAGAAGCAAGGGTTTGGGTCTTTTTCGGAACAGGAGCAATGATCGAAACCGAGGATACCATTCCAGCATGGTGGGGCAATGAGAGCTAGGGGCCACCGGGATGATGTATAGCACTCATGGATTTAGGCCGATGAAATTCGGCCTCCAGACCCTTCCTTTTCTTATATGCAAATGCTCGGCTTTTATTTTCTAACACGGAGAAGACGAGGTAATTCTTTTTTTTTTGTATGTATTTCATTGGGTTTAAATTGTACTAATAAGCTGTATCATGCAGGTTGAAACCATGGAAATTCAGACACATCAGGTACCATCCCTTATGTTTTTAATTTTCTGTAGTATTTCTATTTAGCTCAGGCCCTTTTAGTTTGTGAATAACGAAAAATGAATTGTCCTCAAATGGAAATTTTAAATAAATCATGAAAATTCAATCCGAGGATACAATTCCAGCATGGTGGGGCAATTAGAGCTAAGAAGCACGGGGATGATGTATTTGAAGAACAAGATCTGATGAAATATTCTTTTAAAATTTCGCATTTGACCGGCTTTTACCTCTTCAATATGTATTCTAAGATTACTATATCTTAGGGACATGTTAGAACATGTTGTGTTGATCTATGAGATCCCCAGAGGTGAGTATTTCATATATCAACGATTTAGAAATTAAGTTATTTTCCACAGGTTAAGCCCGCCACCAATCAGCAAAGGATGCTCTCTCGCAAGGCAATGATAAACTTCAACCGCATTTAGTTGAAAGCATAGTTCTCTCACTAGTTTTCTATGCAAATTATCGTCTTCATGTGGCTGTGACATTGGGACCCTTCAAGATTTAGAAGGTATCCTGAAACGCTTACCGGTGGAAGGTTCGAGAAATGGTAGATTATCGATGTCAATCCGAAGCGACAATGAAGAAAATGACAATAAAATCTGCAGAAGATGAACGACATGGTGGACCGTCCACGATGTTCGACGAAATGAACGTCGGATTAGAACAACCTTTGCTTTAGGAATAGATATGCTTTTACGGTAGATAGAGCCATTGGTTGTGTTATATTAGTCATCAATGATAGCTTTGAATGTACCGGTCAATAGTTACGTAGTTGTGTTAAACGCAACAATCTAAAAATTTGTATCTAGAAATTCATCAGATACTGTTCTTTTTTATCATATTCTTTTTAAAAAACAAGACGGAATTCGAACATTCCCTGTTGTTTTGACGATGCAATTAAAGAGAATACCAACGAATAAACAAAGTATATCAAAATAATATATTGTAATAAAAAATTTCTCTAATCTTCAGTTCAACAAATGTAAATGTATATTTATTCCTCAATTCGATCTATAATGTTTTCACTCAAAAATAAAAATATATCCACCCTTTTGGTTTGAAATTAATTGGTCTAAAATTTGTTTAGCATTTAATTAAAACAAAAGGTTTGAGATTGTTTATTACTCTTAAAAATATTAATTTGTCTTCGTTATAAAAAAATTAAATAATTTAAATTTAAAATTTTACATATAATTAGGAAAAAACTAAAATTTTTAAACAATCAGTTTAGATTACAAATTTTAAAAAATTTATAAAAAATTGAATTTTTTACTTTTGTCACATAAAAATTATTGAATCTGGTTATATCATGTACAGACGCAGAAAAGACGACAAAAGTATGTAATGAAAGGAGATATCAAGCTAGACAAAAAATTTGTTGTCCCACACAACATAGCCTTGTTAAAAAGTATAGATCACATCTCAACATAAAATGGTGCCATAAGACACATGCGATTAAATATCTTTTCAAGTACATTACTAAAGGTGTTGATAAGGCAATATTATTGATTAAAAGAGGTTCCAGTTGAGATATTCCCACTGATTTTGGGACGGGACAAACGTTTGAAATCAACAAAATCAATACCTACCTCGAGTGTAGATATTTGTCTTCGTGTGAAGCGGTTTGGAGGATATTGGAATGTAGCATCCACCACCAAAAACCCCCGGTGTTACGTTTATCGGTGCATCTTAAAAATAATAGAGTTTAACTTTTGAAGATTCAACTGATCTGGAACGTGTTGTGAATAAACTAGGTGTAGAGGCCACAATGTTTACAAAATGGATGAGAGCAAACGAATTATGTGAATAATTGAGGCACTTAACGTATGTTGAGTTCCCGATAAGATTTGTATGGAACAGCTCGGATAAAATTTGGTCCAAAAGGAAACAAGGCTTGTCACTTGGTTGCATTGTCAATATTCATCCGGCGTTAGGAGAGTTGTATTACCTCAGAATGTTACTAAACATTGTAAAAGGCATGACGAGTTATGATAGCATAAAATGGTTGAAGGTCTGATATATAATACGTTTAAGGATGCCTGCATTGCGAGAGGTTCATTCGATGTGGATAATGAAAGGTGTCAAGCTATGACAGAGGCCATAATATAGGCGATGCCTATGCAGTTGAGGCATCTATTTGTAATGCTCTTAATATATTGTGAGGTAAGAAAATCATTGGAGTTATCGAGAGGTTTTTGAAGATCCCTTGGTGATGATATTGTGTTAAAGAAAAATAAAGAGTTTTGTTTTGATGGTCTGAGATTGTCTGAATCTGAAATTGAAGTGTACACTCTCATTAAAATCGAGAAACTCCTTAGAGAGCATGAAAAGTCACTAATAGATTATCATGATATGCCCACCCCTGACAACCAAATCTTTCATGAAATAACACACTCCTTTATAAGGCAAGAAATGCAAATTGATGAGGAGTTAAAACGTCAAGAGCATTTAAAATTCTTTTTAAGAATCAATGAAGAACAAAAAGAAATCTATGAAGCTGTGATTGACTCAGTCGAACGGAATGAGGGGAAGCTTTTTTTGTTTATGGACCTGGTGGAACGGGGAAAATGTACTTGTATAGGACAATAATTTCAAAACAGCGATCTGAACGCTGAGTCGTCATTCTAGTTGCATCATCTGGTATAGCCGCGCTCCTTATACTCGGTGGTTATACAACACATTCTCAGTTCAAAATTCCTATCAATTTGCATGAAGGGTCAACCTGTGATATCAAACAAGGCACTTTGCTAGCTAAAATTCTCATGGAGGCTGATTTAATTGTTTGGGATGAAGAACCCATGGTACATTGTAATACATTGAAGCACTTGATCATACATTGAAAGATATTGTTTCCATGGACGATAACCATGCCATTGAAAAACCATTTGGGGGGAAAATTGTTCTATTAGAAGGTGATTTTCGAAAAATATTACTAGTCACAAGTGGCGAACGTGCTGAAACAAGTATGTCAACAATAAAACGTTCATTCTTATGGGAATCGTTTCATATATATGCTTTAAAACACAATATGTGATTGCAGCATCAAGAGAAAAAAATTTGCAAAATGGTTGTTAGATGTTAGGGAGGACACAACACGTATTATGCGAATTACTATGAACGATTCATTAGTAGGAGAAAACATATTGATCGACAAGGAATTAATGCTCGAGAATACAAATGATCCTTTGCAGTCAATCTTCGAAGCAACGTATCTATGCTTTGGTGAACTGTACATGAGCCCTGGATATCTCTTGGAACGAGTTGTTCTAACTCACAGAAATAAAAATGTTGATGAAGAAACCGATTTTTTTTATCAAAACTTCTTGGAAAGACTATTAAACACTTAAGCTCTAATTCAATTGCAATTGATAGTGCTCCTACAACCGAGTGGCAATCATTGTATCTCATCATCTTAACTCTCTTGAATGCTCTAGTTTGCCAAGGCACAAGCTTTGTTTGAAGGTTGGTTCTCCTGTCATGATGTTAAAGAATCTCAACAAAAAAGAAGGCCTTTGCAATGGAACGTGATTAATTGTCACATATTTAGTTTCTAGAGTTTTAGAGACAGAAATTATCAATGACACGCATATTGGCACTAGAGTCTTGATTCCAAGGATTATTTTATCCCCAACTGATAGAACATTTCCTTTTATATTGCGGAGACGCCAATTTCCTATTAGACTATGTTATGCAATGACCATAAACAAAAGTCAATGATAAAGCTTGAAACAAATTGGACTGTATATACCAAAATCAGTCTTCAGTCATGGTCAATTATACGTAGTCTTGTCACGCGTGACTTCAACTGATGGGTAGAGGATCATTGATCATGCCACTCCCACTGAACAAGAACCAACTGTCACAAAAATTGTTAGAGAAATTTTCAAGGGTCTGCATAAATCTTAAGGTAAGTGTCAATTTAGCTTTTTACACAATTTAAAAAAAATAAAGTCATTCAAAACTTTTATATTAGTTGAACTCGCACCAAATAACCTATAATGTATTACCATAACTATTCCGAATAAGATTTAATGAACTACACTATGACATGTTATTTACTTCTGTGGTTACAATTGCCTTTTGTTTACCTCACAATTATAAACAAGATCTGTTGACTTCTGCTTGCAATTGCCTTTTGTTTACCTCTCGCTAATATTATTATGTACTTCTTATTTTACATGATTTAGATCCAAGCTTGAGATACGTGATACACATGCATAACGTACCATAACGCCTTTTAGGATGTTTTTAAAGAATTTGGAGGAGACGAAACACGTTCATTGACAATCGTTTGCTTGGTCTTGGTTTTTTATTCCTCAATGAAACATTAAGTTCTGTTAATATATTTGCGTATTCCATATTATATTAATATCTTTCATCATCATGTATATGATATATTGTTGGGAACTGCTATTGAAGCACATATATCTCGTGGTAGTGTTACTAAATACAACCAATATATAAGGAAAAGAGATATATTTGTCCTAAAAATTTTGACAATACTACTAAATGTTGGTAACTACAAGTTAACTGACAATATTATGCGCATATCTTTTAAAGAGGTTACACTTGTTGAGAAAGTGACGGACACGATTCATGTAATTCCAACATACAAATTCAGGATGCGTTCATACCGACAATTGATTGGATTGTTTGGCCACAGAGAAGTTGTATCGAGTAAATATGTTTGCAAAATATCAAATATACTACTTCTTTACTACTAAACTCATCTATTGAATGTTTAAACTTGTAGATGTTGTTAGACTCCTCATTTCTATGCAAGGATCAAATTTGTGTCTGCCAACCTCCGATAAAAAATTTTGAGATCTGATTGTTATTCAATAGGTAAATTTTATAATATTACTTCGTTAAGATGTTTTGTTATTTCTTCTATTAACCAACTTACTGACCACACTTTAACATTTCAAATACAGAAAAAATTTCGTAAAAATAATAATGTAGGACGAACTTGCTATTCATTTTCGTTCAATTGTTGCTTAAATGACTGTCAAAGAAACCGTCATGATTCAGTTGTTGCTTAAATGACTGTCAAAGAAACCGTCATGATCGTTACAGGCAATACTCCCATTATGATCAACAGTATTACAAAACACTAGATTACATGTATTTTTTTTATATTTTTCAATGTTGTTCGTACTTACTCTTTCTAAATATATTGAATAGATTTGTTAACGCTACGTCCGTCCCGCTCCACCCATATCTACATAGATCCACAGCTAAAGCCAATTAGGAAAATTCAAACATAGGTGAGTTTTCAAAATATCCAAATCTTGTCTGTATCAAGAAATTCTAAAATCATGTTATTAATTAAATTTAACCCTCAATATTTATGCAGGTATGAATAAGAAGAATAATCATTAAAACACTACGGCTCAAATCATGCCATCGTTTTATTTTTAATCTACTTTCATTTGTATTGTTTTCCATCAAAACAATTTTTTTCGAAAGAATGCTAACGTTAAAAACAAATATAGAAAACTATGATAATAAAATTTAAATCATAAATGAAAATGATATATAGAGTAACAACTTCGGGTATCTTTAAATATCTTTTATAACAAGGTAAAACAATGATTGCATTACACTTTCTGTTGCAAACAGAAACGTGTCTCACTTTCTATTGATGTTCATGAAAAAGAACATAAACCAGTACAATGCTTATTTTTTATACAATCATGTTTTTCAAATTAATACTACACAAAAAAGTTATTCCATATATTTTAATCGTTCAACAAAGTAAAGAGGTTGCATAAATTTCTATTGATTAAACACAAAAGAATATAAAAAAGTATTTATTTCTTTCGACTATCACACGAGCAAGATTTTCAAATTTTATCAAATGAGATACATGCTTTATATTATGAAATAATAAAAAATGTTCATATTGAGTTGATTTTTGGCCTAAGACATTAAAATATTTCGGTTGAAATGTGACAATTTTATCAATCTTAATTCATCAAACTCACAAATCAAATCAACGTGATTCAAAAAAGTTGTGCAACTAAGCAATATGGTATTCACATTGTTAAAATAATAAGTGAGATGTCTTTACAATTATTTTAGAAAAAATTAATCCTTAATTTTGTATAAAAAAATATAATAAAATTTGAACTTTAAAACCTATATAAACCGTTGCACTTGCTACACTGGAGCTAACACTTGATCATGTCCAATGACTCAACCTGCTTCGTCTTTGGCCTTCTCAACTCGTGGAAGGTGGAGTCATAGAAACTACCCCTTCAACGAATCAACCATTATCATTTTATCTACGTTTATAACTAATAGACTAGAATCCACGTAATTTAACCGGTAACTCTTTACTATAAGGGATCTTGCCGAGTACTCCTAAAGACTTTTCCCAATGCATTATTGTGGTAGCATGGTAAGCTTGACAATCTCCAATCCTTGTCGTCGAAATCACACTGATCTATATCGAATATGTTTATAGATTCCCCCGACCTCAAATAAGCTCCCTTATGATGGTGACACCTAAAGTGAATGTGTAAGTGTTGTGTCTTTTTGTAGTTTCTCCTCGTTAGAAGGTGTGAGATTTGTAACCAATTCTTGGGATTGTACCTGATGAGTGTAGATCGATTGCATCAACTTTCCTTGGAGTTCATCTATCATCTCAGTTAAGGGCTACATAAGTGACCCAACTATAGAAATCTAGTTATACCTCTCTCCTTGGGAGAAGGCATTGGTCCAGTGATGAGGTTCAATTTTAGTAACTCATGCGACGTATCAAGTGACGGAATCTTTATATTCTCGAGAGAATGATAATAACCCTCAAGCCTTGGTGCATATTGTAATAGCCCTGACCTGTTTACCAAGGTCATCACGGTATCCATCATCACCTCCTTTTACACATATAGAGTTATAGCCAAACTTTTTGTAGAAATACTTGTGATTTTTTTTGTACACAACGAAAATATTGTCTTTAAAACTTACTTAGAAAACACACATACGTATAAGTCTGATGCGTTATCAGAGTTAAATATAATTAACCTAATCTACCCGCAAGTGCACGGCACGTGTGTAGTATTTTAGGTGTCGATCCCACAGAGACTACGCAACACTACCTAAACTCGAACTATAAATCAAACTTGCTAACGAAAGAATGATGATGAGGAATGAAATACTAAATGTAAATAAACTACTTGGGTTCTAACGATAAGACAAACGTCCTAGGAAACCGGTTTCACCACAAGACTACCGAAACCGACGATCAACCTATCTCTCATGCAATCCCAGTTAAAGCTATCTAAGGCGGACGATCCTAACATGATATCTACCCTCTCTCAAGGCATAGACACGTGATCTAGACAAGCTGCCCCCTATGGTATTCACATTGTTAAAATAATAAGTGAGATGACTTTACAATTATTTTAGAAAAAATTAATCCTTAATTTTGTATAAAAAAATATAATAAAATTTGAACTTTAAAACCTATATAAACCGTTGCACTTGCTACACTGGAGCTAACACTTGATCATGTCCAATGACTCAACCTGCTTCGTCTTTGGCCTTCTCAACTCGTGGAAGGTGGAGTCATAGAAACTACCCCTTCAACGAATCAACCATTATCATTTTATCTACGTTTATAACTAATAGACTAGAATCCACGTAATTTAACCGGTAACTCTTTACTATAAGGGATCTTGCCGAGTACTCCTAAAGACTTTTCCCAATGCATTATTGTGGTATCATGGTAAGCTTGACAATCTCCAATCCTTGTCGTCGAAATCACACTGATCTATATCGAATATGTTTATAGATTCCCCCGACCTCAAATAAGCTCCCTTATGATGGTGACACCTAAAGTGAATGTGTAAGTGTTGTGTCTTTTTGTAGTTTCTCCTCGTTAGAAGGTGTGAGATTTGTAACCAATTCTCGGGATTGTACCTGATGAGTGTAGATTGATTACATCAACTTTCCTTGGAGTTCATCTATCATCTCAGTTAAGGGCTACATAAGTGACCCAACTATAGAAATCTAGTTATACCTCTCTCCTTGGGAGAAGGCATTGGTCCAGTGATGAGGTTCAATTTTAGTAACTCATGCGACGTATCAAGTGACGGAATCTTTATATTCTCGAGAGAATGATAATAACCCTCAAGCCTTGGTGCATATTATAATAGCCCTGACCCGTTTACCAAGGGCATCACGGTGTCCATCATCACCTCCTTTTACAGATATAGAGTTATAGCCAAACTTTTTGTAGAAATACTTGTGATTTTTTTTGTACACAACGAAAATATTGTCTTTAAAACTTACTTAGAAAAAACACATACGTATAAGTCTAAAAAGTTTGAGAAAATTAAATCTTTAAAAGAAAATATATTCAAATCATCAAGTCGAGTTTCCAGCCTTATCCTTTCGGTCCTCTTGGTTATGCGTTGTTCCTTATGATCAATCATCTTAGCCCTGTCGACCTATCAGTCAAGACAGTCCAGAAATAGGGTAAGTACGATAAACATAATCCAGTGGGCTTTCTATGTGAACACCCTATCTCCCTAGCTAGTCAAGACATTTTAGGTCAACATTTATAACATTTCTCTAGACCACAATCCAAATTTGATTTCCCATTCCGTCTTACTCTTAATTTATTTCACTCGACTTTTACATTACTAATCTAAAAGTCATAGTAAGTACCACTGATATTTTATATTTCTCGGCTTTTACATTATTATTCCGTCAATTAAATAAATATCACGCTTATTTTCTTTTTCTTAGCTTTTACATTACTAGTCTATAAGACTCGGTTTACCGCTTTTACTTACTCAATTTTACGTTACTAGTCTAGAGACTAAATAACTTCTGCAGTGGAAAAAGTCATGGTTTTGCGGTGGAATGTGATGCGTATCAGAGTTAAATATAAATAACCTAATCTACCCGCAAGTGTACGGCACGTGTGTAGTATTTTAGGTGTCGATCCCACAGAGACTACGCAACATTACCTAAACTCGAACTACGAATCAAACTTGCTAACGAAAGAATGGTGATGAGGAATGAAATACTAAACGTAAATAAACTACTTGGGTTCTAACGATAAGACAAACGTCCTAGGAATCCGGTTTCACCACAAGACTACCGAAACC
>CM071871.1:16936155-16958838 GCA_036759665.1 Gynandropsis gynandra
CCCGATCGTGCAAGGGTTGTGCCCGACCGGGTGAGGCTTTTCCATGCTCAATCTCGTCCCGTTTGTCCCGTGATGATCCCCGAAGTTGCTCCTTAGCTCCGTGCATTGTTCCTTTACTCCAAAATAGTCCAAATACGCGTAAAAACCTGTAAGAACATGAAAAGCACGAAAGCAAGTAAAACAGATACGAAATCATACGTAAAACATCACATATGTATAAAAAACGTCTCCTAAATCGTGCAAGAAATACGTATGAAAACAAGATGATCAGAATGCGGTTCTCAAATTCTAATCTTTTTCTCTCTTAGAGATTCTTCTCTCTATAGTTTCCTTTCCTCACACACTCTCTCTTTAGTGACTCACGGTGGAATTTTTTGTGTTGAGATGTTGCACCTATATATGTATATTTACTGTGACCAAAGGCCACTACCCAATGGACACACCTTTTTCCAATGCACCTATTCTATACACCTAATCATACAGATGATTGTCTTGCCATGAAGGGTAGGTCATCTTCGTCATCGGAGGGTCCGTTTGCACCTCCTCCGCCGTATCGGCCAAAATACAAGTTTGCATTATGATCTTCGTCCTGTCCTAGGTCAGCTCTAGAATGTGGTTCTTGGCTTCCCTTAGGTGATATTCCAGGCCTGCATTGCTCATGATTAGGCCTTGGATGAGCCCGTTCTCCCCTTTCGAGCCGCAGTGGTTGTAGTTGAACCGTGAGGAGATGCGTGAGATTCACGATTTGCTCTTAGAGAGCTTGAAACTCCTCTCGTGTCACTTGAGGCTCCAGTGCTCTATTCACTGATACTTCACTCTCGTTGGACATATTGAATCAAAGGAAATGTGATCAAAACAAGTTAGTACTCACGCACAAGAAATTGAGAAATAACTTACGCACAAACGAATTCAAGTGAAGATAATCACTCAACCTTCTTATCAAGCTTAGTCCCCGATGATTTTAAGGTCTACTAGGTTCATTTGGGATCCGTTGGTGGACTGAACTTAGGTTCCTTAGGACTTCGAGTTCACGTTTTCAAAACGTGTTCGTCGTCCGGGTCCAAGTGCTTTGCTGCGAGTGTTGTGTTTCTCCTTGGTTCAGCCTCTAAGGAGTGGCCCTTTGGGCTCTTTGTTTCTATTTTAATTTTCTTTCTTTTTTTCTTTTCTTAGGCTCTTTGGCCATTTTCTTTGTTTTTTTCTTAGACTCTTTGGTCGTTTCTTTGTCTTTCTTAGGCTCTTTGGTCGTTTCTTTTTTTAGGAATAAAACGAATAATAATTGGATAGATACAACCGTGTGAACGTGGCTCAGATACCAACTGATGCACGACTGGATCGTGCGTTTCACTCGGTTGTGCAGATGGATGCCTTTGAACCCGTAGACGGATACATGCTGAACAACGTTGGCCTAAACCTCAGTGAGACCGTCCAAAACCCTTGAGCATATGCACCTCTAGAACTCTTAGGAAGATAGAAGACGCCACAAGCAACCGTGGTTCGTTACTTGGTAAGTCGAATCGAGCAAGTCCCGGAGTTGAACGATTTGTGTGAGATGAATCTCTCAATCTCAAGAACAAAGAGCTAAGCTCCTTTGGTCTATAATTGATTCGAAAATGACTTGTTTTTGTTATTCATGCGTGCCTCCTTAAAAAGAAAGAAGGCCAAAACAAACTTCACACATTACACTCCTATTCAAAAGTCTAAGGCTCTTATTGACCACTAATCTTCCTAGATTTTATTTCTACTGACAATGCACGAAATAAGACCTAAATTATAGGTTTTATTGGTACAAGTTGAATTCAAATTTGAATTTGAATGACACAAATCGAAGACACTTCCTCTTGATGGATCTTTGTTGGTCTTCTTTTTTAGGCTTTAAATTCAAATGATGTTGGTGTTCAATCTCTTGAGCTTCTAAGATGTCTTGAATCTTCTCTTGTAGCCTCTTGGCCTTAGATCTAGTCCAAAGCCCCTTCAACATGCTTGAAACCTCAGAATTTGACTCTAAGTGTGCACTAGAGGTCTCGTCGGAATCATCGCCAGGATGTCGCCGGAAAAATGACGTTCCTGTAGTGATCCGGTACTCATCTAAAAGCTCTTTGAGTGCTGGTTCCAATGGTCTTTATTTCATCAAATTTGGACTTCGGGAAGGCCTCCATTTAGGTGTTTTCGTACAAAGTCTCATCTCTGAGTTAGCCGGACCGCAAATATCGGGCGCGTCTGTTAGTCCGCAAGTCTCATCAACGGTCTGCATATCCGCGTCCTCATAAGCTTCACGTGCGTCCTCGTTAGAATCACGCACGTCCTCGTCAGTGTCCCGTGCATCCATGTGATTGTCTTTCCCGTTCAACCCATCCGTTCCATCCGTCCGTTCGAGGCTTGCTTTCTTTGTGATATCCTCATCACACCTTTACGAACCCCAACTACCGAATTTTCTTTGAAATTCAACCTTCCGTTTAATTGCATTGCATCTCTCCCTCATCCCTTTTCATATTTTTTAGCCATTAGCAACGAGTTGGTCAAACTGAATGGTTGCAACAATTTTTTTCTTCTTCTTATACTAGAATGTGTCATACATATGCAACAACATCAAAATCATTATCATAAAATGTCTTACTTTATGAGAAATATTTCCCTTTAAAATATGTGTTTAGTCTCTCTGCAAGGTGGCGTAAATTGTAAGCATGGTTACCATTCTCAAAACATTAGATAATATGTTTTTCTAACCATTTTGTAAATATACGACAAACGTGATTTTACGGGATTCACATAATGTTGTATCATCGGTATTGCATAATTTCTATTTATTGCTTCTCTAAAGGTTAATGGATTAATTCATTTTGTTTTCTAGTTTTAAGGAACGCTAAAACCCTATGAACAGAAATCACAAAACGTATTAGATCTCATATTAGGTTGTTAGAAAATGCTTCGCTACCTGAACAACAACCCTACATAATATTCTATAAAAGTTCAAAATTTTCTAATTGACTTTCAAAGGCGAGCCAATTAATGCACAAATAAAGTCTACAACATCTCAACTTACTGATCACACCATTTTGGCTCTATAATTGTTTGTATATTTCTATTACAATCTCGATTATTTTAGTTAATTTTTAAGTCTTTTTTGTCATTTTGTGATCTTGCAACTAATAGAAACTAATGAACAGATTTGGAGAAATATGACAACATTCAACACAATATGAGTATAAAAATGCATATATAGTTAAAATGCTCGACCCATGCACCAAAATAGCTCAGTCGATCATATCGAACTCAAATGTTCAAAAGTTCCAGTGAAAATGCTTGGGACTGAGTGGTAAATCTACCATTTTATACAATCCATCGAAATCTTTCCAAAGCAAAGGTTAGCTCGGACAAGCATTCAACCAAATGGAGATATCTTTTACACTAGTAGATTTCGCTCGACCCGATCAGAAGCATGATTTATCGAGCAATCTATCTAACTATGTCAAAGTTGGCTCTGGTTTGCATGGAAAAGTGCAAAACAAATAATATTCTCAAAATTTTAAAATACTTTCTAATTGACTTTCAAAGGCCAGCCAACCAATGAACAAAGCAAGTCTGGAGCATCTCAACTTACACAACTTTAATGTCTAAAAAATATTTCACGTTTAAAAATGGTCCAAAAGCATCACAAAATAGTGGGAAAAAGGAACCCCAGTGCGATACAGAGAGTCCAATTCGGGATTTGATATGGGTTCATGGAGTTGAGATTCGATCGGGTTCTTCAAATTTTGAAAAATTAGGTGATTTGAGTAATTCGTATAATTCGGATAGTTCGTACTTTTTTAGATTTTTTAAAGCCACACGGGAAGATGAGGTACCCATTCCTGTGAAAACTATATCTTGTTTTGACGTCATTGAAAGGTTACCCTCAATTTTGCTTAGCATTTTTCTTTGTTGGTTCAAATTGGGAAAGAAGCAATTCACCTGATATTGTCCCATGATCATAGGTAGGAGGGGGCTTGCTAAGTATACCTTGCCTGTGCCACCTCAAGGCCTTTGTCTTGTGTCTGTAAATTATAAGGAAGATGATCATCTGCAACTTCCACCGGGATAGACCTGTTGCTAGTTTCGGTAGAAACGAAACTATAAGAACTTGTAAACCTCCCTTGTATTCTTATGCCTGATTCACTATGTGATAAGTTGAAACCAATGCTAAAACTAGAAGTCATTTGCTTACCTGTTGTTGCAGAGAAACAGATGTGAACATAAGCCCAGAAGATCTTGTGCTAATTTCAGTTGCCGAGAATTGAAAAGATCTTGTGCATCAGCCAATAGCCTCCAACACCAGCATAATCATCCTGCAGTTTTGATCTAATTGGAAAAAATACCCACCTGCGGCAAAAAGGCATCTGAAGGGAGAACAGTTTGTTCTGTGACAAAATGAGGCATACGTTTGGATGTCTATGCTGGAAGGACACGGCAGAAGAAGGTTATTATAAGGTTAGTGCGGAGGCTAACCTTGTAACAAAAGTTATTATCTGTTACATAAGGTAGAATGAACTAGAAAGGGGGTGTAAAGACTTTGGGGTTAACCTTAGGGTATGGAGGAGAACGAGGATATTTGTATCTTCTTTTGTAGTTCTGGTTGCATTATCAATCAATATGTCGTTTCTCAGTTACAAATTAGTTCTCTGGATTAGTTGTTCATAACAAAAATCATAAGTTTGCAGTCGATAAGATTTCACGGCTTAGTGAATTTTCAGCATGTTCATCAAAATGTGCGAGGAGATGATAACATAGTTCATTCACATGAACAAATCACATCGACAAGAACATGATATGTCTGTGGGAACCCTTGAGTTCACTATGAATGCAAAATAATATTTATATTTATTTATATTTATTTTCTTTCACGAATTATGAAGCCTTGAAGGGAGGAGAAAATATTAAATCTGCGTATTGTATACTAAAATTTAGGGTATTAAGTTTTTTTAATATATATAATCCGTAATTTTAATTTCTTTTATCAAAGAAAATTCTTATAATTTCTAATAAAAATTCTAAATTTGATTAGAATATAATATAGAATTTGGTAACTTATAAATTTACATTTTACATATGTTTTGAATAAAATAATTTTAATGTTTTTATGTTTTGATTAAAATAATTTTAATGTTTTTAAGGTATATTTTGTGGTATAGTGATTATAAATATTATTTTTTGTCAACATATCAAAATCTATTTATTATATAGAATTTTTTTTTATTTTTCTCTATAATAATGTATAAAAACACTTTCGACGATTGCAACCACATATAAAACAAAAACAATTCAAAGACAATACATTAAAAACAATAAAAATTATTTTTGTTTTGTATTTTTATCATACGAGCAAGACCTCAAAAAAATTTTCAAGTCATATATATTTTGTTTGTATTTGAAAATATACGACGAGTTCATCTTCACTAATTTTTTGTATAAGATACTAAAAGTATATATTTTTAGAATTCTAACAATCTTATCATTTTTTTTTCTATGTTTGGAACTCAATGGATTGACTTCACGTCAATTAAGTGGTAACTCTCCATCGTACGAATGTGGAGCACTACTTCTAATACATTCATTTGGCTACATCGTAAGCCTAGTAACCTCCATACCTTGCAATCACATTCACACCATATATATGGATTTCTGGTGGACCTTGAATAAGCTATCGTGTGATGGTGAAATTTGAAGTTAACATGCACTTTAACTTTTTTTTTTCCTTCTATAGTTTCTTATGTTAGATGGTGTAAGAGTTGTAAATTGTACCCGACGAGTGTATATTGATTACATCATCTTTGTTCGTTGTGCATCTATGATTTGAGTAAAAGGCGGCTTTAGTGACCCAACTATAGAATTCTATCCCCAAAGGTTGAGTTCATATGGTTATACCTATTTCTCGTAAAAAGACATTGGTTTAGTAGTGAGGTTTGGTTTTTGATGCTCGTATAAATATCAGGAGATATACTCTTTTTATTCTCAAGAGGTCAATAATAACCCTCAAACCTTGGTGCGTAACACCCAACATAAAAATCATTGACATAAACCGTCTTGCTTCATGAAAAAACAACTCATAGTTTCATAGCAAGATGATGTAAACAATAAGCATGGTTACATTATCAAAGAAACGAGATTATATGTTTTTCAGAATTTAGAACTTCGCAACAAACGTGACTATACGAGATCCTCAAAACGCTTATTTAAGTTCTTTCAGGAACCATCATTTTCTTTTATCTCGGAATCAACAATAACAAAAGGAATTGAAAAAATGGCATCTTCAGCGTCAACAATAATCATCACAATGTAAAAAAAACCTTGGTATTTTGAGTTTTAGACAACAATATCGAAGAAAATGAGAGGACGTGAGCCCTATCTAAACCCATATATTGAAGGAGATAAAAAAAGATGGTGGAAGCTAGAATCTTCTTTTCTCATAAAATTGACAATACTCTCTGGATTCGTCTCCTTGATATTTCCATAGAAAAATGGTAGTTGACTATTAATTTCCTTATAATAGTTTTGGAACTGCTATATGGTTATCTCAATTGGTCATAATGGCCTTCATTTTCGATTTTCTGGATGTTTAGTTGTTTCGTTTGAACTTTTACTCTTGTTTCTTACTTGGGTGGGCTTTGGTTACATGTTGGAATTACCACGAAGAACCACCGACTATCCATTCATTTTTGGAGAAATCCTTAACTCAAGTAACAAAGCTCCGAAGAAAATCGAGTAAAAAGAGTTCGTTGTTTAGCTTCTTTGCGCCTTGATGTGTAGGAACCTCTTTAAAGCTAGAAGTAAAAGGTATATGGTTTTTGCACAGCCAAGTCAGAAATATGGTCAATGTCTTAGATCTTCTATTTTAAATATGCTAAAGCTTGCAAAGAAATTTTTTCCCACAAGTTCTCAATTTTGTCGTATATCTTATTTTCAAGGTTCAAGAAAGCACTAGGCGTTAGGCGGGCGGACACCCAGCGCCTAGCGCCCAGAGCGCCTAGGCGGGGCCTAGACGGTGTCTAGACGGGTTAGACGGATATATATATATATATATTATTTTTATTTAGTGAAATTATAATATAAATTTTTAAGTACTTAATTTTATAAAATACATATAAATAAATAAAGTTTAGTATTTATAAAAAATATTTGTAAGTATCAAATTCACAATATCAAACTTACAATGACAAACAATATAAAACAAACAAAATATAGAAAATGGTTGTCGAGTGAGGATGATGTTTGACCAAGACAAAGGCAAAGGCGAGGGCGAATGCAAGAGATGAAGCCAAGGGTGGAGATGAAACAAATATGAAGATGAGAAATGAAGGCGATGACAAAAGATGAAGACGATGACAACATACGAGAGACGATTGAAGATAAGAAAAACAAGGATGAAGGCAAAGACAAGAATGAGATAAGAATGCAAGGATAAAAGATTCAGATCAAGACAATAAACGATGTAATAGATAGAAGAAGACAATTTAATGAAAATATAGGGCAATTTCATACTCAATAGAAATTTAAGAAACTCTAACAATCATATCCATCTTGATACGTTAGATTCAAGTTACAAATATAAGTGATTCAAAAAAGTTGTACAACTACACAATTCGAGGTTTTCACCTTTTTAAATGATCATTAAGATGTCGATACAATTTTTTAAACTTTATATTTTTTTCTAAATTATAAATAGAAATTATATATGATTATAGTGGAATATCAAATCCGATATACATCTAGTTATATATATAGTGGGATTTAATTTTGAAGAATAAAATGCATCTTCAAAACTTTTTTTTTCAACGGATTTGAGAAAATAATCGTATATGACCTAATGAAGTTTGTGCTCAATTAAAATAAATACAATACAAAATAGAAAATGAATTCAATGAATTGATTTCACGTCAATTAAGTGGTAGCTCTCCATCATACGAATGTGGAACATTACTCCCAATACATTCGTTTGGCTACATCGTAAGCCTGATAACCTCCATGCCTTGCAGTCACATTCACACTATATATATATATATGGATTCCTGGTGGACCTCGAATAAGCTATCGTTTGATGGTGACACTTGAAAGTTAACATGCACGTTCTTTTTCTTCTTCTATAGATTCTTATTGTTAGATGGTGTAAGTACTTGTATATTGATTAGGCGAGTGTTTAGTTTTTTAAGCACCAAAATGGTATCGTTTTTTTAAGAGATCGATCGTCCCAAAACCCCCGATTAGGGATTAGTCGGGCCCGGATGACACTCGATTAGGGTTTAGTCGGTGCGTCCAGACGGCACCTAGTGCCTAAGTGGTCGTCTAGACGGTTTTATCATCTTTATTCAAATACAAGGTTATTGAATATAAAAATACTAGATGAACACAAAATTAAGGGGATATCAAATAAAATGTTAGAAATATAAATATTTTAAATTTTACAGTTCGCAACTCTAATCGTAATATATTATATTATTTTATAACTATATAGTATAAATTAAGGAAAACATTTTCCTTAATTTTATAAATTACAATAAAAATTTATTATATATTATGTAATATATACATATATATGTAGGTATAGAATATGAAAACAACAATATTATTATTATTATTATTATTATTATTATTATTATTATTATTATTATGTAAATAATCTATTAGTGATTTTTTTGTGCTCGCGAGTCTATTCGTCAACCCGTTCGTCTAAGCTTTAACTCGTTTCTAGCTCAGCTCATCAACTTGTTTTATAAACAAACTGAAAAATTTACAGCTCTTCTCGCTAAAAAATAAATCGAGTTAAAATTGGCTTGCACTACAAAAAAACTCGATGTTTCCAACGGACGGGACAACAGATCCGTCCGTTGGAAGCAATTAGCAACGGATTGTAACGGATTTGTTGATATTTTCAACGAGCCTAAGTCCGTTGCAATCCATTACTATTTTCAACGGATTTGAAACGGATTATTTCCGTTGCTATATCCGCTGAAATCCGTCGTGATTTTTAACGGATTGTAACGGCTATAATCCGTTGGCAATTTCGGTTGGAAGACCCGTTAGAAGCCGGGAAAAGAATTGCAATGGGCGTCTGTTGACATTTGCAACGGATGCCCGTTAAAATTGGGAATGGATGCTCGTTGAAATTGTTAATTTGGAGGTGCACCGGTTTAAATAAATTCACATGAACCTCCAACGGACATCCGTTGCAATTTCCAACGGATGTCCGTTGGAATGTTCACTATTTAGATCATACCAAAGAGTGCATCAAACCATCAATAACAAAAATATTTTCAAAAAAATGTCGTCTTCTTCAAATCGAAATATATATAGATCGAGAGAGTGGATGTATAGAAGAAAAGATCCTATAACCGAAGAGATTACGCAAGAATTCTTACACGGATTGGAGAAATTCATGAGTTTTGTATCGATGCAGCCTTTGTGTCAAGAACGAGGGACAATGTTATGTCCATGCAAAAGATGCAAAAACATGAGGTATTGAAGTCAAGAAATTGTTGGCAAACATCTTTATAAGGTGGGTTTCGTCAAAAATTACGAAATTTGATTTTTTTCACGGTAAAATTTGTGGTGTTAGAGATATTGTGCAAGATGCACAAGTAGAACAAAATGAAGAAGTTATTTATGAAGCATCAACGACCAATCCATATGTGGAAATGGTGTCAGATGCTTTTCCTATAGCTGTTAATGAACAAACGCATGAAGAGATGTCAAACATCGATGCACGTCGATTCTTCAACCTATTGGATTCGGCGAAACAACCTATATATGAAGGTTGTCGTGAAGGTCAGTCTCGTTTATCTTTATCTTCAAGATTGATGAAAACAGACTACAATGTGGCTGAAAATTGCATGGATTTATTTTGCAAAACAATGCGGGGATATTTACCAGAAAATAATCAAGCTCCTGAGACATACTACGAAACAAAGAATGTGTTAAAACATTTGGGAATGCCACATGAGAAAATTGATATTTGTAGAAACAATTGCATGTTGTTTTGGGGAAATGATAAAGACTTGTTGAAATACAAGTTTTGCGGTGCAAGCAGATTTCGGCCTAAAAAACCATCTTCACGTAAATATATACCATACAAGAAAATGTTCTATATGCCTGTAGCAAACATGTTGAGAAGGTCATATGAATCAAAAAAATCGATGCGGCAATGAGATGGCATGCAGAACACTCAACGATCGAAGGTATAATGCAACATCCATCGGATGGTAAGGCTTAGAAATATTTCAATGAAATATTTCTCGAGTTCGCGTATGAAATGAGAAACGTTTATCTTTGCTTCTGCACGGATGGTTTTAGTCCCTATGGACAATCTGGAAGTCAATATTCTCTGTGGCCAGTGATTTTGTCTCCGTATAATTTGTCTCCCGAGATGTGTTTGAAAAGAGAGGTAATGTTTCTGACGTAGCTGATTCCAGGACCAGAACATTTGAAGGAATGTTTCGATGTCTTTTTGCAGCCCTTAATTCATGAATTAAGATAGTTGTGGAATAAAGGAATCCTTGCTTATGACGTCAGTACTAAGCAGAATTTCACATTGAAAGCGGTCTTGTTGTGGACAATTAGTGATTTTCGTGCCTATGGAATGTTATCTGGATGGAGCATGCACGGAAGATTGGCATGTCCATATTTTATAGAGGATACAGATTCATTTCGACTAGTACATGGTAAGAAAAGCATGTTCGTTTGATTGTCATAGAAGAGTTTTTCCTCGTGGCCATGCTTTCCGGAAAGATACAAAACATTTTTGGAAGAACGTGGTATAAAAAGAAGAGGCATCGCGCATGCAAACCGGAACACAAATCCTTTACGAAAGATCGAACACAATGGGTGATTTACAAGAATCGGTTGAATGCGGTGGATGTCGTTAGCATCGCAAATCAAAAGGTCAAGGTGAATGACATAACTGGTATAAACGTAGTATCTTTTGGGAACTACCATACTGGAATCAATAATATTACGTCATAATTTAGAAGTTATGCATATCGAAAATAAATTTTTCGATAACATCATAAATATGGTTTTGAATGTGGCACGTAAAGCCAAAGATAATATACAATCAAGAAAAGATTTGAAGTCAATATGTCGACGACCTGAGTTGGAATTAAGAGATGGAAGGTCACCTGTTCCGGTATTCAGATTGTCTGGTCCGACGAAAACGGCATTATTAAAATGGTTAAAAGAGGACGTTAAGTTTCCCGATGGATATGCATCGAAAATTGCTCGGTGTGTGGATACTGTTGGTTCGAGGCTGATAGGATTGAAAAGTCACGATTGCCACGTTTTCATGCAGCGACTCATTCCAATTGCATTTGCTGAGCTCTTACCACGAAATGTTCACGATGTGTTATGCGGAATCAACATATTTTTCAGATATATATGTTCGAGGAATTTAAAAAGTGATGACTTGGAATTAATGAAAAGAATTTAAAAAGATGACTTGGAATTAATGAAAAGTAATATCTCTGAAGTATTATGTGCATTGGAAAAAGTTTTTCCGCCTTCATTCTTCGATGTCATGGAGCATTTGCCAATACATTTACCAGATGAGGCAATACTCGGTGGGCCAGTTCAATTCAGATGGATGTATCATTTCGAAAGGTTTTTCTTTTATTTAAAGAAAAAAGCAAAAAACAAAGCAGCGGTCAAAGGATCTATTGTCAAACACTACTTGCTGGAAGAAGCCACATATTTCAGCACATTTTATTTCAAGTCGCATATTCAAACGAAAGAATGACGTGCAATGGATGATCACACAAACTATATGTATGAATATAATCCGCAGTTTGGCACAATTCCTGGAATGTTTACACCGATTGGACGTACAAGAGGTAAATCCGAGGAATATTGGTTAACACCAGAGGAGTATAATCACATCCACACATATATACTACTAAATTGTCAAGAGTTATTATCGTTCGAAAGGTACTGGTACATATTAATTTCAATCTTCTACATATATATGTATACATATATATATATATTCAAATTTAACGTATTTTCATTATACAGGATATTTGATGAAGAAGTACTTGGTACAAATCCTCATCTAAATGCAAATGAACTCACAGACATGAAAGTTCAACATTATGGCTCGTCGTGGTTGAGCTACATAAGTATTATTTTATTATACACATCTATTAACATTAATTGCATATAAAAGTATTAGTTTGTTTATATGCTACATACAGGTGAAATGTTTTAATGAAAGACTTCCTACGCAGCCGATTCGTTTAATTGATACAGATTGCGACGAGATTCTCGCGAGAAATGACATAGACGGGGAACTCATACGCGATTATGAAGACGTTGAACCGGAAGATGCTTGACGTGTGGAAACGCGAGTTATAATTAACCTAATCCACTTCACCGCAAGTATACGGATCTTGTAGTACCAGGGTCGATCTCAGGGACTAATACAGCTAAACTAAGAACAAAACTAAACTAGGAAGAAAGGTGATATGAGGGAATATGGTTCTAATGGTCCTAAATCTAACCTAATGGAGACAACGAAACGAAGGTAAAGATGAACTAGATATGATGAATACTACGGGTGTACGGGATACCGGATATTGCATACATGAACGACAAAAGATCATAGATCTACAACCTACTCTTGACAACGGGAAATTCATGCTCTACGGTTGAGGAGTGATTCTTCCGAGCCTAAACCTCCTAACCATGGATACATGCAACCCTGCCTTCCGACAGCCGATTAACACGTACCATGGCAGCATTAAGACCGCAATCACTATCCCTAAGTTGGCTAACCGACCGGTCAGATTCTCATTAGCCAAGACTTAATCTACTACTTAGCGGACCGGATTCGTTCCTTAACCTTCCAGCAAGGTTCGATATCCATTGTTGTTGAGCGGTCAGCACTAACATAAGATTGATATTGCTAAGCATAGAACCGTAAATCAAGAGTAAAAATCATAAAACTAAGCATTAAAGAAGATCATCGTTCATACATACAAATCCACTAACCCTCCCCGCAGTAGGGACTCTACTCACTCATGGAATACATGAAAACAGAAGATAACACAGACCAATACATGATAAAACCCTAAGGAACTCGATGCCTCGACCTTCCCTAATGCGTTACCGGTGTACGGGACGGTGCTTCTCTTCTTCTCCGATGCTTCCCGAGCTTTCCCAGATGTTCTCCAGTGTTTTCTTTCCCTGTTCGTCGCCCCCCTTGCCCTAGATCTCTTCCTTTCCTTTTATTTGCTCGTTTGAAACTTAGATCTAGGTTGTTGCGGATCGCGCGGCCCGCTCGGGTAGTGGTGTTGCCCGATCGGGTAAAGGCTTGCCCGACCGTATCGGGCACCCTTGTATCCTTGAAATCTCTCTTTTCCGCTTGTTACTCGGGTGTTCCTTTGGGTTCTGGAGCTCGGTCTCGGCTTTGAGTAGATTTTCCTTCAAATCTTGTGGTTTTTAACAGGAATCCTTCATTTTGATCTCATTTAGGCCTTGTCGCCTATAAACCTGAAAACCAACAAAACGGGTGTGTGAAGCTCAAAATAGAATCGGATAAGTATGTAGACGATGTAAGAATCATGCGAAAATGATGTAAAAACCTATCCTAATAATGATACACTTTCAGTGTTATCAATGCTGAAGATGAAAACGGTGATGAATTCAATGAACAATCGAAGAATGACTCGCCCATTGATGAATCTACTGAAGAAGAAATGTAAATACAATAATGTGTGAAATAAATGTAGATGATGTGTAATGTAAATGACATGTAACGTCCATGATATGTAGTTATGTATATGATGTGTAATCGAACAATCGAAATATTAATACAATCGAACAGTTTATATAAACGATGTTTGATGTATTACAAATTAGAATTATCTAATACCAACGGGCATCCGTTGAAAATATTAACAGATGCCCGTTAAAAGACGAAATCGCCCCCGACACTTAGAAAAAATTTCTAAGTTTTCCAAATTTCTAACGGGCATCTGTTAGAAATTTTTTAACGAACACCCGTTACAAATGTTCCAACGGGCATCCATTGGAAACGTAACGGTCGAAACTATTCTATCGGGCGTCCGTTGGCAATTTGTAACGGATGATCGTTGGAAATTTCCAACAGTCATCCGTTGCAATTTCCAACGGATGCCCGTTGGAAGAGGTAACCGTTGCAAAGGGAGACGAGCCGCCATTTAGCCGTCTATTACCTCGGGAACACGCATTTCCAATGGGCATCCGTTGGGAATTCCAACAGATGCCCGTTGGGAATGCAGAACGTCACGTTGTTGGGTGGTTCTGCGGGAGCTCCTTCCCCGCCTCCACCACCACCATAACCAATATCGACACCGCCAATATTTGATGAAGAGGAAGATATGGTAGATATCGATTCCTTGATCGATGATTTTCATGGGCATTCAACCGTTCCGATTATCGATCCCGAACGTCCAGCTGGGACGTTATGGTAAAAAAAAGTTATTATTTTAATTTGTATTATTATAAGTTATAAATATTATCTAGCTTTGTAATGTTGATTTGCAGGTTTGATGTGGATGATGTACTCAAACACACAAACAACACCATTATCCAAGGGTCCTTACAGGACGAGTTATATTATTCCTAGCAAGTTACGTCAGAAGTCGTGCGCCAGCGATGGTGGCGCACTTTTACCGTAAGTTTTTTATTACATTAAATTTCAAATTATTAGTTATATATATATATGTTATAATACTAAAAATTTATAAATTATTTTGCAGCGCTCATATAGATGGTGACGAAAGGATACATTGCGCATCTACACAGCATGGATGCACGACATGCAGGCTCGGATGCGTCTGATGATGAACAATGCGAAACGCAACTACTACGCCAACAATCGCAAACCGACATGGGCAATGGACACGGTCTTTAATCAAATCATTCAGCATTAGGAGTCTGCAGAATTCAAGGCCAAGAGCGACAAGGCCAAAAAATGTCAGTACGAGGAGAAGGTTCCTAGAGATGGTTTGTATCGCCATACTTCGGGATCAAAATCATTCCCGAAGAGAAAAAATGAATTGGTAAATTTTAGTTTATTTAAATTTTTTATTTAAATATTTATCTAATTAAATTTATTTTATATTACAGATGCAACAGATAGGAAGAGAACCAACTCTTCTTGAGCTGGTATCAGAAACCCACGCCAAGAAGAAGCCGGTCTTCGGGGAAGAGGTCGACGAACCCGAACTCGTCGATCCTCGAGCGGAGTGAACCGTGAGATCTGTGACGGAGAAAATGACACAGCAATCACAAGCTTGTTATTCAGGAGAGAACCTGAGAGCTGTGACGGAGAAGATTACACAGCAATCACAAGCCTGTCGTTCGACTCCCGATGAGCTGAGTCCTTTACAAAAGGACAAAATTTATTTAGAGGTAAACTTTTTCTTTTTTCGATTATTAATAACATATTTTTTAAAAATCTAACTCTAATTTTGTTTGTCTTGTATTGGTGAGACCGTATAAGGGGCGTCTATACGGTCTCGGGGCGCTTCAAAAAGATATCATCGAGGATGGCACGACGGTACCTCCCGCTGTCCAAGAGAGTTTTATGCAACAACGGCGGATCGAGGAGCTCGAATCACAACTTCGAGAAACTCGAGCCCACGTGGCGCGACAAACCTCCAAAATACGACACTTGGAGAGCGTCATTGAGTTGATGTCCAGCCAGGTGAGGGGATCAACGACACAGCAAGAACCGAGTCTCGATTCAGACGCAACTCCGTCTAAAGGTGGTGATGATTGTGGCAGAGATGATATGGGCGCAACTGATGTGCGGAAACTCAAGCAATAAAATTTCCTAGATCACTCTATCGCAAGTATACGGTTCGTGTAGTACCAGGGTCGAACTCTAGGGACTAATGCAGCCTTTTCCTAAGAATAGCACTAAACTAAGACGGTGAGAAATAGATGATGGTGTGGTGTAAATATCTAAAATACTAAACTAAATGGTGACATTGACGGAAGGATATGGAAGACTTGACGATGAAGAACACTACGGATGTCGGGATATCGGGAATCGCATGGATGTAACAACTAAAGATATCAAGACAAATACGATAGATCTAAGCATTAACGCATAACTTGTACATCCGTTACAAATCCGATATCCCTAACCCATAGTTGGAAATCTACTCACTCATGGAGTTTACTGACAAAGGAAATAACACAACCCTAAACATGATAAACCCTAGGAAACTCGATGCCTCGATCTTCCCTATTGTGTTACTGATGTACGAATTGACGCTTCTCTCCTTCTCCAGCGTTTCCTGAGCCTTTCCTGGTGATTTCCAAGCCTTTGCTTGCCCTAGTCGTCGCCCCCTTGTGTCTTCAACTGATCTTCCCTCTTATTTTGCTCGTTCAAACTCTAAATCTAGGTTGTTCCGAGAAAGGCAGCCCGCTCGGGTACACGTTTTACCCGGTCATGTTGCAGGCACAGCCCGATCGTGTACTTTGTCCTGCCCGATCGGGCAATGCTTCCCGATCGCGTGTTCTAACAGCCCGAGTCGTGTAAACTCTCGGGGATTTTCAGGACTAAGTGCCGCCCGAGCGGGTACCATGTTGCGCCCGATCGGGTATAGTCACCCGATCATGTTGTGCCTGTGTCGTGCAGATTGTTGTAATTAAAACCCTGTAGATTTTGCCCGAGCGGGTAGACCTCAGTGCCCGAGCGGGCACTCTTCATTTCATGCCTTAGCTCTTTTCTGCTCGATGCTCGGGTGTTCCATTGAGTTCTGTGGCTTGATTTTGGCTTCGAGTGAATTATATCTTCAATTTGAGTGGTTTGATTCAAGAATTTGCCCTTTTACGCTCGTTTAGGCCTTGTCGCCTTAAAACCTAAAAACCAATAAAAAGGCGTATATAAAGAATAATCATATCGGAATTGTAACTCGTGCTATCAAATCTATGCGAAAATGATACGAATATCTAGTCTAAAACTGATACACTTTACGTGTTATCAGCAACCGACCTAAATGAGTTGTAATAGGATTAGTTTTAATTTTAATGTTTTTGTAAACAATTTTAATATTTTAATCAAAAACCTTTTTAGTTTAAAAACTATTAGTATTTTTTTTATTTTTTTATCGAAATTTCCAACGGATGCTCGTTGCAATTCGCAACGGTCATCGTTGCAATGTTTTCCCGCCGAAGTGCAACGGCCATCCGTTGCCCTTTCCTGCCAATTTGCAACGGACTTCCGTCGCTCTTTCCTGCCAATTTCCAACGGATGCCCGTTGAAAATTTTAAATTTGCGCTCTTTTTTTCCCGCCAATATGTCAACGGACATCCGTTGCAACATTGTAACGGCCATCTGTTGCAAATTGTAACAGGCATCCGTTGCAATTTTGTAACGGGCATCCGTTGAAAATGTTAACGGGCATCCGTCACAATTTTTCCAACGGGCTTCCGTTAAAATATTTCAACGGTGGTGTCCATTGGACTGTCCGTTACACTTTTGCAACGGAGTTTATCCGTTGCAACCCCGTTGCGAATTGCAACGGATCCCAATTTGCAACGAGCGATTCCCAACAGGCTGAAATCCATTGCCGTCCGTTGGAATGTGCTGTTTCGAACGGATTTTGAACGTTTTCGTCTGTTTTTTGTAGTGTCGCGAATCGACAACTCATTTTATATCCCCAGTTGTTGTGTATGACTTTCCTTTTCTTTCCTCTTATTATCTTGAAATTTAATATTAGTGAATTAAAGATTTCTTTTTCATTGATTCTAAATGTACCTCTCGTCTTACATTTATGCACAAACAGTATAAAAAATGACAGGGCGAACAATCCTTGTAATGTTGTTAACAACCTAATATAGAGAAACAATTTCTAACGATTAGTCTTTCACTGTATTGATCATCCTTTCTCTCTAACACAGAGCAAACCTAAGATTCCATCTTGTTTAAGTTTAACCTTAAACCACTATTTATAACCTAGAAAATTCATATGAGGTTCAACTGCAAATTAACTCCCAAGTTTTATTGTTTTTTAAAAGCAATAATTTCTTTGTACATAGTCAAACCAACCTCGAAATTTTAGAAAAGTATCAACGTGTTTAGGTGTGAAAGGCATCACTATCGTTGTAAATAAGACATATTTGGGATTAGGCTTTCCTATATAGCCCGAGTCCTTGTTACAGTGAATGAATGAGATGTTCAGGTGGAGAAAGAGGATAAAGGGGAGCTGGTTGAAGAGGGGTTTAGGAAGATTGTTTCCTGAAATTCTGACACTGTTTCTCAAACTGTTTGGTAAGTAAGTTCAGACATATGTTGTGTAGAAGGTGGTTTAGGAACACTTACCTCAGTGCCTTTTTGCCGTGCCATAATTAAGGAAGTTTAAAACTAAGTTGCAATACTCATATGTAAAGGGAAAATGCTTTTCATTGAAAATAACATGTCTAACAATGTAAACCCTACCTATTGGAGGGTAGAGGCATCTGTAGCCCTTACATGTGTTGTAGAACCTCTTTGTTTGAATGACCAAGTTTTAGGTGCCAAACATCTTCAGAAGTCACTCTATGCCTGGTGGAATATAGAGCTTGGGTTGCCTAGGTTTCAAGAAGATAGAGCGCATTAGTTTTGACCTTTGGACAGGGTGGCCTGAGTTGTTTGATCATTTATGAACACACTGCATGGAAAACGATATAACAAGGATATTCTGAAGTAAGTGAAGAGGTATATTACCTAACGTGGAGGGTAAGGTTGCGGAGCCAATGCGAGTGATGGGAAGGAATGAATCATCCCCAAACCTGACTATATATTTTGCCATTATTCGGATGAATGGAATAAAGACTGGTAGAGGAATTGTTCATGTGTGAAGTGGCACTACTCTCATGTGTATTGAAAATCAGCTTTCACTATTTCTGTTGGCATTAATACCTCCACTTGTTTACATTATCCAGTTTCAAAAAGACACACCAGGATTATCATAATCAGATATGTTCGTGCTAAAGAAGCACAAACATATCCATACTTCTCATTCACTTGGTTCAAATAATTTTGCCTTCTTAGAACTAACTTTTGACTCCTCATCTATTAAGGATATTGAGTCTCTTGGGTTTGACACCGATCAGACCAATAATATCCGCACTTTGAAACAACTTCGTGTATTTTTATGGGATTTCACCTATTGGAATGCTTCAGGATCAAGTAATCCAAGCCAAACCAATATATAAATATATATTCATACATTGGATTTGTAGAGGATATCACTAGTGTATTTGTTTCTCTATATATTACTGAATTTTTTTGTAGGTTTTTTTACCTTTTTCTGAAATGATCCCAAATACATTTCCAAGGTGAATGAGATGAGACTTACATTGAGATCAGGAATACTGTGAAATATATGGATATAAACTGTTTTCTAGGGACCTTTGAGCTAGTTGCTCTGTTCAGAGTTCAAGGAGTGGTAACCACTAAATGGAACGAGTTGTGTTTCTACCGGAGACTGACTTGGAACCTAAATCTGAAACTTATATATCATCCCTGAGTTTCAGGGGGTACCTGTGATGTTATGAATATGCGTAGCAGTGTGTCAGCCTCATTTTTTACTGCATACATCTCTCGTAATTTTGAAGTCATGGCTGCATTGGCTGTGCATAGATAAACCTCTGATTCCAAACTTGAACCTATCAACTTCCCATTATGTGCAAGCTCCAGTTCTTTATTCACCTCACTTCTCAATTGTGATGATGGCAACAAAAACCTTTTTCAAGATCCTCTTTTGCATGTCAAAATAAACTGGCAAGGTATAATCGCGCCGCTGGAGATTGTTAGATTTTGCCCTTTAGAGAGAAAGAAAGACTCGGAAAAGAAGAGATGATTTGGTGCTACAATTGTTGTAGCCTTTTGGTTTTTCATCCTCTATTTATAGACTCAAATATACATAAGAGTTAACGATAATTAAATGCTACAAACTCCTAGAATTCTACAAAGACACTAAATACAAAACAATTACCAAGATACATGTATTGACTACATGTAAGATGTCCGCGAGCTGATCTTTGGTGTTGACGAAATCGGCGCTGATGCTCCTGTTCTCAATGCAATCTCTGATGAAATGATATCGAAGATCGATATGCTTACTACGATCGTGAAAAACAGGATTCTTGCTCAGCGCAAGGGCGGACTTGCTGTCCATCTTCAGCTCAACGACCTCGGCATCCCTTCCTTGAAGTTCGCTAAGTAGCCGAGCCAACCAGAGTCCTTGTGTAGCAGCTGTGGTAGCAGCAACGTACTCCGCTTCACACGAGGACAAAGCCACCACCCTTTGCTTGAGAGACTGCCAACTCACCAAGCAATCACCAAGGAAGAATAACGTACCACTAGTGCTCTTCCTTGTATCAATGTCACCAGCAAGATCGCTATCACAATAGCCGATCAGCCGAGCGCCTCCAGCACGTCTCCGAAAATGCAACCCGAAGTGGATTGTGCCAGCAATGTAACGGAGAATGCGTTTCACCGCCACCATGTGCTCCTCCGTAGGTCTCTCCATGAAACGACTCACGAAACCAACTGCAAAAGCCAAGTCAGGTCGTGTGTGGACGAGGTACCTCAGGCTCCCAACAAGACGCCTATACCTCGTGGCATCCACCTCTGGTGTTGTGCTATTGCGGCTAAGCTTAAGCCGCTCCTCCATGGGGGTATCGGAGGGATTGCAACCCTCCAAGCCACCAAGGCGCAAAATCTGCGTCGCGTAATGCCCCTGGCACAAGCTGATTCCGCCTTGTTCCTGCAAAACCTCAATTCCAAGATAAAACGAAAGCAATCCAAGATCACTCATCTGGAATTGAGTCATCATCTCCTCCTTGAACTGCTTGATGGCCACGTCAGACGATCCAGTGATGATGAGATCATCCACGTAGACCCCAACAAGTAGAGCCGCTCCGCCTTGGGCTCGTCGATACACCGCATGCTCATGCTCACTCTGCATGAAACCCAGATGCTTCAGAGTGCAATCTAGCTTTGCGTTCCATGCCCTTGGTGCTTGACGAAGGCCATAGAGCGCCTTACGCAAGCGGAGAACTTTGCCTTCTTCCCCGGGAACAACAAATCCCGGCGGTTGCTTCACATACACCTCCTCCTTCAAATCGCCATTTAAGAAGGCGGATTTGACATCCATGTGGTGAACGGACCACCCCTCCTGGGCAGCAAGAGCAAGTAGCAGACGAACGGACTCCATCCGAGCAACAGGTGCAAAGACTTCGTCAAAATCAACACCGGCCTGTTGAACAAAGCCACGAGCAACGAGGCGTGCCTTATGCTTGACCACTGCCCCGGCCTCGTTTCTCTTCACCTTGTAGACCCACTTGAGACCAATTGGATGATGGCCTCGAGGAAGGTCTACAATCTCCCATGTCTGATTTCGTACCATGGCATCAATCTCCTCCTGCATCGCGGTTCGCCATGCCTCGTCGCTCTCTGCTTCAGCAAACGAGCAAGGCTCCCCTGGTGTTGCCAAGTGCAACTCTGCATCCTCTAACTCCTGCAAAAGGTATCCGGTAGTTGGGACCTCGTCCCCATTCCCTAACAGATTAGTCAAAGTACGATACCGTAGCGGGGCGTCAGGAGAATGCGCCGCATCACGCCTCGCGGAGTCGTCTTGCAGGGGCGTCACTAATTCAGGAACCAGAGCGCCATGCGCCTCTGCTCCCGAGCCCTCTGCTCCATGGTTCTCAACTCCCTGGTCCCCTACTCTCTGGACCTCTACTCCCCTCGACGTCTGGCTAGGGCTCCTCGCTCCCCCGGAGCTCTGCTCACCTGGAATCCCCGCATCAACCACGTGACCAGGGGTTGGGTACACAATGGTGAAGATACTGGAAGACCTTTGGTCATCGTTCGCAGTTGCCCATTCCCAGCCATGATCCTCATCAAAGATGACGTCTCGAGAGATATGCACACGCCGCGTTACTGGATCCAAGACGCGGTATCCCTTCACTCCTTCCGCATATCCAATGAACACAACAGGGAGGCTGCGATCATCTAGCTTCTGGAGTTGTCGCATGTCTTTTGTGTATGCCCTGCAACCAAAGACACGCAAGAAATGCACAGCAGGCTTACGCCCCTGCCATGCCTCGTAAGGAGTCTTGCCCGGAAGACTCTTCGTGGGCGTTCGATTCAAGAGAAACACCGCTGTGGTGACTCCTTCTCCCCAAAATTCCGCCGGCATGCCCCTCTGCTTCAACAGGGCACGCACCATGGCTACCACGGTCTTGTTCCGCCGCTCCACCACGCCGTTCTGCTGAGGAGTGTAGGGCACGGAAAAATGACGAGTCACGCCTTTCTCCGCACAATAGGAGGCGAATTCAGAGGAAGTGAACTCGCCGCCATTGTCTGTACGAAACACTCTCAATTTCCGTCCACTCTTACCTTCTACGACCGTCTGCCAACGCTTGATGGCCTCTGGTGCACTCCCCTTGTCAGCTAGGAGGACAACCCACATGTAACGGGTGGCATCGTCCACCAACAACAAGAAATAACGTTTACCTCCTGGTGTTACCGGCGTGATAGGACCACATAGATCTCCATGGACGAGATCGAGTGGTGCCTTAGCGCGGTACTTGGCCTCCTTTGGAAAAGCACCTCGCCGATGCTTCGTGATGACGCAAGTGTCACACAACTGCTCCACGTGCTCCAACTGTGGAAGGCCC
>CM071871.1:16959969-17000615 GCA_036759665.1 Gynandropsis gynandra
CGTTATCACGATCATCACGGTGTCGCGGTCTCTCACGTGGTGGTTGGGAGCGACGCCTCACTCCTTCACGTCGCGGACTACGAGACTGACCTTGAGTAGAACCCGACATCTCTCAAACTCTCGAACCAAGAAGCTCTGATACCAAATGTTAGATTTTGCCCTTTAGAGAGAAAGAAAGACTCGGAAAAGAAGAGATGATTTGGTGCTACAATTGTTGTAGCCTTTTGGTTTTTCATCCTCTATTTATAGACTCAAATATACATAAGAGTTAACGATAATTAAATGCTACAAACTCCTAGAATTCTACAAAGACACTAAATACAAAACAATTACCAAGATACATGTATTGACTACATGACCAAGGTGCATGTATTGACCACATTAAAGTGGACACAAATTCACACAAAGATTCATCCAACAGAGATGGTATGTCAATTTACGCAAAACCCTATGTACTATATCGAGATTTAAGTTTTGAGCTTTTGAAATTCTAGTAATAACCTTTGTCGGGATTTTTTGCCAACAAAGGGAGTACCTTTTAGTTGTTAATTCCATAAGTTATTGTGGTTCAGTCTCTTTTTTCTAAGAGATCATCATTCGAAATTCCAATAAACATATGAAGGTCATTATTGGAGATCTGTAATCACCTCGAGAAGTCTTTCCCAGAAATGAATATCTTCAACAGCAAACGAAAGCCACTGTTCATTCAATGCGGGCCATTTTAGTTCAAAGACAAATTTTGCTGCAAAACCATCTTTATTTCTGTATTCAAATGGGAGATTAAGCCAAATAGCTATATGAGGAAGTATAGGTAACGACTCTCACATGGATAGAAGATGTGCAGAAAGTATAAAACTCCAAGTGCCCTAAGAAAAACATTATTGATTTGATTTAAATCAATAGAATAGATGTATTGAGATAAAAATTGGATGTCAAGTTCTAGGTACTTAGAAGCAAATGCTAACACAATCGAAATGGAAACTTATCTAGTATACAATCTATCTTTAGCAACATCAAAGTAGAAATTTTATAGGTCCACGATGGATCGTTGTATGATCAGAAAAGGATAAAAGATTATAAGAAAACACTACCAAAAAAACAAGGTTTCCAAACTGATTTTGCGGACTGAAATAATTGTGGTATTAAACCAATTACAGACAGGATAAAAAGATCGTATCAATCAGAGAAGACCACAAGCGACATGAGATGGCATACCGGGCATTCAAGTCCTGACGGAGAAATGTGTCATCCCTCAGATGGTGAGGCATGGAAACACTTTAACATGGTATATCCTGATTTTGCAGCTGAGAGTCGAAACGTTTATTTAGGCCTTTGCACTGATGGTTTTAATCCATTCGGGATGTCTGGGAGAAATTATTCGTTCTGGTCAGTTATTATGACATCATATAATTTACCACCAGGTATGTGCATGAAGCGGGTCGCGACCCCCGTCCGGAATCGGTCTGTAATTTCCGGACGGGTCGCGACCCCTATCCGGAATCGGTCTGCAATTAGGGACGGGTCGCGGGCTCGTCCGCAAATTTTTATAAATTCCGGCTGTGAACATCGTTTCCTTACTTCTCTCTTCATCCAAAAATCATCGTTTCCCCCCTTTTTAACGGTTCGTGTTCAGTCCGCCGCCCGTCCATCGTCCTTCCGCCGTTCGTTCGCTGCCCATCCGTCGAGGTAAGTGTTTCTCTCGATTATATCGGTTATTTTTTATATGCTTTAGTGATGTTGATTTAGGCTTTCTTTTATACAGTCCGTCCGCGCACCTCCGCCGCCCGTGTGCCGCCCGTCCGCGCCTGTTCGTCGTCCGTTCGCCGCCCGTCCGCCGAGGTATGGGTATAATATATATCTATATTTATATGTATATATATGGACATATATGAAACTTTATATGTATATATATGGAAAATTCATATTGTGGAAATATATATGTTTGTATCATGATGAAGAAAATTTGAAAGAGTGGAATATATATGCATGCATTAAGTTATGTAGATTAGTTGTTCGATGAAATACCTAAATCAAATATACGTTTATTAAGTTATGTAAATTAGGTATTTGATGAAATGCCTAAATCAAATATACATATTATTAAGTTATTTTGTTAAAAACATATATTAAATTATATGTTTTTTAAAATTAAAAACACATTTAATTAGAAATTAAAATTTTTAATATAAACATTGAATTGAATTTTTATATAATCTTTTAAATTACACTTTTAGTATGTTGTGTCGTGCTGGAAGAGGCGGTAACATGAGAAACCGCTTAACATCTGAGGAAAGTGCTAATGGTCCACAGCACCAGAGACAGTCAGAAATATTTTAGATTTTATGAATCCGAATTTATTTCCAAACACTGGATCGGCACAATATATGTCATATCCCTGTTATCAACAGATGCCACCGTCGGTCGAGCCAATGATGCATCACGAGCCTCCGATGCATGAGGAACCAACGGTGGAAGAGCTTCTAGCGATGGATGAGGAACGACACAATCTTCCTCATATAGATCTGGATTCTTCATCTGGTGCACTTTGATATAAGCTAAATTTAAATTTAATTTTGTAACTAATTAATTAATCAAGTCTACTTTTAATTTTATTTTAATAGGTTTGGTGTTAAAGAGCTTAATCGTCATATAACAAAGATAATGAAAGTTGATTATGATCGTCCATGTTATAACTGGACGCTAACTGATCCCGAAATAAAGGAACGATGGTGGAAAGCTTTCGTGGTACGTTTTTTTAATATTGATTTCACTCTAAATTTTAAACTTAAAAATATTTCAATAAATAATTATTTCATTATTTTCAGCAAAAAATTTATTAGGATCTTGCAATAACCGGACTAGTAAAATTCGAATTTCAAAAGCATGCGGAAATACGACTGAAATCTCTTGTATTCGACGTGAAAAAAGATCGGGAGACAAAAGGTGTCAAACCTATCTGGCTGTCAGATAATGTCTGGGAACATATGTGTGTCTATTGGGACGATCTCGTCATTAAGGAGAGAAGCTAGCGCGCTAGTCGATCCCGTCGTTCCAATAGAGCGGGATATGGGATAAGTGCGCACACTGCTGGTTTCCCCTCTTTCAAGGAGGTTTACGAAGATTTGGTAAGATTTAAAATTTTTTAAAGTTTTATTATGAATGACATTTGCTTAATAGATAAAACATGACTTTTAAATTTGTTTTAGACGAAGGAGAAGGGATGTGAACCGTCGTACGTGGAATTGTTGGAACGTACACACAAGAAAAAATCTGACGATTCGTGGGTTGATGCTAGGGCGAAACAAATTCACGACGATGTTGTGAACATGGCATCAGATCGAGTGTCCCAAATCCCACCAAGAGAAGATGTGACGCAATCCACTCTTACTCAAGAAGAATACAATGAGATGTCTTTCGAGATAAATTTATTATAATTTAAATAAATTTTTTATTGATAATTTAAATTTAAATTATATTTAGTATTTTTTGTAGCACATAACACCGTACAAAGATCGCTTATTTGGTCTTGGAGGAATGGCATCAAAACATGCGAGTTCCTCCAAAGGCAAGGAAAAAGTCGCGACCGAGGAATTTCGAAACACAATCTCGAAGATGCAAGAAAAATTAGAACAACAAAGTTTAGAGTTCAACGATAGGGAAGTTCAACACTCAAGAAGGGAACATGAGCAATGGTTTAGGATGATGAAAGAACACATGCCCAATATCAATTGGGATACGGTCGAAAACAATGACGATGACGATGATAATTTCCAATTAGCACCAAGTAGTTTGTAAATAGATAATTTTAATAATGTATAAATACTAATTAATTAATTTGAATTTCAATTTTAAATTTTAATTTTAAAATTTTATTTTTTTATTTTTTAATAATAAATTCCGAACGACAGTGTTTCCGTCCGAAAGTTTTAAGGACGGGTCGCGTCCTTACTCGGGGTTAAGTTTCGCGTCGATTTCTAGACTATCCGATCGTCCGCAATTGCAGACGGTTTATGCACTAAATTTTCTGTATGTATTTGTGGACGGATTGCGGACGGATATGTTTTGGCAACGGACGTTTGCGGATGAATATTGGTCGCCCCTAACCCATCCCCAAACCGATTTCGGAACAGATTAGATAGTCTGGAATTTTAATTTTTATTGCAGTAAAAGATCATTATAGAATATATATATATATATATAATTTCAGATAATATCTTCTATATCCAATATTATTAAATATTGAATATTCTTAAAAATATTTTCAAAATATTATATATGATCTAAAATACTTTCGTATCAATAATAATAATAAAGATCTATAATAGAATTTTATTATAAAATATTGAAATCTAGTAATTAGAAGAATAGATTAGATTTTGTATATTAATATTTTTATAGTATATGATATGTTAATCAGTGTTTGAAATCGACAAGTTGCATGCGCTACGGGATTCACGTGAAGCTCATCCCATGCACATGTCTCGTCCTTCGAGATTCAATCCCACACTTTTGGGTGATTTTCTCTGTTTTTTTTTTTGTCCTCTTGTCACGAGTGTATTTTATTTTTTATAATTAAGAAAATTTAAAACTCTTATCTTTTGCGTATATATTAAATGACCACAAAAAATATATAATATATGCCTAGTATATTAAGTAAATAAATTCATGATTAAATTATAAATAAATTTATTAATATAAGAGATAATCACGTTTAAAAATGTCAATTTAACTACGATAGAAAAAATTGTCTATAATCCATTTGGAATATTTTTTTGGATGTATAATTTATAATCGACATTGGATCCAAATTAAAGATAGAAATGTCTGTCCGGAGTTAAAAGAGGAATAACGCAACAAAAAATCAATATTAACCTTGTATTACAACCTATTAAAATATAATCTTTAAAATAAAAAATAGAAAACAATTCGTTTTTCCCCTTTACCAGATGAAGACATAAGATATCTGACGTCTACTGTGGTAGAAACAATGAGGAAAATTGATAAAAATAAAAATCTTGAACTTCTTTGAATAAAATAGAAGAAGACTGAGAAACAAATAAAATATTTAAGAAAATATTTAGAACTAAATGAACGAAACAAAAGGCTTGGCCAAAAAGAAAAAGAGGAGGATGGAGAGGAAAAGAAGAAATGACCAAATATAAGATTTATATGCAAAAATACGAACTTGAAGAATGAAATATGTATAAAATTCGTCATATGTTCTAAAAATGGGACAAATTCAAAATTTATGTCTAGATTATAAATGAAGTATATAAAATATTAATTCGAATTTTCTTTTCGGGATGATATTTACTTAGTCGAGGTTCGAATTTTTATTCGAATATAAAAACGATCTAATAAATTGTAAATTTATAATTTTTTTTCAACAGTTTTTAATTACTGTAAAATATTTTCGAATAATTTACTTATTAACTAAAGACAATTTACTTGTTTTTTTAATTGATTACTGATCTCAACGCCGAATTGTGACAGTACAATAGGAGCTAGAAAAACAAAATAATGAAAGACCCCAACAAATTCTTAATAAATGAAGTATATAAGGTATTAGATTCGAATTTTATTGTCAGGATGTATTTACTTAGTCGAGGTTCGAGTCTGAAAATGACCTAACAAACTGTAAAATTTATAATTGTTTTTCGAAATTATTTTGTGATTGCTATAAAACATGTATTGGTTGATAAAAGTAATAATTTCATCAAATGCTTCTAGTGGGCATTTATGAGGACTCAAACAAAATGTGTAACGTTTGGTGGGTCATATCCCACACACACCCATCAATTATAATAATTTATAATATTCGTTTGTTATGATATATGAAATTGTGAAATCGAAGCTGTTTTATTACAGTACGATTATATAATTTTGAAATATTATTAAGTACTCAGAGGAGGTAGAAGGGGCAAGAGAGCGTGAAGAGCATTGAATAAGCGCTCATCCCAACGGCCATTCCTCCTTCCGAACCCCAAACCCTAAACTCTAATTTCTGCCATTAAAGCTCACATTCAAAAGCTCCGGAGCAGGAAATACCCGGAAGAAGAATGTCGAACAAGACCCCGGTTTTTCCCATGCCCGAATCCCAGCATTTCAGCGACTACGGATTCGATCATCAGATCGACTACTTCCAGGTTCTTGCTCCTTTTTGGCCTCTGTTTGAGATTTTTTTCAAGGGTTTTTCAGTGATGGGTGTTTCATTTCGGAGTAAGAAACAACTGAATTTGTCTAATTTTTGGATTTGGTCTTTTTGGGTTTTTTGTTGTTGTTGGTTCTTTGTTTTGGGATGGAAACGACATTAAAGGTTCTCGAAGAAGCGAGGAAACACAAACGAGAAACGTCAGCGAGATCCTCCATTGATGTTCTTCGTTTCAAGCTCCAGAAACCTATTTCCAAGGACGATCCGACCCGATCCGTTATCCACAAGAAGAAAAAACACTGGTGGTGGAAAAATGCTTCCCTCTTCCTCAAGTGTAAACACTGGTGGTCGAAGAACGCCGCCGGCCTCCGCCATCGCCACCAAGACAACGGAGAGATGGAGCTCGACCTAGGAGACGACGATCACGACGTCCACCGGGCGAGGGCGAGGGCGTTCCGGGCAGCCGGTTCAATGTCGGGTCCGGTTTACGTGACGGAGAGTCAGGCCGGTTCGAGCACGCCGTACCGGTCGACGACGAGCAGGCCATCGTCGGGCCCTCTCGCCGGGGCTCTGACGCCACCAAGGAAGGGTGACGTGGTGATCCCGTATCTGAGTCTACGGCAACTTAGTATGGAAAAGCAACAGAGAATTTCTTCGTCTTCTGCTACGCCCATTTACTTTGTCACGTAAAAAGTAAAAAAAATGTTAAATAATAACCAAATATAAATTTACGTATTTTATTTATTAGTTATTTACCTCCCATCTGCACTTTTTCGGGTTTTTTTTTGTGGGGACACTAAATCAAAAAGTTTTTTTTGCAGTTCTATTGGTGAAAGCTGCAAAAGTTCTATATTTATTGCCTAAATAATTGTTACTTTTACCATTTATAGTTTGTGGTTATAAGTGTGTATGTGTGTACGTACGATCTCTTATAATATGATGAATTATTCGCAGTTGAGTATTTGACTACGGTCATACGATGAAATTTATGTCTTGTTATAAATTATATATTTAAATAATCCCACTTATAATCAGAAAGAAAAATGCAAAAGTGACTGTTTTTTCTTGCGATTTTGTGGAGTCGCAATCGTGCGAAAACATATTAAAAAACATATTTTAAAAATCTAAAATTATGTTACATTTTATTTGCGTTTTGAATAAGTTAGGAAAATATCATCGTATCTTATCGTTATCTCTTTTCTCTTTCTATTATAATTTATATTAATCGTAAATATATATGTATATGTATTGTATATTTAAATATTTTATAATTTTTTAATTTTAAAATTTATTTCGAATATTTGAAAAATTATAATTAAACCCGAGCGGGCAACATGTCTTACCCGCGCGGGCAGTACCAAATTTAGGAGACCCGGTCGGGTGGCCACACAGCCCGGCTCAGGTAGGACTTACGGGGGTAAATGGTGCAATTGGCCACCCGAGCGGGTGGGTAATTAAAAATATATACTAAAAAAATTTAAATAAATTATTTTCTTAATAATTATCTATTTTGGTATTTTTGTTCAAAACGTAATCACAACAGTTTTCTTCTATTTGTTTCTAGTCGCAGTCGCTCGCAAACGCAACGATTCCACTATTTAGACAAAATAAAACAAAACGCCACCAATCACTGATAGGTGCATTTCCATCAATCAAACCCTAAATGTGTAATATATGACTAATAACATCTTTTTGTGAGCTTCCTTTATACACCAAAAACATAAAAAGTTCCGAAATTTTTTATATGAAGTTATGAATGTAACAATATTTTTTGTTTAATATTTGGTGTTCGAAATTCTCTCCATGCAAATAGTTTTTTACACGAAATTTCAGAATTAATTATAATATTATTATGATGAACACTGATTATGAAGAACATTCATGCAAAATTAATTGTATATTGTTCTTGAAAGTAATATGCCTCTTATGTAATATTTTAAAAGTCACGGGTTTAAGTTGTAATTATTAATAGTTTAATAATTATTTAAGAAACGAAAAACGAGTTTTCGTTATCTGATTACACAATCTCAAAATCAAAACCCTAGCCGTCAAAAGAAAAGGAACGAAGAACGAAAAATAGTTTTTCGTTCTTCCCGAATTCCACACTAACGGTTGGAAGGCAGATCCGATCTCGGCGTGGATACGCGTAGAGGGTTTGCGCTATCAAGTCTTACATCCGATAATCACACGCTCAACGTTAACAGGTATATTCGAAAATCGTTTCTAAATCTGTTCATCGTTGAAATCCGATAAACCAATCCGAACATGACTAGATCTAATAATTCGGGTTGATAAAAACACGCTTCCGCACCCAAATCAACCCTACAGTGGTATCAGAGCGTCTGATCGTCTATTTAGGATTAGTTTTTTGAATTTTTGGTGAAAATTGGATCGATTTTCGTCGCCGGCATCGCACGCGTAGCGCGCACGAAGAGCCGCACGAACAAACCTCTCTCGTGCACGAACAGGCTCGGAGTGGGCGGCGGCCGTAACCCTAGCGCACGAGGGTCGACGGTTGACGGCAGGGGTCGGCGCACCTCCCACGGCAACCAAGCGGCGTGCGGCATAGGAGAGGCCGAAATCGAACGGCGGTTTTGTGGCCACGCTGCAGCTGAGTCGGGCGAGGAGAAAGAGGAAGGTCGAGCAGGCGAAAGGAAAGGAAGGTCTGACGTCAAGGGTCGCGATGGTCGACGACTGACAACGAGTAGGCGACGAGGAAGATGCAAGGGCAGTTGCGGCAGGCTGGAGCGGCGCACGCACGAGCGTCATGCGAATTGGGGCATTCGCAGTCACCCTACGCCGATGACTCACGGTCGGTGAGCGGCGGTCCCGAGGCGTCTGACCGGCGGCTTTTTAGCCCGACCGAGCCCTACCTCCGACGACAAAGGGGGCGGCGGGTAGGGTTACCCTAACCTTAACCCTCCCCTAACCCTAACCCTAACCCTTTCTAAAAAAATAAAAAATTTAATTAAATTAAAATTAAAGAATTTTAATTTAAAATTTAATAATTGAGTTCTTAAACGATAAATTGTTTATCGTTAGGTTTTTCCTTCATCGTAGACGTTTTGAATAGGTTCTCGTTTACATGGTACGACCTGACTACCAGGAGGCATGTAGTTCAAGAATTCGATTCGTACGTCTACGACATCAGATGTCTAGTGGGAGGGAACAATTAGTTTTTGTATACGCCTGGACTACTCGGGGGACATAAACTTAATTGTTATCCGACCATGAGCTGAAGGATGAACTCAACTATATCGATAGGAGCAACCTGACTACCAGGTGACTATGTGATATAGAGCCATATTAAAATCAACCTGTTTAATATGCTTAAGAAACGACCTGACAACCACGGGGCTTATGCATGATTAGTTCAGAAGATATTACTAAAAGAAATACGATTTCGGAATACTACTGTAGTATTAATCAGTAAAATAATCATTTAGATCAAAGTCCATATCTATTTGATTAAATAAGTGTTCTAATAAATGCTTCAATTTTTCCTTCCAAATTTCCCGAAGAATGTTTTTAATTTCCCTACGTGCCATTCTCGATGTCCACAAGCTTGTTGGGGAAAATTTCGATGATTGGTACCGCAACCTCAAGATCGTCCTCAAGTATGAGAAGCTACTCGATGCGGTCGAGAATCCTATCAAGGATGACCTTGACACTGCCAAGTGTATCATCCTAGCCTTAACATGAGGATGAGGATATGGATCCTATTGCTATCATTGTGCAGCTTAAGGATATGTACGGTGCACAGAGCAGAACGACAAGATATCAATTGTCGAAGGCTCTGTTCAAGTCTAGATTGTCTACGAACTCTCCGATGGGACCCCATGTTCGTAAAATGATCAATCTTATTGAACAGCTTGTGAAGCTGGGGTGCACACTGGGCAAAGAGTTATCTCAAGATTTGATCTTGCAGTCATTGCCTGAGACGTTTTCTCCATTCATTGTTAACTTTAACATGAAAAAGATGGACATGGATCTGCATGAGATGCTGAACCAACTGATTGACTATGAAAGTCAGTCAATGTCCGAGACGTCTAAGGGACTTAGTGCCGTAATGATGGTTGGTTCTTCTTCCAAGAAGGGCAAGGACAACAAAAAGCCCAAGAAGAAGCTCCATGGACCCAAGGGTGGTGTGACCATACCCAAGGGCAAAAAGGGTAAATCTGACCAAGCTGATGTTGAGTGCTTCTTTTGTAAGAAGAAGGGCATTGGAAGAGAAATTGTAAGGAATACCTTGTATCTCTAAAAAAGAAAGAGGGTAAGACCTGTATAAAAATGTTTTTTTATGTTTTCTTTAACTACTATTGATTCTTCGTCTTGGGTATTGGATACCGGTAGTAGTTTTAACATCTGCAATGTGTTGCAGGGGCTGAGGATCAATAAAAGGTTAAAGAAAGGTGAAGGCAACCTGCAAGTTGCGAATGGTGCAAGCGTTGCGACATTAGCTGTAGGATTGATTTCTCTTTGTATGCCTTCGGGCAAGACCTTGGTTTTAGAAGATTGTTACTATGTTCTGAAATTTGTTTCGAACATAATTTCTATTTCTATATTGGATAGATGTGGTTATAAAAAAATCTTCGATAATAAAATTTGCTCTATTTTTCATAATGATGAGTTATGTGCAAATGGTTATTTACATCATGGCATCTATGTTTTACCCAATGCAAAGGTTAATATGATTAACATGCATATTTCTGGTTTGAAGAGAAAGAATGATGATTCAGTAAATCAGAATTTCCTTTGGCATTGTAGACTTGGTCATATAGGCGAGAAAGGAATAAACAAGTTGTATAAAGAAGGCCTTCTTGGTCAATATGGTTATGAATCATATGCAACTTGTGAGTCTTGTCTCACTGGAAAAATGACCAAATCTCCGTTTACTGGAATCGGATATAGAGCTACTGAACTTCTACGACTCATACATACAGATGTATGTGGACCTATGAAAGTTCAAGCCAGAGGAAGATATTTTTATTTCATAACTTTCACTGACGATATGTCTAGATAAAGATATGTGTATTTTATGAAACACAAGTCTGAATCTTTTGAAATGTTCAAGAGATTTCACAGTAAAATTGAGAAACAAACTGGAAAGACCATCAAGATAATAAGGTCTGACCGAGATGGAGAATATCTGAGTCATGATTTTATTGATTATCTAAGGCAAAATGAGATTTTATCTCAGTGGACTTCTACTGGAACACCGCAGCATAACGGTGTATCCGAACGGAGAAATCGAACCTTATTAGATATGGTAAGATCCATGATGGGGTTCACTGATCTTCCAATGAACTTATGGGGCTATGCTTTATAAGTAGCTGCCTATCTGCTAAACAAAGTTCCCACCAAAGCAGTCTCGAAGACACCATATGAGATATGGAAAAGACGTAAGCCAAACCTGAAACACATAAAGGTTTGGGGATGCTTATGTCAAGAGACTACAATCAGACAAGCTTGAAGCTAAGTCTGATAAGTGTTGTTTCATTGGATATCCCAAAGAAACTATGAGATATTATTTCTATCATCCTTCTGAATACAAAGTGTTTGTGGCCAGAAGTGCAACCTTTTTAGAAAGGGAATTCCTTGCTGAAGGAAATCATGGTGAAGAAATAATTCTTGATGAGATTCAAGAACCAAATGAACTAACACCTGTTCATGAGCATGTGATGCAAAATGAGCGGCCTATGTTGGACCTTTTGGAGTTGACAAGGCCTTCATCTTCAATGGTTGAAGATAGAATGCCTGTTCAAGAACCAATACTGGAACCGGTTCTGGAATTTGTTCAAGAAAAGGATCAACAACAAAGCCCAACATAGGAAGAAATTCTAGTACAAGTTCTTATGAGAAAGTCTGAATGTACTCGGTGTGCGCCTAACAGATTAAATCTCATGGTGCAAGAGTATGGGGCTGATCATACAGATGATGATCCCAAGACTTTTAAGGAAGCTATGCAGAGTTCAGACTCTAAGAAATGGTGAAATGCCATGGAATCTGAAATGGAATATATGAGGATCAACAAAGTTTGGATTTTGGTTGAATCTTCAAAGGATTCTAGGAAAATTGGCTGTAAATGGGTTTACAAGAAAAAAATTGTAGCAGACGGCAAGGTAAAGACCTATAAAGCCCTTCTGGTTGCCAAGGGGTATAGTCAACGAGAAGGTATTGACTATGAAGAAACGTTCTCCCCTGTGGCAATGATTACGAAGTATGACAAATGGATGTGAAAACAGCTTTCCTTATCCAGGAAGAAGTCTACATGACTCAACCTGAGGGTTTCACATTGTCATCTGATAGTAACATGATATGCAAGCTACAAATATCCATTTATGGATTAAAGCAAGCTTCTCGGAGTTGGAACATCCGCTTTAACAAAGCAATTGAAAAGTTCAACTTTGTTAGATGAGATGAGGAACCCTGCGTGTACAAGAACTTCAGTGGGAGCATCATCATTTTCCTTGTGTTATATGTAGATGACATACTACTTATAGGAAATGACAAAACAACCTTGCGGAAGACTAAGGTTTGGTTATCCGAACAGTTCTCCATGAAAGATCTGGGAGAAGCAACCTATATTCTGGGAATAAAGATCTATAGAGATAGATCACTATCACAGTCCCAGTACATTGATACCATCATGAAGAGGTATAACATGGAAAATTCTAAGAGAGGCTATCTACCGATAGACACTGGAATTACTCTCTCCAAAGAGGATTATCCTCAGACTCAAGAAGAGAGAGAACGCATGAGTAGGATCCCATACGCTAGCGCAGTGGGAGTTATCATGTATTCCATGACATGTACGAGGCCTGATGTAGCCTTGTAGCGAGTCGGTATCAGACAGATCATGGTGAGGAACATTGGAAATTGGTGAAAACCATTCTCAAGTACTTGAGAAGGATTAGAGATCAATTCCTCGTTTATGGAGATTCTAACTTAGAGTTAGAAGGGTTCACGGATGCCAGCTTTATGTCCGATAAGGATGATAGCAGATCGACATTAGGGTATGTCTTTTGCCTCAATAGGGGTGCAATGTGTTGGAACAGTTCCAAACATGCTACTGTAGCTGATTCGGTTACTGAAGCAGAATACATAGCGGCTTATGAAGCTGCTAAGGAAGCAGTCTGGATGAGAAAGTTCATAACTGAACTTGGTGTGGTACCTTCGATAAAGGAACCAGTTCCTTTATTATGTGATAATACCGGGGCAATAGCCCAGGCGAAAGAACCAAGATCTCATAAAAGATCAAAGCATGTTCTGCGGAAGTACCATCTAATAAGGGAAATCGTTGAGTGTGGGGACGTTCAAATCCCAAAGGTAGAAGGAAAAGAAAATGCAGCAGATCCACTCAAAAAGGTGATTGGTTCAAATGAGTTTGACAAGCATAAGTTGAAGATTGGATTGAAAAACATGGCATGCTGGAATTAGTTCTAGGAATAGTACAACTGTTGTAACTATTTAAGAGCTATTTTTATGTCTTATATTTTGAACACTATTGAATAAATGAAAATGACATTCTTTTATCATTTTGATGATATTTCCATAAGATATATGTGTATATATTTTTATAGCTAGTATGATAGTCCATGATTAAGTTTAGAAACTTTTCATCATGATAGAGATCATGATAAAGAGAGTCAAATTTTGGTAAAACTTAATCTAAATCGTTCTTGATCATAGGATAACTAATTGGACATTAGTAATTCGGATAGATCAACATGGATGTGATGGTTTCTATTTGATAGAAATTAGTAGATCTCTTTTACTAAATCACATGTATGAGTGATGCACATAGAGATGTGATCATTGAACAGACCCTAAGGGAGAATTCCTAATGGTTGCATTACCATTGAACTGTCAATAGGAATTTCTCTGGAAGGATTAGAATATTATGATTTCCTTAAACCTAAGATCAACATGGTAACTGACAAGTTATCTACCATTCTTTGATTCTGGACACATTATGTCTTAGGATGTAAGTTGAAAAGATATTGGGAATGATTAGATGCTTGTGCAGTTAGTGATTGATCAAGATGGAATCCGTCAACTCTAGGTAAACAGTTAGAGCTCTATGTTATCAGCAACATAATGACTGAAAAGACCTTGGCCAAGGCATTTGAATGAGAGAAGAAAAGAGTTTCTCGCGATCATTCACCAGTCAGTTATGTTAGGCATGAAACATAGTTGATAATCTATTAGGACTTGACAGTTAGACCATGTCCTAGGATTATCCGGAGCTGTAAAGACGGAAGGAAATAATAACATTGTCTTTTTACCATGGTTCTACAAAGTAAGGATGTTACTTCACACTATCTGGTCGTTGAGGAGTGTTGCTAGACGCCAACCTCAATTAGTTAATTAGTAAGACTAATTGACTACCGATTTAGTGATGAATCTACGAGGTCACACGCAAAAACAGCCTTTTGTTCTTCCCGAATTCCGCACCAATGGTTGGAAGGCAGATCCGATCTCGGCATGGATACGCGTAGAGGGCTTGCGCTATCAAGTCTTATATCCAATGATCACATGCTCAACGTTAACAGGTATATTCGAAATCGTTTCTAAATCTGTTAATCGTTGAAATCCGAAAAACCAATCTGAACATGATTAGATCTAATAATTCGGGTTGATAAAAACACGCTTCCGCACCCAAATCAACCCTACAATTCTCATTCCTTGAATCTACTTACTTATAAAACTATACTTATGCCTTTTCATGTCATATAAAACATCTAAAAAAGAATCAATTTCTGCGATACCTATGTAATCAAAATATAGAAGCCATAACGGATTTTACATATTTTCTTCGGTTAAGTGTTAAAATTAATTACAAATCACTAGATTTCCATTATTTAAATATCGCATGATTTGATAATTTATCTTCATTAGATCGGGTACTCTCTTTAAAATCACTCTTAAATTCAGAACAAAACATCTTGCATTTTTTTGGTCATGTACTTATATATTTAACATTTTCTCATTGATACTCAAGCGAAGACATACATGTGTTCATAAAAATTCTTTGAATTTAATTTCCATGTATCGCAAACTGTACTCGTATACCAAATTTGCATCGTTACCACCTTAAGTTATATCAATGTATAACCTTTTTTTTTTTTGGAAAAACTAACTTTTTTAGGTGAAAAATTCTCTAAAAATACATGTTTCAAAATTATGTATATATTTTTTCATTTTATACATGAACTATAATGATATTTTAAAATAATCTAGACATTTTAAGTTTACTTCCAAATTAATTCATTAGCATATGTAACAACGGATGTTAAAATAAGGAAAAACGACATATTCCCCATTTGAAAATCATGCTTTAGTCCTATTCCCCTCTCGATTTTGACATTCATTCTATTCTCCCTTCGATTTTCAATTTTCATCCTATTCCCCCTTGAAAATCATGTTTTACTCCTATTCCCCTTGATTTTGACCTCATCCTATTCCCCCTGAATTATCAAAAATCTGTCTAAAACCCCATTTGATTTTGACCCCAATTTTGATTTTAATTTTGACCAAATTTTGACATAATTTTGATTTTAATTTTGATTTTAATTTTGATTTTAATTTTGACTTTAATTTTGATTTTAATTTTAACCCAATTTTGACTCAATTTTGACCCAATTTTGATTTTAATTTTGTTCCAAATATGACTCAATTTTGACTTAATTGCGATTAAATTGAGTCAAAACTAGGTCAAAATTGATTCTAATTTTGACCAAATTTTGATTTAAATTTTGACCCAAATATGACTCAATTTTGACTTAATTTTGACTCAATTTCGACTCGATTTAATCCCATTTATACTTAATTTTGACCAAAATTCGTATTTAATTTTAACTCGAATTTTAACAATAAATCAAGTCAATTATTCAATTTAATCAACTTACTTGATTTAATTGATTTCAAATAAAATTAAGTACAGTTTTTTACTTGAGACCAATTTTAACCCAAAATCAATTCGGATTAAATCGAGTCAAAATTGAGATCATAACTTGGGTTAAAATTGGATCGGTTTTGGGTTAAAATTGAGTCAAAATTGGGGTCGATTTTGGGTTGTAAGTAAAATTTTGGGTTAAAATTAAGTACAAATTGAATTAAAATTAAGTAAAACTGAGTCAAAATTAGGGTCGATTTTGGTTTAAAATTACGGATTAAGTAAAAAACGTACTTAATTTTATCGGGTCAAGATTAAGTAAAAATTCGGATTAAATCGAGTCAAAATATATATCATAATTTGGATCAAAATTGGATTAGTTTTGGGTTAAAATTGATCAAAATTGGGTTCGATTATGAGTTAAAATTGGTTTCAAGTAAAAACTCATACTTAATTTTATTCGAAATCAAATCAAGTAAGTCGATTAAATTCAATAATTAACTTGATTTATTGTTAAAATTCGAGTTAAAATTAAGTAAAAATCTTGGTCAAATTAAAGTACAAATTGAGATTAAGTAAAAATTCGGGTCAAAATTAAGAAAAAATTCGGATCAAATCGAGTCAAAATTGAGATCATAATTTGGGTCAAAATTGGATCGGTTTTGGATTAAAATCCAGTCAAATTGGGGTCGATTTTGGGTTAAAATTTTAAAATTAAAATTAAAATTAAAATTAAAATTAAAATTAAAATTAAAATTAAAATTAAAATTAAAATTAAAATTAAAATTAAAATTAAAATTAAAATTAAAATTAAAATTAAAATTAAAATTAAAATTAAAATTAAAATTAAAATTAAAATTAAAATTAAAATTAAAATTAAAATTAAAATTAAAATTAAAATTAAAATTAAAATTAAAATTAAAATTAAAATTAAAATTAAAATTAAAATTAAAATTAAAATTAAAATTAAAATTAAAATTAAAATTAAAATTAAAATTAAAATTAAAATTAAAATTAAAATTAAAATTAAAATTAAAATTAAAATTAAAATTAAAATTAAAATTAAAATTAAAATTAAAATTAAAATTAAAATTAAAATTAAAATTAAAATTAAAATTAAAATTAAAATTAAAATTAAAATTAAAATTAAAATTAAAATTAAAATTAAAATTAAAATTAAAATTAAAATTAAAATTAAAATTAAAATTAAAATTAAAATTAAAATTTAAAATTAAAATTAAATTAAAATTAAAATTAAAATTAAAATTAAAATTAAAATTAAAATTAAAATTAAAATTAAAATTAAAATTAAAATTAAAATTAAAATTAAAATTAAAATTAAAATTAAAATTAAAATTAAAATTAAAATTAAAATTAAAATTAAAATTAAAATTAAAATTAAAATTAAAATTAAAATTAAAATTAAAATTAAAATTAAAATTAAAATTAAAATTAAAATTAAAATTAAAATTAAAATTAAAATTAAAATTAAAATTAAAATTAAAATTAAAATTAAAATTAAAATTAAAATTAAAGTTAAAATTAAAATTAAAATTAGAATTAGAATTAAATTAAAATTAAAACTAACACTAAAATTAAAATCAAAATTAAAATCAAAATTAAAATCAAAATTAAAATCAAAATTAAAATCAAAATTAAAATCAAAATTAAAATCAAAATTAAAATCAAAATTAAAATCAAAATTAAAATCAAAATTAAAATCAAAATGGAGTCAAAATTGGGTCAAAATCGAGGAGGTTTTAAGCAGATTTTTTATAATTGAGTGGGGAATAGGATGAGTTCAAAATCGAGGGAAATATGAGTAAAACATGATTTTTAAGGGGGGAATAGGATGAAAATTGAAAATCGAAAAAAAATAAGATGATGATCAAAATCGATGGGGAATAGAACTAAAACATAATTTTCAAGGATAATTGTTTTTCCTTAAAATAATCATTATCTTGAACTAACATAACAATTAATATATATAAATATATATAAATTATTAGCTTATACATATATTTGAATCGTAAAACAAATTCATTTATTTTTTAAAATCTTTTTAAAAAATTCCTTTTTGTATTTTGTAATGATTTAAATAATAATCTATCTGAGTTGTTTTTATATTTAATTTTAGGGTAAAGAAATTTCAGTGGGTGTATATAAAAATCATCTTTTTAAAGTGTATAATATCAATGTTTACCATTATAACGCGGTAAAATTTAAAATTAAATTGATTTACAAAAATTATGTCTTGATCTAACAAGGTAACAAAATTTTGAAGACGTTTTCAACATAAGATGTAGATTAAACTCAATGGTTAGCGGTGGATAAGGGTTGGATACTCGGATTTTTGAGGTATCCGAAATAGGACCCGCAAAATTCCCAAACCTAATTTCACAGAGATTGTTGATGAACAATTGAAGGAAAAAACCCTTCGTTATATTAAACTTCAAATCCAGGACACAAATAGAAAGACAAATGGTCCTCATCTTGTGGAATTTGCTCAAGTACTATCGAACTCTTCTTCAAAGGCTCAAATTCGATGGACCGATTGAACCTTCTTGTATGGTGTTGTATCCAAAATCGGGCTTCATGGTTTTTAAGGGAGTGTTCTTTTCTGACCGAAACTCTAAGGGAGAGAGATGAGGAAGAGAGGGAGGGAGAGACAAGAGGCGAGAGGTACCTACACGAACAAGAATGTTCACCTGGTGAATAAGTCCGCTAGTGCAGCCGACGAATGTTGGAGCGGCTGGCACATGTAGGGACTATGAGAGAATCGATGGAAGGCGGACGTGAGTGAGGCGATGGGCAGGCGTCATAGAGAGCGAAGCGGGTGGTTTGGCCGTGTGACAAAGAGAAAATATAGATATTATTGTATGGTATATATATCTTGGAGTATTAGTGGATATTATTTTTAAAATGAGAGAACTTGAACCCAAGATTTCATTATCTGTCGATTCGAATTCGAGTAAATTTTTGCACTGAGATTTCAGTATCTAGACACGCGGATTCAAGTAAATTTTTACAATTTAAAAATATATTTTCGAGTTACATTTGAATATTTTTATTTATTTATTTATGACAGATAAATTTAATTAGTTAATAGAATAATATAAATTTGAATTTAATATTGAAAATATTTTCAGAAATTGAATTAAGAAAGATGTACAATATTGTATTGTATAGTCTATAATTGTTCTTTTAATATAAAAAAATATTAACCTTAAATATTTTTTTCAAATTTTTTAAAATAGCACTGATGAATGTAAAACACCATATTGCACTTTAAAAAACATACGTTGGGCACGTATTTTATGTAAATCATATAAAGAGTTGCATATTAATTGTATTACACTTAAAAAACGATACCCACTTTTACATTTATGTTAGATAGAAAAAATTTGTTTCCCGAGAAATTGTATACAAAATCATTATTCAAGACGATGTGACACAAATAAAATTTTTTATTACAAAAAATTAAAGTAAAATTAAATAAGAAAAATTAAGGTATAAAAAATCATTGTTCAAGACCATGTAGCACAAAACGGAAAAGATGTAAAAAATATTGAATTGTTGTCTATTTATCAAGAATTCTTATGAGAAAACAGTAAATAAAAAATATATATATATATATATTTTTTTTTATAATGACACGAGTTTATTGTTAAAAACTGTTGAGAGATTTATGCGATCTTTTCGAGTTGTAAAATCTTGGATAAAAATTTGCCATCAGAAAAAAATAGAGCAAAACGGGCATTTGGTCTAGTGGTATGATTCTCGCTTAGGGTGCGAGAGGTCCCGAGTTCAATTCTCGGAATGCCCCATAACCTTCTTTTTCACTATCATTTTTATATTATTAATTTACAACATACACCCACGTCACGCGCAAGAATTAAACCTTAATTTATCTGTGAAAAATACTTTTTTATTATATATTTTTTCCATTTCGACTTTCGAGTTAAAGATAGGTGGGTGATGAGGATCCCACGGATATTCAATGGCCTTTTTCCTTTAAGTGGAAGATATCTCTCATGTCCCCTTCTTCCACACGCAACATCATTAATGGCACAAAGATTCTCTTATATCTTTTTCAGACCCATTGAAATTAATTACCTTTGTTTGATATTTCTTTTGTTTTTTCCTTTAGTATTATATATATATATATATATATATATATACTTAAACAGAAGGCAGGTTCTCATAATTAATAATATGATAAGAGCTAAGACATTTTTCTACAAAGGAGAAGCTACTGACTTGACACAAGACTCATGAAATTAGCAACTAACCTGGTCGCTTTAGATCTCATTATATTTTAGCCTTGTCTATCTCCAAAGCCTCAGTAGCTTTTGTCTCAGGCAACTCCTTAAATCTGTTCGCCGGGCCGTCGTTTTCACCTGATCTGAATCATAAGAAGCTTGTTATACAAGTAACCACATATGTTGCGGATTGCCTCCATATCAACTCTCTTATATATATATATATATATATATACCTTGGTGGCGTATTAGGGTTTCGATGGCGATTCCAGAAACTCACAGGGAGACAGCCAATGGGGCGTGTGGTATCATGAGTTACATCTGCATCATCTTCCTGATGATCTCTTGTTAAACGATGACGAAAAATGTAAGAGTAGGGGATTATTCTTTTTACCGTTGACTTCCCAGGACTCTGCGCATTGCTTTCTGTTCTTCGCTCGTGAGAGAGAAGAATAGCGCATTTACAAGTGAAGAACAGAAGCAGCGTACCCAGAGAGCACACAACGAGAGATTCCAGAACAACTGCTGTTCCTAAAACTGCAAAACAAAACCATGTGAAGCAGACACTATGGCACCTACATGTTCTGTAGGAAAATATGCAGAACCTGCAATGAATTAGGGTTACAAGTACCATGAGCTGCAAGGGGACTCAAGGGTCTTTTCCTGACAAGGTTTACACGAGCCTCTGCATGTAAAGGTAACGAGATTCTCTCCTCACACTTCACATAGCATCCGTAGTTCCCCATGTCGCTTAGTTTCACGGTCAAGACTGCCCCGTTCTCTCCCCCCTGCACGCATGAGAATGAGATGAGGAAGTGTATTGCGAATCAGAACACTCATAGAAGACGGTGATCGAATACATGATGGAACAACTGTTGCATCGCGTCGTTGCAATTCTTGATTGTTCCGCGAAATCTAAACCCTCTGGCCTTGATCTTAACGTGTTTAGAGATAGCTGCATATGTCTGAATCGGTTGCCATTGGTATATGTTCTTGAACTTTAACTCAGTTGAATTTATCAGCTCCGCCGGTAGACTTGTCACTAGAAATCCATCAGTGACTTCCACGGAGAATGTTACTAAGAAGTTAGATTCTCCACCTGACATTTTTCTGTCATCTGTTAAAGATATTGGAAATTTCCAAATTCTGTTCAAAGCGAAACGTACATACCAGGAAAATTAGGAAGATCTGGATCTCCAACTGCGAACTCAAACTTATCTCTTTCCATGTGAAAGATGAGCGATTCCTCCCCATTACTTTCCAGCATTATATACTCTGGAACATTAATAAATGGAGGATCGTTGACAGGTTCCACAAAAATCGGGACATCTACTTCGTTTATCCCATTCTTGTTTGTTGTAGATAACCGCAGGGAATCTACACCCGCAAAATTCTCATTTCTGCGGACAACCGAAAGGCACATACAGAAGGATGTAAAAAATTGCCAAGAGTATATTTGGTGACCGAATAAAGAATATCATGAAATCCATACCCCAGATATTGAACGGACTGAAGTGCGAGATTGATTGCTCCTATTTGGCCTTGTAAGATCAAAAGCTTCTCGTCTTTATCTCCATTGCTAACTGAAAGACTTCCACTTGTAGGCTGTCTAAAATGCAACAGCATTGGAGACAAGAAGACTGTTCCTGACAATGCACGCAGAGTAACTGAGATGTTCTCCAGCATATCAGAATACCTTATCTCCAACCCAGAAAAGCCACTGCAACGTTCAAGAACAAGATTTAACACTTCCCAGGGAAAACACAGAGAGGACAACGTGTTTTTCGACAAACGTTGAGGAGAACTTGCCCAAATCTTGGGCAGATTAGATCTTCAGTTGCTTGTAGTCCGTTGGGAAATGAAGCAAACTGAGGAGGGGCAGTAAGCACGGAGATGTTTACTGCAGCTGTAGCTATGTTCCCATTTACATCAGCTATTGTGTAAATAAATGAGTCGTTTCCGGAAAAATCTTTGAAAGGAGTGTATCTAAGCAGCCTTCCATACCGCAGAAGTGAACCATGAGCTGGCTGGAAAAGGTTTAAACACCTTGGGATCAATAGTCTTCCAAATATAGTACTAAAATCAGATTAAAATGTAAAGTTTATGTGTCTGATCCACTTGAATTCTCCAAGAACATGAAAAGACATGTGCATTTTACAGACTTACTTGCGAGAAATCGAGAATGCTTGCATTTTCACCAGCGAAATAATCGTTTTCCAATGCGTCGAAAGCAATTGACTCGTCCTCCCAAGTGTGTAACCTATCATCATAGGCCTTTGGGAAGTATTCACCTAAAGGGAACCAACTCTCTAAAAATGCGAATAGAAGTAAGAAAATGACGGTGGAAGAAATCATGTGGGCTTACTGCTGTAGACGTTAACTTCAAAGGGGCAAGACGGGATATGGACATTATCGAAGAGTACACACATCCGATACGTATCAACCTCCATGACCAAATAGCTGCCCGTGTATGTTCCATCATAATTGTCGACGAAAGGCCATGTAGTAAAACCTGATGTGTTAGCCGAGGTGATCTCTAACTTCAACCGTGATGACTGCGAAAGCACGGGATTGTAGAAGTTATCCAAGAGCAGCACCACAATCTCATTCTTGATTTGCTTTGGCACTTTGGCATTGAATTGTGTCACACTAGATACCGCAACATTCACTTCACCTGAAAAGCAAATACTTTGCGGATCACAAACACAAGCTAATTGCGTACGAATGCCTAGTAACTTGTAATATAGCCTCAGAAGCACACATCTAAAATGAAAATTTGGAACATATAAAATACCTGCTTTTACTTCCTTTACAAACGGTTGAGCTCTATTCAGGACAATGTTTCCACACGATACAAAGATTTTATATATGCCACTCCTTTTTGGAGTATAACTTATGTCGAATATGCTGGCTTGAGCTACTCGACTATTTGAAGCCTGCAAGAAGCAAACAATTTAATCTCTGTGACTAACTGGGTACGTAATTAGTAGATGGACAAAATTCTTACATTAAAGCTATAAGCTTCATAGAACGGCATAGCAGCGTTAATGTTGGATTCAGATCCTACTAAGTAACTTCTTGTAATGTTGGTACCGTTGAGGATCTCTCTAGGTTTTATTGTTGGCAATATGTAAGAGGAATCATTCTCTCTTATGATTTGAACCTGAAGTCTATCCACTTCAATGGATGAGAGATAATCTAAAGCATCCTTCAAAAACACAGAGAAACCAACAGACTCTCCGACAACCGAATCGTTGATCCCTGAACCATTGACTACACTTCTTGATCCATCACAATAGCCTGTGAAGAAGAAAAAATTTGAGAAATGTCTGTAAGAAAACTGAGTAGCTAGTAAAACTGGAGCATTATAATAAACCAAAGAGTTTAGACGATCACTGACCTACATACACAGTGTAAGCATACGGCATACCAAAAATGCTCTTGTTGTGCTTCATATCAGAAATTGTGAGCATGAAACTTCCTGGTTCCGACATGCTGAAAGACAACAACTGGATCCTCGGTTCCACATACTCAAACTGCAGATCTACTAGCGGTACGGAAAGCCCTGTCTCCTTTTCTACCACGTCGACATCGAATTCATATTCTCCCGCAACAAGATTCCCAAATTGGTCTTTCTGGTGCAGAAGAATTTCCATCTTGGAGAATATTTGCCATGTGTTTATCCCCGACTTCCATTCGCCCACACAATTTGAGAAATCCAAAGGCGCTGGTAAAAACCAACAAAAAATCGGCAAGAACATACAATGCCCCGGTTATAATACACAATATGAAGTATCTGTTTCCACATAATATACGTCTGGCACTTATGGAAAGAGCTTGAATCACCTGGATTCACGTGGAAAGGCAATGGAGCACCATTCAGGGTTATGTGTTCCTTTTCCACAAGCAACAAGAAGTTTCCGGAATTGACGAGGCCGAACTCCATGATGATATAACCGGATTCGATCCAACCAATGTGCATGATGTTAGGAGCAGTAGCAAATGAACCATTTTCATAAAGGATCGAAAGCGAAAACCCCTGCCAATCTGCGTCCTTCCCAATCAACGAAATGTTATTTCCAAAGGCATCATTGGGAAGAATCAAGATAGACGCGTTCATCCCAGCTTCGAAAGCGTTCGTAAGCCCCTTCCAAGAGACGACACATACGGATGGGTGAAGTAACCCTTCACACAGAACGAAATACAGAACAAAAATCAAAACCCACAAACAGAAAACCATAAGAACACCCCTAGTCTACAAATTTGCTAAAGGAATCTTCAAAAAAAAAAAACTGACCTGGTTGGACTTCGAAATGAAGCGATGAATCCAGAACTTTAAAATTATGTTCGTCAATAACAACGCTGAATACACCGACCATAATCGGAAAAAAAGTGATCTTCCAAGTGCTAACATCGTCACCGAGATCCTGCGAAACTCCGGAAATGTAAGAGCTGTTCCCTGTTTTACCATTAACAGTAACGGTCGGTTTAAATTCTTTTTGTCCTAACGAATTGTTTCGTTTATCGTTGAAACTTCCCAGAACTTGGATATTAATTCCCGCGATTTCTCCCGCCTGAAACTTGCTTTTCCCGTCCAACCAACTGAATGCGAATCTCGGTTCATCTTCAACAAAGAGACGAAATCAAAGTGCAAACTCGTGTCATAATTGGACACAAATTTCTAAAACAAAGGGGCTCAAATAAAAAACCTGGAGATTGCGAATTCGATGTTGCTGCAAATAAGGAGAGAACCACAAGTGGAACCAATTTGATCGCCATGAGAGACAGGAATTGAGACGATTAGGGTTTAAGAAATTAGGGCGCCAAATTTCAAAGTCATCGGAAAAAATGGTCACATAATTTAAATGATCAAATTAAAAATCTTTCCTTGCAAATTAATTTAAATGGGCTTTTGAACATTCAAATCGATCGATGGTTATAAACATGACACGTGACATAAGTGCGATTTTAGCCGTTGGATGCCACCCATGCGGTTACAGGCGGTTTTCCACGTAACCATTTTTTTTTTGCTTTAAAACTTCCGCTGGTTGCCAAGAAACATCGCGGCGTGCGTCTGCAAATCCTTGGCTAACAAAAGCTTCGTAGTTTATTATTTTCAGAAGAAAATAGCATGTCGTTTTCAAATATAGATAATTTAAACGTTCTTGTTCAATCCTGAACAGAACACAGTAAGAACACGAAGCTTCATGTCATCTCATATGTAGCATAAGCAACTCCGGTTTCTCTATAAACTGCTTCCACTCGCAACAAAACCGAGCTACGGTTGCTCCGTCTAGAACTCTATGGTCGGCAGCCACACTAACCTGGACGAAACATAATCATCGGATACCGAATCATAAACTCGGGTTCGAATTTTGATCTTCAGACGAAGCAAGAGACAAATGCAACGGCTTACCGTCATCACAGATGCGGGGTAAACAGTTCCGTCATCTGAGAATTTTGCAACTTTCTGGATTCTTCCGAGAGCGATGATTGCAACTTCGGGTAAGTTGAGAAGAGGGGATCCAAATTTTCCACCGATTGCTCCAATATTACTCAAGGTTATGGTTCCACCAGTTATGTCCTCGGGGTTAAGTTTGTTGTATTGCGCGAGATTTTGTAACCGAGATAGCTCCTTCGTTACCTAGAGAGCACACGAATACGGGTCAAAACAATGAATGAATTGACACATATTTGAAGTCTTTACATGCCAGACGAATTCGGCTGACCTCTAGTAGAGAAAGAGACTGGACATTCTTTATGTTGGGAACAACGAGACCGTGTTGAGTAGCCATTGCAACTCCAATGTTATGTGAACCTGAAACAACCGATAATCTTACATGATGTTCTGTCGTAGATATAGCTAATATCGAATTAACAACAGACAGGAAGTGGACAACACCTTTGAGAATCATTTCAATAGAATCTTCGTTAAAGCAGCTGTTCATGGAGGGGTACTTGCTTAGAGCCAACGAGAGTGATTTGATCAACATCGGGAGGAAAGTGTGTTTGACGTCGGAATCGGTGTTGTTCTCTTGAAAAGATGCTTTAAGATCCACCAGCGCGTCACAATTTATCTCTTCAACGAAGTAAAAATGCGGCACTTTCGCAGCCATTGTCATCGTCTTCACCATTGCTCTGTGGAACCCTCTGAGAATGCGTAGAAGATTGTATTACAACGCCAAATAGATACGAGTCTCCAAATTAATAACAGAATACCTCAGAGGAATTGTTTTGTCTTCCAAGTTACAAGGGCCGCTCGCAACTGCATATCCTTGATTTGTGTCTCCTCCGAGAATGGCCTCTTTGGGAGGAGAATTGACACCGATTGAAGCACCATATCGAAGCACATCTTCTTTTAATACTCTACCGTTTTTTCCCGTTCCAAGAACATCATTAATATCGATGCCAAGGGTCTTTGCATAGTTACGAACAGCAGGAGTAGATAGCACTCCATCTATACTTTCGGTTTTTGGCTCAGAAACAGTAGAATTTACGTCTGTGGAACTATCAGAGATTACTACGCAATGTTCAGAGTTGTCAACAGCCAGCCTCAGAAGAGTTTCTCCAACCTGCATTTGCAACAAAAGTTTTCATGTGTGTAAACCAATAAATTCAACTTATCTGAAAAAGAATTTCTTTTTTATGACTGATATTTGAAGCATCATATACAAAAATAAAGCGCAAATCTTCAGTTACAATATCGTTCCGAACAATGCCTACTCTGATAGCCCCAACAACATTGAACACCCAAAAGAACGAGAAGTGAAGAAAGTATCTCTCCTCTTTCGTGTTGATGGTTGTATGTTGATACGCCACCAAGAACCGAATCTCAACTGTTTCTAACTACGGATTTACAGTGGCTACGAGTTAATGCTCAAAGATTTACCACACAAGAATCGGTAGCTGCTGATTACATGTTACTAATCGTCAATAGTGTAGGTTCTAACCTTTACAATATCACCAGGAACATGACATATCTGAGCCACTTTCCCCTTAAAACGGCTCGTTATCTCTATGGTCGCTTTATCGCTCTGAACCTCACAGAGTGGCTGAAATTCTTCAACCGAATCACCCTGCAATCATCATCACATTAACATCACCAAAGCCTCCTTCACACTACTCGTCTCAACCGACAAAGAAAATCAAAACCAGCCCATTTGTAAGGACAAGACCAATCAAAACTATGGACTGACCTCGTTCACGAACCACTTGAGAAGCTCACATTCCGCAATACCTTCCCCGGTTTGCGCCAGTGGAACATCGACTAAACCACTTGTAGAGTCTTCTGCTAATGCTTGGCCGGAAAACCAGGCTCTAGTTCCTTCACACCAACTCTTTAACTGAACAAAATGCCGAAATATTAATGTGTTACTGATCTGTTGCAAGGAACACTGAATATGTTCTTACCAAAACTAAACAAATTATTAGAAATTTCAGACACTCCAACCCAAGTACTAAACTTGTACGTTTCAGCGATTCTCCTGCGAACTTTGTCCTAATCTAACATAAACATACCACAATAAATTTAAAATCTATGCCTTTCCCTAAACTAAAAAATATTTTCTCAACATAACGCAATAAAATTAGCAACTGGCTTTGAAGAAAACTCACCGCAGGAGGTTTGACGACGAACCCAAGCGGTGCCGAAGACAATAACGACGGAGGCGCGTGTAAATCCGGCACACGAAGCGGCGGAGCGTGAGTAGAGACCGAGCTGAAACGGCGGAGACATCGGTGGCTTCGCAAGATCCTTCTCATGATCATCGTAATCTCCGTCGATCTCTCTCCCAACAATTCCAGACACTTTTAATGTAGGAGAAAAGACAGATAAATAGAACAAATCGATTTTTTTTATTTTTTGGATTTAGCAGAAGATTTCGAATTAGACTCAACAAAATTTCTAGAGATAGTTATCTTAATCTGATCGAGATTAAGACTATTTAGATTAGGTTGTTCGTGCCACATCAGTGGGAAAAAGATAAGTGTGACACGTTTCATGACCAAGTGAGTTGACTCTTTTTTGACCGGTGATGATCGTCATTCGGACAAACCCCACTTGACTAATGAAAACTCGACCGTTGGATTCGATGGAGGATCCATCACACGTACAAAAATCGTTAGGAGGATTAATGGATAAACAAATACTATATGTTATTAAATTAGTAGTTGTGTAAAACGTGTATTCTTTCTCTATGAATTCTTTATATACGTTTTATATGATTATGAATTAATGATCATTATAAAATAAATGAAAATAATGAATACAATAAGAGATAAAAAATCACTTTATATATATATATATATGCAACACCCCTTTGTAACTTGACCATGACTGTTTAATTGTCGAATTCTGAAATGAAATCGGCCATGTATACACACAACTACGAGTTTTCCAATTCATAAATTGAATATGTTTGGACAAATTATGAAATCGCAATTTATTATCTTAAAAAAGTTTTAGAGAGAGTTCTAGAGAAATGAAATAAATACAGATATATCAATCATTTCAATCATGTATCCAAATAACAAGCTCAAAATTCGTAACTCTCCCAACGATGTGATACTATGTTTTTTATATACCAAAATAGAGTACCAACTCTTTGTAACAAACTTATTTCCTACCCCTTAACTAGTCGTCACACTAACAACTAAACATTTTTTCTTTAATTCTTTTTATCATTGCATTAGAGTCATCTTTACAATTTTCCACCTTGACTATCATATAAACCATAAATTTCAGTTTCCTATTCTCCGCAAAATCTCTGGTGTACCCTTTATTTTTTCACGACCTTAAGTAAGTTTAAAGATGATTCAAATCTACTTAATGATAGAGATGTAATGAATATACCTACATAATATTTTGTGTTGAGATATTTTTACCTTACAGATTCCTTGAGCTATGATATGTCAAATGAAAACAGTTATAGATTTCAGTCAAATCCTAAGCTCCTCGAAAAAAAACCTTATAACCATATATTCTATTTATGTAATGGGCAACACCACGATATACTGAAAACCTAATTTCCAACTAACGTTATTCCTTCCAAGTGTAAAATGAACCCTCAAATCGATTATCTTTTTTCTAAGTCCGAAACATAGTCAAAGTCACAATATTCTTGAATCACCATACCCATTTCATAAGTGTAGACCAAAATAGTATCCATTGTTCCCTTCAAATACATGAGAACCCATTTTACTACCAACCAATGTTTTGCTCCATGTCTACTCATAAATATGCCCACCATTCCAACGACATATGCTAACTCAGATCGAGTTTTCCTATCATCACATACATAAAGCTCCTAACAAAATTAGAATAACATACTTCGTCCTATTCTAATCCTCTGTTTTGTTCTTTGAGTGCCAAGAGTTTGTGCACATAAAGGTTTTTCACAGACTTTTCATATGTCATACCAAAACAAGCCAATACTCCCTTCAGATATTCTTTGATAAGAATGAGATTTTGGATCCACCACAAATTACACGAGGACAAATAACAAGGGGCAAGTAAAAAAACTTCAATAAATGTTTGCATGAGGACAAACAACGAGGGGCAAGTCAAAGGTATTTTGAGACATGTTCGCACAATTGGATATGAAAGATTGGATAAAGACCCCACGAGAACGTCAAGGAACAATTAATAAACACTACAAGAGGTCCTTACAAGAAGAGGAGGCAGAGAGGAGTAAGAAACAAGAGAATTAGACAATGCTCGACCAGAGCAATTTTGTGCTTGGCCAGAGCAAGAAAACGCTCGACCTAAACATTTTCTTTGTACAAATATACGTTAGTCTATGGATTTTAGGGTTAAGACTTATGTGATACTCGACCGAACGGTTGGACCGCTTGGTCGGACGATTTTACCAATTTTGCTTAAGTTACATCATTTTATTCGGTTTTCCATTATTGTTTGGTTCTTATTTCATTTGGTTTTCCATTATTGTGTGACATTTTTTATGATGATTTGAGAGTGTCTTTTCTTTGCTATTTTTTGAGATTTAGCTACCGAACTCTTCACAAGTGTTGTAGCATCGTTCGCTGAGTCTAGGGTTTTCTAGTCGAGTTGTAGTTGAGATTTAGGACGTCATTTCTTTGAGAAAACAAGTTGCCGATTTTTGTATGGGGTTGCTAGAGAATTTAGTCCGTTTTCATCCATTTAACAAAAGAACGTCGATCTAGATTCATATCAATTTTCCCTGTGAATGGTTTTCAACTTGAGTCTCTAAACTGTTAGAATGCTTCATCCTTTGTTCGTAGGAATTTAATCCAAACTTTCCCTGAGAAGTCGTCTATTATGAATAAGAAATACTGACATTTCGAGAGTGATGGATATACTGATGATTCTTCCCATAAATTAGAATGAACATACCCAAAAGGATCAGTTGTTATATGTATTCTTTTTGTGAAGATTTTCTTACGATATTTGGAAAGAAAACAAGTATCACATAATTCTGGAGAACTGATTTTTACACATTGATGCCCTTTCTGACCAAGACTTTCAATAGACTCTTGCCCAAATACCCAATTCTCTTATACAAAATCTCATCATCTTCAACCTTACCTGCCACTTGATGTATTTCACCATATATAATCCTACCACACAACACATACAACCTTTTGTTTAGTTCACCTCTCATCGCAACTAATGATCCTTTGTAGACCTCTAATTTTCCATCTTTTTATTTTTAGTTTTGGTTGTGCAAACAAAAGAGAATGATGACTTTGGGTTGTACCAAGTCTGAAACCAAGTGGATTTATTTTTTGTTCCATAGGCCTCCACTACTATTTGTATGATGGCATGTTATATTTATGTTTCCATTTCTGTATCCAGGTTTTTTTAAATACATTAAATAGTCTTTGTATTTTTTATAGTTATATGACAAGTGGGTCTTTTTATGGGGTAACTTCATCCTCGGGCGCGAGGTTTGGAGAACGAAAGGAGGAAAATGGATACTAAATTGAAAAGTGAGTAAACAAAATTCCATACTCTATTTCATAGATACATATAGAATTTTTTTGGAAAATCATATTCGATCCTATTTCTTTTTCAGCAACTGAACGTGAAATGGTTTAGGAAAGGACTTTAGAATCGGATGCGCTCGCCCAACACTGACCCTGCCGATTAGACTTATTGGAGGGTCCTTTTGGCGTGCATCTCGTAGAAATTGAACCTACGAATTCGCCAATTCTGAGTTGGGCGCTTTAACCATTCAACCATAGATGTTTAGTGGGGATCCTCGTACATGATGAATCATTAAATTCCAATCGAAATGAAATATTTAGGATAAATCAATGCAATTTCTCTAGTCTGAAGTGGACGATTCAATTACTCGAGATAATATAAGTGAATACCGGACAATTTCCACTCGATTTTTTAATAGGTTGTTGTAAAAAGAAGTGAGAATGAGTGCACTAAGGAGTGACACTTTGTTTAGGTGGGGCCGTATATGATACTTGGGCTCCAGGAGGAGGAGATGTAAAAAAATTACCAATTTGACTCTTCGTCCAAGTGTAGAAAAGGAATAAATAAATTAATCAAATTTCGGGAGGTTTTATGAAGTGCTTCTTTAGGAGTAAATGAGTTATTCGTTAATGTCTATCTAGTAGGCTTCTAGCAAACCCAAGCAAGCATTGTATCATTTCTCATCCAAGGAACTAAGTGATATCAAGTTCCTTTTTAATCCAGAAATGTACGTAACCTAGTCCAAAATTTTGACAAGTACTATCATGTAGCTGAAGTCGTATCTTGCCCACACTTTTGATGTCACCACAAACAATTTGCAGACTGTCAAACCATTCCAGTGTAGGGGACATATGAAACCTACATCTCGAATCCATTATCAATTGATCCTATGGATCCTAATATGATATTGTTAAGACTTGTATCTCTATTATTGATTGGGTGATTGTAGCACCCTTTCCTTGTGTTGATTCTATTATTTCAAGCCCTTTCTTTGTGTCTTACAATCTTTTTTTAAATGACCATCATAGCCACAAAACCGCACCCCTGAACTTATCTTTCTTGTGGATTTTGAACAAGGTTTATTTATGTTCTTTCCGCTCTCTAAGTTTCTTGTTTTAGTTACATTATGATCTTAGCTCAACCTTTTTTGTTCTGGCCACAACCTTCATTTATTCTACTGTGATTACTGCTCTCGAATACTTGATGACCTCTTTATGTTGTTCAAAAGCTGGTGGAAGAGAGTTTAGAAGATACACTGCTTAGTATTCATTATCCATTTTCACTTGAACATTTTATAAATCTAAGAGAAGTGTTTGAAATGTATCGAGATTGTCCTCTACAGACTTACCTTCTTCCATCCTGCAAAAAAAGATACGTTGCATCAAATACAGTTGATTTAGGAGAGTTTGTTCCAAATACATCTTATCAAGAAGTCTCCATATTCCATAGACAATGTTTTTTAACCACTTGACGCAATATAGGTTCTGTTAAACACACAAAATCATGTTCCGAACTTTGTTACTGATTTCATTGTAGTTTACTAGTATGGATTCGGTAGAGGAACAACCAATTTTATTGATTGAATGAAGAAGAACAAGCTGGAAACCTTATTTTTACGAGTGAGTCCTTACACTCGACCCCTTTACAATCAATAAACTGTTAGCAAAATGCATAACCAGAGAATAATCCCCCTTTCCCAGTTTTATAGCGCCAGTTATAAGAAACACTCTTCTCATGAGGTGGTAACCACAATCTAACAGAATCCAATATGAAAATTACAAACTGACTCAGAACAAACTAACTGCTTACCGTTTTCTCGCCGCTAAAACCACAAGGCGTGTCGTCCCTTCTTCTTCCTTTTGTTCTTTTCTTCCTGACGTAGACATAGAAAGGCTTATTAATACCCCCCTTTCAGACGAGCTTGTCCGTAAGCTGAAAATCAGAATATTGTTCCATAAATTCACGAGCTAACATCCAAGTGGCCTCATGAACTGGAAGATTCTTCCACTGAATCAACACTTCCAAGTGTCCCGTTGACTTATAACGATCCGCCAATAGTTCTTCCGGTACCATTACACATTCCAATTCAGTCGATAGGGAGTTAGATAATGGTTGAACCTGAATTGTCTGTCCGAGAGCTCGTTTCAACTACGATACATGAAATACTGTATGAATTTTACTGTCAACGGGCAACTCCAACCGATATGCAACTCGACCAACTCGACCGGTTATACGGAAAGGTCCATAAAAACGAGCTGCAAACTTCTGAAATGGTCTACGAGCTACACTCCTCTGGTGATACGGTCTGAGCTTCAAGTAAACCATATACCCTTGCTTAAATTCAACCTCTCTTCGGGATGCATCAACAATCAACTTCATCCGGTGTTGTGCCTTCTGAAGATGCTGTTTAATTTGGGTCAACATCTCATTTCTTTCAATCAACGATTGTTCCAATACAAAATTAGTCGTCGAACCCCGTTCATATTGAATCAGTAGTGACGGATCTCGACCGTATACAACAAGAAACGAAGTTGCTTGGAGGGACGAGTGAAATGTAGTATTGAACCAGAATTCAGCCCATGATAAGCACTGTTCCCATTTTCGAGGATGATTCCCAACAAAGCATCGAAGGTAGGTTTCCAAACAATGATTTACAACCTTAGTCTGCCCATCGATTTGTGGATGGAAAGCTGTACTAAACCGAAGCTTCGTGCAAGCCAAACGGAATAGTTTGCGCCAAAATCCACTAAGGAAGATCTTATCTCAATCCGATACGATGGATTTCGGAAATCCATGAAGACAGACCACTTCCTTGACAAACAGCCTCGCCACATCTTCGGCCGTGTATGGGTGCTTTAGGCGAAAAAAGTGTGAATACTTGCTGAGACGATCGAAAATTACCAAATCACACTGAACCCACTTGATTTTGGCAGATCTTCAATGAAATCCATGGATAAATCTTCCCAAATTCGATTGGGAATTTCGAACGGTTGCAGCAACCCCGCCGGAGATAATGTCGAATACTTTTGTACTTGACAAGTTGGATATTGCGCAACATACTGCTGAATTTGTTGGTGCATAACTTTCCAATATAATAGTTCTTGTATGCGTTTGATTGTCTTCAACACTCCCAAATGTCCCATAATATGACTGTCATGAAATTTAGAGAGTATAAGCTGAATAAAACTCGAATCTTGGGGCAACACGATTCGTCCCTTATACAACAGTTGACCATTACAAATTGTATACCCCGAATGAACTGCTCGTTGAGAGCATAGATCATCCCAGACTCATCCCAACTCTGGATGTAGTTGAATCTCCTGTTGAAGATCGTGAAATTGCAGCATACTCGAAATCGAAAGCTCACAGAGTTTCCGGGTTAATCCATCAACCACTCTATTGTCCTTTACTGGTCTGTAAACAATCTCAAAATCAAACCCGAGCAATTTAGTAAGCCAACACTGGTATTCCATATTAACTTCCTTCTGTTTCAGTAAGTACCTCAGACTCTTCTGATCGGTGTACACGAGAAACTTCCGACCCAACAAGTAATGACACAATTTTTGGATGGCAAACACAACTGTCATCAGCTCTCTCTCATACACGGGCTTCAACTGTTCGCGAGCTGATAGACCTCGGCTAAAGTATGCTAAGGGTCGTCGTTTCTGTATCAACACAGCTCCAACCCGATTCCAGAAGCATCAGTCTCTATCCGAAATTGTTCAGTGAAATCGGGTAAAGCTAATATTGGAGCCGACATCATAGCCTTATTAAAAAAACGAAATGCTCTTTCTGCTTCAGCATTCTAATTGAAGGTATCTTTCTTCAGGAGATCAGTAAGTGGTCGAGCTATGATCCCATAATTTTGGACGAATCTGCGGCAATAACCAGTAAGACCGAGAAATCCCCTCAAATCTTTGACGTTTCTAGGCGAACGACAATTCTGCATTGCTTCAGTTTTCGACGGGTCCGTGGATACCCCTTCTTTCGAAATCAAATGGCTGAGATATTCCACAGTATGAGAGCTGAAACTACACTTCTTCGTATTGGCGTATAACTGATGATTGCGAAGAAACTAAAGCACTCGTTGCAGGAGAGTGTGATGCTCACCAAGAGTCTTACTATATATGAGTATATCATCAAAGAATACGAGAACGAATTTCCGAAGGAATGACCGAAAAATTTCATTCATCAACGCCTGAAACGTCGCCGGTGCATTCGTCATCCCAAATGGCATAATTAAAAATTCATAACGTCCATCATGTGTACGAAATGATGTCTTCTCAATATCCTCTTTCCGTATTTGAATTTGATGATACCCAGCCCTCAAATTGAGCTTAGAAAACCACTGGGCTCCGGGCATTTCATCAAGTAACTGGTCGATCATCGGAAACGAAAATTTATCAGCCATTGTAGCACGATTTAAAGCTCGATAATCAACGCAAAGACGCCAACTACCATCTTTCTTCTTGACCAACAGAACTGGACTAGAAAATGGACTCTTGCTAGGCTGAATAATTCCAGCCGCTAACATCTCTTTCACCAACCTTTCTATCTCCTCTTTATGAGCGTGAGGGTACCTATATGGTCTAACGCTCACCGACCCAGTTCCATCTTGTAACCTGATGCGATGTTCATGCCCCCTCGTCGGAGGTAAACCCACTGGTTCAGCAAAACATCCCCGAATTCAGTTAACAGGTCTTGAATGCATGGCGGAATCTGCACGCTCGTGTTCTGTGGACCTGCAATATTCATCAACTCAATCCAGTAAGCTTGTTCAGTTTCATGAACAGATTTAACCAAGGATTTAAACGAAATCAAAGAATTTTGGAGAGTAGGATCACCCCTTAAAGTAACTCCCACTCCTTCAAGATGGTAAGACATCTCCAATTTTTTAAAATCAAGTTGTATTTGCCCCAAAGTTTGTAACCATCGCACAGATTCACACTTCCCAATTGAAGAGGAAGGCAATCACAAACTATAATTGCCCCTTGAATCTGAACCTCCACATCCTTGCAAATACCCATCGTCTTAACACTCAGACCAGTTCCAAGAGATACCCATATTTTGATGTTGCTTCAGTGAGTAAACCCAATATAGATACCACTTGCTCAGCTATGAAATTGTGTGTTGCTCCACTGTCAATCATCACGACGACTTCTTGTGTACCAATACATCCCCTTAATTTCAGCGTGATAGGGGATGAGATACCCACTGCAAATTAAGTGACAATTCCGCTAATTCAGTGATTTCCGATTCCGGTTTAAGATTGGTTCCCACAGTGATAGTGGTCTCCTCCGATTCTGTTTCATCATCCGCAATCATCTCATCACCCTCATAGACTATCAAGACCTAAAGTTCACGTTGTTTTCAGCGATGGCTGTAATAGTATCGCTCGTCGCAAATCCTTTTTTTCCGCCTGTCTTCAGTTTCGGACTCTGTCAACCTTATAAAACTGCTTTTACGGCTTTGGCCTCGACTCTCCATTGTCCAATCTCGACTGTTTTGAATGGCCAACGGACTTTTGGTTTGGGAAGAACCTACCACAGACTTTCCTGTCACTGAGCTTCGATTATTAGTGTAATAATTTCCCAACCCTCTCGCTCCCGAAATCGGATTTCACCGAATAAAGCTCACCGGCTTCGGTTTAACCTCGAAAGGAATCCAATCCAACGAAACAGCTTCGTAGTCTTCAATTCACAATGTTGTAGCTATTACATCTTCCAACCCTTGTGGATTTAATACACGAACCATTTTCTTCAAAGATAGATGCAACCCTTTGAGGAATGCACTAATCAACACATTATCTGGTAAACTATCGAGTTGCGAAACCAACTCCTCAAATTCCTTAAGACAATCCCGCACCGATGCAGACTGAACTAGAGTAAACAAACGATCACTGGCCGATCCAACCTTGAATCCGCCAAATCTGTTAAATACTCCCAACTTAACTCTGTCCCAATCTACAAATCGTTTCCTCGTTTTCTCTCAATTATACCAATGAAGAGCAGTGCTCTCTAAATTCGTTGTTGCTAGCAGCAACTTCTCCTCTTCACTATAATGTCCCACTTCAAAATAGAGTTCAGCTCGTGATATCCATTTCAACACATCCGATCCATCAAACACCGGCATCTCAATTTTTTTACTATATGAATCTGACTCCAGCAATAGACGATTTTCTATTTTATTTCTCATCTCAGACTGCTCAGCAAGTTCAGGAGTATTCACCTTCAACGATTGATCCGGTAAAATCGACGTTGATGTATTCTCCTTTTCCAGTTGTTTTCCCTGACATTTCACCAATCCCATGATCATTTTCTGCAATGAGTCCAGCTTATCCTTGATGATAGCCATCTCTTTGCCTGAAGATTCGTTGAATTCCTGTTGCATCTCCATCTTCTCCTTGAGTGTATCCACTGCTTCTTCCAATTGACTCGTACTGCGCGTCATCCCTCGTAAGATCAATGCTCTGATACCAATTTGGTATGAATTTGGTAGAGGAACTACCGATTTTATTGAATGAATGACGAAGAACAAGCTGAAAACCTTTTTTTTATGAGTGAGTCCCTACACTCGACCCTTTTACAATCAACAAACTGTTAGCAAAATGCATAACCAGAGAATAATCCCCCTTTCCTAGTTTTATAGCGCCAATTATGAGAAACACTCTTCTCATGAGCTGGTAACCGCCATCTAACAGAATTTAATATGAAAATTACAAACTGCCTCAAAACAAACTAACTGCTTACTGTTTGCTCACCGCTAAAACCACAAGGCGTGTCGTCCCTTCTTCTTCCTTCTGTTCTCTTCTTCCTGACGTAGACATAGAAAGGCTTATCATTTACGAAGACGTTTCTCCTTTTGAGACTAGCTTAGATGTCTATCCTACATCTGACATTACTCTAGTAACCATCTCTAATGTACTTGATTTTTCTCGTACTGTTTTCATACCTACCAATTTTTTCTAAATGCTCTCTTTGCATTTGTAATCCAGGTGCTGGATCATCTTTTAATGCCCAATGTAATCCCTTATTTTCTGTGCTTGCCCATATTTTCTCTTTCCAGAGAATAAAATCTCTTTTCCCGTTGAAATTTTTTAGTTCTAGTTTTCAGATTTGCGATACCACTTTCTTACAATATGTAGTTCATGATCTTAAAAATCTTATCACCTGGAATCGATCTTCTTAGTCCCAAGCTTTGATCTCTTTTTATTGTGTAGAAACTATTATAACTTGACGAGATTTGCAAACAAATATCAGTTGCAGAATTTTGAAATGAAATCTACTATGAAGACACATGATTACCCCCATTTAGAATGAATTGAGTACATCTCGACGGATTTTGAAATCAAAATTCACTATCTTTAGAGAGGTTTATAAAAATGATAGAAATACATATACATAAATCCCCTCAATCCTAAATTGAAGTAACAAACTAAAAATCGAACTCTCCCTAACAACATCATACTTTGTTTTTAATATACCAAAATAGACTGCTAACCATTTGTATCAAATGTATTTTCCTTCCCGTGCAACTAGCCATTACAATAACAACTAAGACTTCTTGATTCTTCTCCGTTCCCTTTCTCGTTACATCAAACCCATCTTCACAACTCCTTTCGAAATTAGGAACATCCATCATCACCCTCTTTATGGTAACCATATGTACCAATATTCAAAATGATAATAATAATAATAATAATAATAATAATAATAATAATAATAATAATAATAATAATAATTTTATTAAAATTTAAATACAAATAAGCATAAAAAATCACATATTGTCTCGAGACACTAATTTAAATATATTGGAAAAAAATAAATAAAATAAATATTCTTCAAGAAGAATTTTACGTAATCCTCAACATTTGCTTCCTAGCCATCATTCGCTTCCTCATTTACTACATATCCACCAACACCCAAAAAAGGGTGAGTATGATTAATCACATCTACTGAGATCATTGCATGTCCGATATCTGTACATACAACTATTCAATCAATATACATTATAGTACATATATATAAAATATAATCACTCGTATACCTAACCTACCTCTAAAATGAATACATGCAGTCAAAGACTAATACCCCTCCATGATCTCCACTTGAAAGTTCCCACTAGATCCCATCCAGTATAACAAGTTCTCGCAAAATCTGGCCGAAATCTAGTACAATCGCAGTGCTTACAAGGTCAATTGACCTAGCTGCTCGGCTCTAACGCTCGCAAGATCTTGCCGAATTTCAACACATGTTGTCGCTTCTTTCATGATCCTAAGACGCCACATCACTATCATCTTTGACCCAATATTGCTCACTTGACACATTCACCTCGCACTCTCTCATGTTTCTCACCAAGGCTCCATCCTCTCACAATCACAACTTGGAACTCGAAACTTATTGTCACATTTCACTCTTTAAACATTCATTTCCTTTTATAGGATTTTTAAAGTTTTGGAACACCTCGTAAAACATAAGAAGGTACACCCTTAGAGTTTCCCCTTGCATTAGGGGTCCAAAAACCGCCCAAACATGACCAAAGTTTCCTCATCAGGAATTCTCAACCAAACAAACCTCTTGCTCGACTAAATATTTACTAGACACCCCAAAATATTAATGCTCAGCCATAAAATAAAGCCTGGGCAACAGAAACGCTCTGCCGAGCCAATTTTCGAAAGTTTCTCGCATGTCCAAAAATTCGATAGTTTCACCATTTTCTCAATTTGGTCGAATAATTTTGGGTACTCGACTAAAAATCATACATAGAGTAATGCAATCCACTGAAAAATGCAATTTTCTAGCGAGACACATTTCTATATCCGTAGATCTTACTTCTTTATTTTAGTAGACCCTAAATACAAATCTATATCACAATGATTCTCATTGTATGGACTCTATCACTCATCACATGAATTTTTTTATCTTTACATGTCCTACTTTTCTATGTTCTTAATTTCTAGTTATCATATCCTAAAATTTCTACGGTTCTCATGCATTTAATTTACCCATAATGTATTGGATAATACTACTAACGAAAATTTACCATAATTATGAACCAAAATAATGGTGAGGCTTGTTACTGCGATTTTGATGATGACGGTGGTGTATCCGTTGGGTAAATATTAGATGATCACAGACCCCTCCCTATCTTCTTTAATTTGTCTATTTATCTGTCTCTTCCACACGTGTTCTTTTGTTCTTTCGTTCAAATTCATTCACATATCTTCATTTCCATTTTATTCTTGTTTTGAGATGTTGTTTTGTATATTTTCATAAACCCTTGACTGTCCTGGTTTTTAGTTCATTAATTTCATTAAATTGGTGTTACATTTCTCATTTATGAGAAATTTAACACATCTAATTATTTTTT
>CM071871.1:17000633-17034353 GCA_036759665.1 Gynandropsis gynandra
TTCCCACCAAAGAAAAATTTATTCCCGAATTCATGTTTTTAAGGGATCTCGACTATGACTTCAATAGTCTTTTATGTCTCTTCAGCATTACAAGCAATTCTATTAGTATTTTTTCGACCAATAGATATTTCCACAAAAGGTATACATGGACCTGTCATGAACTACTTGCAATGTTGGTGGTAATTCCAACCGATAGGCTACCACTCTTATCAGCTCGGTTATCTTAAATGGACTCTAAATCATAGTGACAACTTATTCACTCGAATCCTATTGGGTTTACTTAGTCGAGACTATGCTAAGATATATAGAAGGTTTTCGAACTCAACATCCTCTTTTTTAAGTCATGTGTGGCTTTGATCTTTGCCTTTAATATTCTCAATTTCTCTGTGGTTCCTTCTACTACTTCTACCTCGAAAAAGAATTATTCCCACGCCTTAGTACAAAAATAGGGTATGCGACATGAGTGACCATAAAATTCTTCTTATGGTGGCACTCTTATGTTGGGGTGATAATTGTTGTTGTAGAAAAACTCCATCAAGGCTAAATGGTTTTTCCAAATTGTTCGGCCATTCTAGCGCACATTTATGTAAGAAATATAACGAAAGTGATTCAATTGTTTCAAAATAATACACTAACGGCTCTTTATACACAATATGAGATTAAACCTAATTAAGCCTAAAGATGTAATTACAATTATGTCCCTTATACGCCCCCGCAAGATGAATCACCCGAGGTGATACCAATCTTGGAACATAACCCGTCAAACTGTTGCTGTGGAAGAGGTTTGGTAAGAATGTCCGCAAGTTGATCCTTGGAGCTCACATGAGATACTCGTAGGGTGCCTCCTTCAATATGACTGCGGATAAAAAGATAATCAAGTGCGAGATGCTTCATCCGGGAGTGAAAAACTGGATTCACACTTAGATAGGTGGCTCCAATGTTGTCACAGTAGATTATTGGAGCTGACGGAAGACTAATGCCAAGTTCAGAGAGAAGATTACCAAGCCAACATATCTCGGCCGAGGTATTTGCTATCGACCGATATTCAGCCTCTGTGGAAGATCAGGAGTGGCCCGTTTGTTTTTTGGACGATCATGAGATGGGATGCTTGCCAAGATAAACTATGTATGCACCCGTTGATTTGAAGTCTGATGGATCTCCGACCCAGTCCGCATCACTGAAAGCATGGAGAGACAAAGAATTTCCAGTAGCAAGAAAAATACCTTTGTCTCGTGAGCCAACAAGGTAGCAAAGTACACGTTTTGCACATAGCCAATGCTCATCCGTTGGTTGATGCATAAACTGAGACAGTTTGTTGATAGCAAAGCTAATATTCGGGCGCGTGAGAGAAAGATACTGAAGACTCCCAATGACTTGCCTGAATTCACTCGGGTCAGATAGAGGATAACCCGAAGAGGTAGTCAGCCGTGATGTCGACGGCATTGGTGTGGAGACAGGTTTGGCGTCATTCATCTTTGTCTTGGTGAGAAGATCCGTGATATATTTCTTCTGTGACAGGTGAAGACCATGTTGTGTTCGTGTAGCTTCGATTCCCAGAAAGAAGGTAAGAGCACCAAGGTCTTTGAGTGAAAACCGTGATGCCAAAGAAGATATGAAGGTCCGGATGTGAGAAGCGGAGGATCCCGTGACAATAATATCATCAACATATACCAAGACAAACAACTTAGCTGTGGCGTTTTGAAGAACGAACAATGAAGCATCCGTCAAAGAGTTTTTGAAGCCACTACCAATCAGAAAGGGTCCGTAGTTAGAGTACCACGCACGAGGTGCTTGCTTGAGCCCAAAAATGGCTTTCCGAAGTTTGCAAATGTGTAATGGATGATCCTTGTCAATAAACCCCGGAGGCTGGACCATGTAGACATCTTCGGTAAGTTTGCCTTGCAAGAATGCGTTATTGACATCAAGTTGGTGAATGTGCCAACCATTGGAGACTGCGAGGTTAAGAACAGTGCGGATTGTCGCAGGTTTAACCACTGGCTGAAAGTCTCGTGAAAGTCTACACCTGGTTCGTTGATGAAACCCTTTTGCAACCAAGCAAGCTTTGTAACGATCAATGGAGCCATCAGGTTTCCGCTTGATACGGAAGACCCATTTGCACCCGACAATATTCCTGGCTGTCTCTGGAGATACCAAATCCCAAGTTTCGTTTCGCAGCAACGCATTGAATTCATCACTCATGGCTTGTCTCCATTTGGTACTCTGTAGGGCTTGTGTCACCGTCGTAGGTTCTCTTTCATCCATAGCACCTGTACACAAATTAGCAAATTTAGGATTAGGCTTAGTAATGTTAGCCTTTCCCCGCGTGACCATAGGGTGAGCATTTTGAGTGGCTGAACGGCGCATCACATCGGTGCCAGAGAGCAAAGGTGGAGACGTTGATTCTGTCGGATGAGCAGCCAAGGCAGCGGAGTCATCGGATTGGTGGTTGTTCGTGTCATGCTCCATATGTGTCAGGGAAGAATCCATTCTTGGGGGCCGTGGAGGAGAATATGGAGAGTGTGGCAAGGTAAGTGGTTGGATGGGATTGAATGAAGGGCCGAAGGAGGAGGACGAAGAAGTTGAGGTTTCAGGATTGGTGAGAAATTTGGAGGGACAAGCAAAGGGAAAGACGGATTCATGGAAGACAACATGACGAGAGACGAAGACTCGAAACTTTGACAAATCAAGACATAGGTATGCACTTTGGGAATTGGAGTAACCAAGGAAGACACAAGGGGTGGACCGAGGATCTAGTTTATGGGAAGCATAGGGACGCAGCCAAGGGTAGCATAAACAACCAAAGACTTTGAGTTTGTGTAGATTTGGTGGCGTTTGAAAGAGTTTTTCGAAGGGTGATGCATAAAAAAGTAGAGGAGTTGGCATTCGGTTGATTAAATACACCGCAGCTGTGAATGCCTAGGATCAGTAGGATAAAGGTAGTGAGGCATGCATAAGGAGAGATAAGCCAGTTTCGACGATATGACGATGTCGGCGTTCGGAAATTCCATTATGCTCGGGAGTATGGAGTGGAGTGGTGTAGTGGGATATTCCGTTGGCCGAGAGGAAAGAGGCAAGAGCTATATATTCCCCACCATTATCTGTATAGAGATTGATGATTTTAGTGTTAAACTTGGTTTCAACAAGAGGTTTGAAGGCAATGAAAGTTTTCCGAACTTGTGATTTTTGTTTGAGAGGGTAGAACCAAGAATAACGTGTAAATTGATCCACAAGGAGAACATAATATTTAAAACCATTAATTGAAATCATAGGGGATGACCATAAATCGGAGAAAATGTATTCAAGAGGACTAGAAGAAACAATAGTCGAAGTATGAAACGGGAGTTTGTGACTCTTATTACTAAGACAAGAATTGCATGGAGAAAATAAGGAATCTCGAACCAACGGAAGTTGAAACTTGGATAAGGTGTGCTTGAGAATGGGTAGTGATGGATGTCCTAGACGGGAATGCCAAGTGGAAATAGTGGATTTAAGGCTTGAGAAGGCAACGGTTGGTGAAGAAATGGTTGAGGGAGACAGCCACACATAAACTCTATCCCTAGTGTTTCCTTGAAGAACCGGCGCCCTCGTGATTAGATCCTTCACCTGAAACATATGAGGGAAGAATTCAACAAAAACACCATTAGATTTGCATAGACGATGAACCGAGACTAAATTCTTGTGCATTGATGGAACACAAAGAACACTATCAAGTGTAAGGGAGCGAGTCTGTAAGGAGAGTGAAAGGGAACCCGTATGAGTGATACGTTGTCTTGAGCCATCAGCAATAATTACTTCCTCGCTTCCTTGATATGGGCTGTGAAACGCCAAGTTCTGCAAATCGGATGTTATGTGATGTGAGGCACCACTGTCAAGAAGCCAACTCGAGGTGTCATAGAAAGGATGTGTGGCAAGATGAGCCGTGGGTGGCCAAGGGCGTGGAGGTGGTGTCCACCGAGCTGGAGGTTGATCCGCGGATGAGCTCGTGGAGATGAGGCGAAATTAGCTGCAGAATTTCGCACTGTGCCCCTGAATTCCGCAAGCTTGGCATCGACCTTTGTATCCTCCTGCATTGCCCCTATTGTTGTTGCGATTCCAATGCTGATTAGGTGCGCGTGGTCCATATCTTGGTTTGGCCGCAACATGATGGGCTGTTACAGGAAGGGTAATGGATGACGGAGGAAGGTTCATAGCAAGCTTCGCCTCATTATGGATGAGTTTTTCATGTAACTCTTCGATTGAGATTGCAGTGTCTTTCGCATTGATCACGTCAGCCACTGGTTTGTATTCTTCTGGCAGACTGTCGAGGATGGCTTCAAGAACATCCTCATGGTCCATCGGCTTTCCAAGGAGTGACAGTTCGTCGGTTTTGGAGGTAATGAATCGGAGATATTCATCAACGGTTTGGGACCCTTTGACGCTGCGTTTAATCTGATCACGCAGTTGTTTGACGTGGCCACACGAAACTTTCCCGTAGATGTTGGCCAACGTACGCCATGCTTCTCTCACCGAGGTGGCGCGAGCAATGACAGGTTGCAGCGGGAGTGATAGTGCGCCCAACAAGGAGCTAAATAGCAGTCTGTCTTGGTGTTTCCATGGACTGAACGCGGGATTTGGTTGTTGGATTCCATCCACGTGAATCATGGCTGGCGGCACAATCGAGTCTTCGGTGATGAAGCACTCGAGATTGTATCCTTCAAGAAGTGAGCGGATTTGAACGTTCCAAGTGAGGTAATTCGTCGGTGTAAGTTTTGTAACACTTGACATGTTACGGGAAGAGAGGAGCTTATGCGGCTCGGTTGGATCAAACATGGTGACAGATTCCGTGTTGCGCACGTTTGAAGACTCAGATGCGTTCGACATTGATTCTGAGCAAGGAGGCTGAAGGAGACGTGCAGCGGAGATGTGCAGCGGCTGAAGGAGACGTGCAGCGGCTGAAGGAGACATGCAGCGGCTGAAGGAGACCGACCGCCGGAGGCAAAGGGCTGAAGGGAAACAGCTGTGACTTGAGCGGCGGCTGGAGCAGAAGACAAATTGCTAGGTTACGTCGTGATACGATTTTTACAGCTCTGATACCATATAATGAAAGTGATTCAATTGTTTCAAAATAATACACTAACGGCTCTTTGTACACAATATGAGATTAAACCTAATTAAGCCTAAAGATGTAATTACAATTATATCCTTTATAATTAATATTTTAATGTTATTATAGTATTGATCGACTTTCCATCTATCCACGGTTGGTAAGTCGTGCTCATGTGAAATTTCGTTTGTAGCTTCTTCTGGAACGCCTACCAGATTCTTTAAATTAGCTTACATAATGAGGTATATCTTATACCTTGGACCTTGAAGATTGTTGTGAATCTCTTATAATTTACATCTAATAATTTTGGAACTCAATTCTTGTTAAGAGTTGCCTCGATGCATCAACTTACGATTACATCAACCAATCCATTCAAGAATTACATAGTATGTATCTATCATAATGATAAAGAGTTAAGTAACAAATTTCTCATATTGGATGACAACATGTACCATCTCGAGAATGATTAAGACTCCATAATTTGGTTTCACGTAGTATGTACTTGATTCTTGATTTCCTACTTTTTTTTACTTCACAAGTGACAGTTGAGTCTCTAGCAAACTCACACAATTATGGTTTGATCATGTGGCAAAAAATTGAAAGGCAAAGATGCCTACCACAATTTTAGTTTCAATTATTGGCATTCTCTTCCCAGGTAGAGATAATGCCTGCTCCATGGATGATGAGATCATTGACCTAACTTACAAACCAAGTGACATGGAGGAAGGACCAATTGACGAGGAAACAAGCATTGAGACCAAAGAAGAGCTTAAAATGCCGATTTTACCCAAACCACCAATCACCCAAGCAAAGGCAATGAGCTTATATATGAGAACCAACCAGTTCATACAAGAGCTCTTTAAGGAAGAAAACATGACCAAATATGAGCTGAAAGAGCCTAAACCAAAAGAGATAAATATTAAATAGAAATTGAAGACTATCTACAAAATTGGCAAAAACAGACTTTCTTTGTTGGAACATGGTAATCCTTCATGTGCTAGTATGATAAAATCCAACAGAACCAACAAAATTCAGGATTTTCTTATTAGCAAGATGATTTCAGATTCTCTTATTGTAGCCCAAGAATCAAGCTTTCCTTTTTCCGTTCCAATGGCTAAGATCTTTGATTTTCTTTCCTTTTTGTTAATCTAGCCATTTGGAAATAGTTTCGTCATTAAACCTGATTTTCTTGCCTTATAATAAACTCAACAACCACCTATAATAGTTGGAGCTTTCTATTTTGTTTAGCACCTTTTGATGAAATATAACTTGTATTTTTAGTTAATTTTTTTAGCAGAAAATATCTAAACCTTTTTCTATGTATTTTAGGAATTCTTGAGAGTGTTAGGTTGTATCTAAAGGCCTTTCATGCCCTTATCAATATCCTACTATTAGAAAAACTATAACAACAACAACAAGAGCAAACCAAGCTTGTTTCGATTCTTTTGGTATTCCACAAGTTCTCAAAAAGTTTGTCTCCATAACGATAGTTCGAGCCTACATATTTAAACATTCTTGGATATCTATCCAACCTCAAAATCTAAGCTTGTATCAAATTTTCGTATCAGAGTCCAGCTTAAGGCCAATACGTTAAGTATCTGAATTTTTAGTTCATTATCTTTTCTTGTTTTGTTTTTTATTCTTGTTATTATTTAAGGTTTCAACACGAGAAAAAATTGAAGAAGAATCATAAATAAATAATCTATCAACACAAAATAGAATATATCATAAGAAAACATTTGAAGCATTTTAAGATCAAAACAAAAATTTCAAATGACAAAATCAAGTACCCCTAAACCCTCTTCATTTTTTCCTTTATGTTTTGACATAGTTTAAGAAGTTTTAGATATATCACATAAAAGAGAATAATCGGTGGTTGAAAAAACGACATTTTAAAATAGTTGAAGAATGAGAAGTGAACCAACCAATACTCGCCCAACTCCAAAGTCTCATTGAGATATTTCAAGCCATGCCAATACTAACAGCTCAAGAAAGTGCACCAAAACCACCTCTAAAACAAGAGGCGATTAGAGTTTCGAGATATTAAGAACTGGTCGAATCAAGACATGTACAATCAAGAGAATATAAAGAGAAGGTAGAGAAACTCCCACACTAATGCCAAGAAGAAGACGAGAACACAAATGAGGCACCACGATGAATCCGGTAAAGCCGTCACATAGAAGAAAAGGAAGAATATGAAGAGTAATTACATAAAAAATGCCATCATGAGTATTTGTATTGGAAGAGTTATCCGGAAGTCTATCTCGATTGAGAGAGGTGGATAGAGAATATTTTTTATTGTAGCAGCTACAAAACTTAAATAGGTGCAATATGTAGCAATCCAGTTTACCGATAGTGCCTTCACTTGGTAGGATCGAGAGGTCCATAACCAAAAATGAGAAAGACATAAACAAGTAGGCACATGGAAAGAAATGAACCTTTTTATGCGGAAGAGGTATGTACTTCAATACTTCAACCGTGAGTGAGAAAAATGGTATTGAAAATATTGTGAAAAGTAGTAGAATGATAGAAGAATACTTTAAAGACTTTGAACATTTGCGTAATATATTAGATCTTGATGGCATGCATGATAGGATTACACGTAAGGTAGAAAGACAAAATTATTATAATTTGCAAGATGTTGTTCACCTTTATATTAAGATTGAGCAAAAAATCAAGAAGAAGCAAGCCTCGACTAACCGAAAGAATCAAACTGCATGGTTTACCAATTCAACCCTGAAGAAAATGGAAAGGTCAAGAACATATGAACGTTTAAAGGATAAGGCTCCCAAGAAATTGAGAGATGCCAAAGGAGAAGGTAATAAGTTTAACTCTACTAAAACTATTTGTACTCATGAGCTAATGTATTTGCAAAGGCATAAGACATATGGCACAAGATTGCTCTAACCCACGAGTGATGATCCTTGTTAATTATGGAGAATACGAGCCCGTAGAAGAGGAGAAAGAGACAAATAGAGAAGATAGTGTTACTCATCACACATTAGGTCTTGAGCACAATGTTTGATCCTCAAAAGACGATGCAATGAGAGACAAATTTTCCCACCAAATGTCTTATTAATAAAAAGGTATGTGCACTCATCATAGATAGTGGTTTTTGTAAAAATGTGAGTTGCGCATATATGGTAGAAAAGCTAGGTTTGGAGCCAAAGAAGCACCCCTTCCGTACAAACTACAATGTCTCAATAATCAAGGGGAGCTTAAGGTCACCGAGCAAGAAATCATGCTTCTCAACATAGGCAAGTACCACGGTAAAAAATTTCCAATGTCGTGTCAATGCAAACAGGACACATTCTACTAGGCGATCAAGGAAATTTGACCTTGAGGTAAAACACAATGGTAGGATGAACCACTGTTCATTCATCCATCACAAGAAAAAGGTAACACTAACACCCGATTGTCCTTTACAAGTGCATGAAATTCAATTATGGCTAAAGAAGAAGGAACAAAAGGTAAACAAGCCTAATTATTATTTTAAAAATAATATGGATTGTAAGGCTTTGAACAAAAAAAAAACTCGATGTTAATAATGGTTTACAAAGATATTTGGATTGGAAAAGGTAATATGGAGCATTCTCTAAAGATCTCACAAATATTGGAGACATTTCACAACTATTCTTTGATGAAATACCGACCGGATTACAGACAATTTAATCTCTCACCCTGGACACCATTTCCTAATCGACCAATGTACTTCATAAATCTCGAAAAGACAAATGATTTTCAATGACAAGTCCAAGAGCTAATGGGAAAAGACTTCATTTGATAATGTCTAAGTCCATGTGACGTACATATACTATTTGTACAAAAGAAGGACAAGATTTAAATGATGTGTGTAGATTGTCGAGACATCAATAATATCACCATAAAGTATTAAATTTTAATATCTCAGTTAGACGACATACTCAATCTTTTCAAAGATCTATCTAAAGAGTTGACATCACAAAGTCTGCATACACGAAGGTCACAAATGGAAGATAGCGTTCCAAACAAAGTAAGGGCTCTATGAATTGTTTTTCATGTTAATGGGCTTTCCAACACCTCAATGATCTTCATGAGGCTCATAAACCATGTGCTAAGAGCCTAGATTGGTAAATTTATTGTAGCTTACTTTGATGACGTCCTTATTTTGTGTAAATTCTATAGTGATCACCTATCACATCTTGGTGTGCCTCGTATTGTTAAAATCATTTTCCATGGATTAATGAGCCCTTATCGGAGGTTTTTATGAGTTTGTGGTTCATATCGACCATGAATCACTTAATCATCTCAAAAAGCAACAAAAGCTTAACCATAGGCACACCAAGCGGAAGGAATTCATAGAGACTTTTCCAAATGTTATCAAGTACAAGTAAGGTAAGGAATATATCGTGTTAGATGCATTATCTATACATTATGCCTTGATTTCTCCTATAGATGCTAAGATGCTCGGTGACATATTCAAGTTGTGTGAAAAAATCACTATAAGTAAGTATTATTAATTCGATGGCTATTTGTTCCATGAAACTAAGTTATGCATTCTTGAATGTTATAAAAGTGATTTATTGGTCCATGAGGCACGCCGGGATGACTAATGGGACATTTTGGAATGACCAATACCTTGTCAAATTTTCAGGAACATTTCTACTAGTCTCACTTGCGGAGAGATGTCGAACACATATGTGGAAAATATGTGACACATAAAAAGATCAAACATCGATTCCAACCACACGATATGTATATTTACCCATTTCCAATCCACCATGGAAACGCGTGTCCATGGATTTTCTTAATTAGGAATTTATAGGTCTAAATGTGGACATGATTCAGTTTTTTCGTCGTTGATAGGTTTTCCAAGATGTATCATTTCTTTGCTTGTCATAAGACTGATGATGCATCGAATATAGTTGCATAATTATTTAGAGATATTGTACATTTACATGAAATGCCTAGGATGGCGGTGTTGGATAAGGATGTTACGTTTCCTAGTTATATTTTGAAAACATTATAGCTAAGTTAGGAACAAAACTTTTGGTCTCCTCTACTTATCACTCGCAAACCACAAACAAACAAAAATGGTCAATAGGATCTTGTTAACCTCATTGTGTACATTATTTAAAAATCTTAATATATGAAAAGAATGTCTACCACATGTTGAGTTTGCATACAATATGACGATTCATAGTGCTACACAGTTTCACCTTTTGAAATCATGTATGACTTTAAGCCACTTACACTGTTAGATATAAATTATTTATCATCATCGGAATTTACTAACCTTGATTGCAAGAAAAGAGCCGAGTTTTTTAAATAGACATATGAGAAAGCACATGTGACACTGAGAAGTGAATTGAGCAATACACCAAACTTGCAAATAAGGGACAAAACAAAATCGTCTTTCAGCCAGATAATCTCGTGTGGGTTCATTTATGCAAGGATCATTTTTATGTGGTGATGGACCATTCAAATTTACCAACCGCATCAATGATTCTTAGTTCAACTTTCAATGTTACTAACTTAGATCATTTTGATGCACACGGTTATTTTGATTTGAGGTTAAATCCTTTTGAAAAAACATGAGATTATGAGGACAAGAATCCAAACATATCATGTTCAATCAAATGGTTATGAAAGAGCTTGCAACCGCAATACAAAGGAAACATGAGGCGTCAAGACAAGCACATGTGACTTGCCTACAAGTAAAAGAGACCGAGATGAGCAAGAAGTTCGAGGAGCTGAAGATGTTTGGTCCAAACCGAGAGTCACTTGATATGAGCAAACTCTCTAGACCAATATACACATGAAAACATTGGTCACTTGGCCCGAGCGACAATGTGTTCGACCCGAGCGACAATGTGCTCAACCCGGGTGAACTTAAAGGTTAAAAAAGGCATTTGAAAACATAGATCACTCGACATGAGCACCATCCAGTTTGACCGAGCATTCATTGAATCGACAGAGCAGAGGAGCTGTTGCATCGTTCATACTCTACAAGCCATGGGTTATAACCTTATGCGACGTTCGTTTGAGTGGTTACACTGCTCAACCGAGCACTTTACTGTGTTTTGCTTATTTGGCTAATTCTTGAGAGATTAAATATCAAACTCTTGGACAGATTTTGGGTGTTCACCGACTTATCAACACTAGATCACGACTGTTGTAGTGATGTTTACTAAGTCTGATATTTTTTTATTTTAGTTTTAGTTGGGTTTGGGGTATTCATTCTTCAAAGAGAATAAGTTCCGGGTTGTATTATCAGTTTGTTGAGGGTTTCGATCTAATTTCAGTCTAAAAAACTTCTAACCTATTGTGACAAATAGATCCCATTGGAGTGCCTATTGTACTTTGCTTGCCAGTTAGTTTTGTCTATCAGTTACTATCCGATTACCCATTTGGATCTTTCACTAGCTTGTATCTTTTTCGAAATCCTCCTCCAGATCTTGTTCTAGGTAGCCTTTCGAATTATTTTGGGTCCTTTATAATATATCAATAGCTTAATTATCACCTTCTATTTATCCACAAAACCTCCTTGTTGTACATATCTAGTTGATTTTTTTTACTTGAACCAACTCAACTACTCACTCGTCACTTTGCGTAATATCGAGCGATCTTTCACAACTTCTGCAAGTGATCTCACACAACCCTTCATGAATTACTAGTTAAGAAACCAATGATCTCAAACAGTTTCGAAACACAATATGTGGTAGAAGACTTGGCTTCTCAGTTCAAATTCTTGTCTTGATACAAGTTGTGACTCCCTTTGGTTATATGGCTCTGCCAACCGCTCTGCTTGGAACTGTAATCATGAAATTTATACATTCCATTATACTTGATAGCTATTGTGCTAAGTCTCGATGATTGTTACCAAACATTTTCTAAAACTCTTTTTAAAAACAACTTTTAAAAAAGTCCACCATCACCCTCTCCAAGGTACACCCTCATTTTGTAATCCTCCATCGGGATTCAAAATATCCACCATCACCCTTCCCAAGGTACACCCTCATTCTGTAATCCTTCATCGGGATTGATAATATCCACCATCACCCTCCCCAAGGTAACCGTGTGTATTAAGATTATAGATAATAATAAAGATTAATTTAAAAACCATTGTGTATTGAAAATCCAAATACAGATTTAAATCATCTCGAGATAGTAATTAAAATATATTGAGAAATTAAAGATAAATAGTGTTTTTCTATCAGAATATGACATAACCTTTTACACCTCCTTTCTAGTTCCCATTTGTGTCCTCATTTCCTATCTATCCATGATCCTTGGAGCCCACAAAGAGATGAGTATGATAAATCACACTTAGTGAGACTGCTGCATATACGATCAGTGTACATCCAACCATCCACTCAATACACAATATAGTACACATATATAAAATATAAATACACATACACTCAATCTTACCTCAAACGAATATTCATTGTCAAATATTAATATCCCACCATGATTGTCGTTTGCAATGCCTCATTAGACTACTACTATCATACCACACATGAGGTCCACATGACTCTCAGTCTCCCGGCACAATACTCGAAATATCCCACTGGATCTCCACAATTATAATAGGTACTCGCACAATCCCATTGAACTCTAGCACATAGCGCTCGAAAGGTCCACCGACCGTAGCCACCCAAATCTAGAATTTGCAAGATCCGCCGACCCTAGTCCTTTGGCTTTAATGCTCACAAAATCCAATCACATCCCAAAACAGGCTTCCCTTCCATATCAATCCTAATACACTGCAACAATATCGTCTCTCACCCACTATTCTACATGCGATATACTCACCTTGTGTTCCCTCATGTCTCTCATTGAGGCTCAACCCTTACACAAGCACCACAACTCAAAACTCCACCCTTGTAGGCTCATTTCACTCTCTAGGCCTTCATGGCCTCATCTAGGCTCTTTGAGGTCTTGGAACACCTTGTGATAAGGACGAGATATTGGATCCACCATAATTCGCACGAGGACAAACAACAAGGGGCAAGGTAACTAAAATCTAAGATGTATTCGCTCAAATGGATATGAAAAGATGGATAAAGATCCCACAATGATATTAAAGAACACTTAAGAAAGACTAAAAGAGTTCTCTACAGGGATAAGAGGCCGAGAGAAGCAAGAAACTTGAGGATCAACTAATACTCAGCTAGAGCAGAATGGTATTCAGCCAGAATGCTTGGCCAAACCAAAAACACTCGATCCTAGCATTTTCTCTAGATAAACACAAATTAGTTTTGTAAATTTTATGGTTAATACTTATACGATGCTCGACCGAGTGGTTTGACTGCTCGACCAAACAATTTTACTGCATTTTTAACTTAGCTTATTTTATTCAGTTTTTCATTAGTGTTTGGTCCTTATAAATAGAGACTCATGTATGACATTTTAAATGGAGTTTTAATGAATTAAGAGTATTTTCTTTGTTATTTTTTTAGATTCAGCTACCAAACTCTTGGAGAGATTTTCAGTGTTCACTAATATAACAACACTAGATCACAAGTGTTGTGAGTTGTTCGCTGAGTCTGAGGTTCTTTTATGGAAAGATAAGTTTTAGGTTATGTTATCGAGTTACTTGGGGGTTTTAGTCTGCTTCCATCCATCTAACAAAATAATGTCGGTCTAGGTTTATATCGCCTTGTAAGACATAGGGTGTACCCCTGGAGTTTTCCTTTGCATTAGGGGTCTAAAAACACCAAAACGGAATATAGAAATTCAACACTAAAGAAATGCTCGGCCAAAAAAAACTTGTACTCGACTGAGCATTTTCTCGACACCTTGAAATGTCATTCAGAAAACCCTCAAGTTGAGCATAAAGCTTAAGAAACAGTGTGCTCGCCCGAGCAATTTGAATGCTCGACCAAGCACTACACACAGAGTAATGCAATTTGCCAAAAAAATGAATTTTTTCGGTGAGACGCATATTTATATCCATAGATATTTCTTCTTCACACTACTATACCCTAAATACATACGCATATCATTTCATTCTTCACCGCTTATCACACGATTTTTTAATTATGAATCCGACCGTTCTAACATTTCAAATTTTCGATTATCATATTCTGAAGCTTATACAACTTCCATGCATCTAATTTAACCATAATATGTGGGATAGTTCCGCTAACAAGACTTCACCCTCGTTATGAACCAATATAGTGGCAAGGATTCTCACCTTTTGTTCTAGCGATTTTGGTTGTGATGGTGTTGTTTTCGATGTTGATTGCAATTTTTTGGTGATGATCGAATGATACTTGACTGTAAAAAAAAAACAAAAAGAAATTATATAGAAAAATAGGTACCGACAAGATTAAATTAAGAAAGCATATCATTTTGTAATGACTATGTGACCATAAAGATGGACACTTGGCTTGGGGAAGAATGGGTCACCAAGCCGGTCGGGATCGTCGTAAAAACCCTTCAATTTCATCCATTTTTTCATGACCTGCAGAGCAGTATCGCCATATGAACTAGTAGTAGTAGAATCTGCAGTATCGCCATATGAACTAGTAGTAGTAGAATAGCCTAATTATTCACCTTTTCTGTAGGCACCAATCCTACATTTTGTCTATGTGGATTAAGAACAAATGAGATTCGGCATGAACAATATTGTACCATATTAATGATTTCTCTTCTTTCACTTATGAATCGTTACATGGACTTGGAGATATGTTTTGGAATTGGATATGAGCATGGACATGTGGACATTTAATACATATTAAATATCAAAGATAGGGTCTTGGGCTTTGGGACTCTTTGATTAATCCAAAATTAATTTTAATTTTGAGTTTAATTTTTAATTTTTTGGATTTATAAACAAATACAATATTTCTGATAGTCATGACTTTATGAACAATCATGACTTTGTGAATAATCACCACTGTTTGAGTCAACCAAATTTTGGCTCAAGAAAGATCCTGAATCTTTTATAAATAGAGACTTGTTATTGAAGAAATATACAACTCAATTTTCTCTCCAAAAACTCTCTTCTGGTCTATCATATAAAACAGCCAAAGGAGATTCGGTAGAAGGTAATTCTGTAATTGTTGAATCCTCTAGATGGAAACAAATTATGTCTTAGGACACTACTTGTAAGCTTCGATCAAAAATTCGATATTTATATATATATATATATATATTTGTTTTTGTTTATAGTTAATTATTTATTATGCTCCACTATTATAGATCAACACATTATTCTAACAAGAACAACGGGGAAATAAGGGAAAAGGAGTAAGGAATTTTAATAACTGGTTCATATACAGTATTAGGAAATACCGTTTCATCAATCAAGTGCCACCACTCGTTAAGTTACTAGTAGTATCATATACTTCTTATTTTCTTTCCCACATTTCAAACCCCCTTCTTGCTTCTTTTCTTAATGTAAGGTAAAGGACAAAATGAACTAGTCCAATCACATATAATGGTCGGCGAAATCTTTCTTCTAACAAAAAATGGTTATCTATTTAAAAACTTCTAACCTTATCCGTTTACCTTTTGAATCTTAAAAGCAATCTCAAATCCATGTCGAATCTTTCCTTTGGTTGCACGTCGACCTATTACATTGAAGATCAACGACCCTTCCTCTTTTCTCCCCTTTCTTTATTTTCGGTTTCTTTTTCACGTGTCCTCTTTTCTCTTTTGGCAAATTCATTTCCATATCTTCGTGTCCCTTTATTTTTACTGGTAACAAGATCCGCGCATGTGCGGGTTATTAATTATTTAGTATCTTTTTAGAAATTTTATATAGTTTTTAGTTGTATTTTATATCAATTAAATTTCAAATATTTTGTTTTTATTGTTTAATAAAAAATATAATAAATATTATTTTGCAATACGGTAAGATTTACTTCCAAATATAATTTTTTTCTTTTAGTTGAGGATTATTCTTATCCTTTAAATTGAATAAAAGAATCATTTTCTCTTTGTATTCCCAAAGGCTTGAAGAAAGCTATTATTGCGCTCGAAGGAAAGATCAAGAATTAAACGTTGAATATTAGAAAAATTACCACAATGTATGACTCAAAGCTACAAAATTTATATCTTTATAGTGACCACCCACAAATTTCTATATTTTATCATTATCAAACTATGATCGAATCCTTGATCCGACGGAATGAGAAAAACGACTATTATTTTGTAAGAATGATTGATTTCAAATCATAATAAGGAGTCTATCAGGTGATAAATGACATATGTCAGATTGAGGTTTTTCTTCTTGTTCTTTTGCAGCCGATTCCCAACCTTCAGGTAGGTTCTTCAATTCAGACACATCAACCTTTTCAAAATCATTCGCAGGATCGAATATTCTGCATTTCACATTGAGATTAATTAAGACAAAAGTACTTTGCAATGGTATTACCATTGTTAACAAAACAAAAGTAGAGCTCTTCAACATAAAAAATCCTAAATAAACATAGGATCTTAATAAGAGAAAGAGTTTGTACCTATTGGAATAATAATAAAATCAGAGACACCACTGAGCATGCTGCAATGTTTCTTATGGTGTTGAAATGTGAAAGATGTTTCTTATATATATATATATATATACATGAAGATGATACAGATATTACATGATGAGAACCAAAAAAAGCCATTGAATCTCAAACAAAATGTTAACAAGTTTACTAGACAACTCACACAATATGATCCATAGTTGGTCCCAGAGTACAATAAAAAGGTCTAAAGCCATCACAACAGCCACTATCTACAAACCAAGACTTACGCATATATACTTAGTGTGTGTGTGTATATATATATATATGACTTGAAAAAAATCAAATTATATACATCACAGTCAAGAACCATACTTTATCTTGGTTCTGATATTCAAGGTTCTTTTTGGTATTTGGGGGTCACAAGTCTTAGAGCATCCAACAGAGCACACCAAATTATTGTACATGTATATTACCATCACAACATGAATAACTTGAAGGTTTATATACAGTAGAAAAGTTGAGAACATGAACAGAATTACACCAAATTCTTGTAAAAAACATGATTTGAAGCTTAACGGAGGTTTACAGCAGATTAAAATCTAAAATTAATCCGGAATCTTAGCTATGAGTTTAATAAAGTTGACTTTTTTATATGTAATGTTCATATTCAGCCCACACACTTAAACAGTTTTGAAAAAAAGGGTAATTGACGCTTCAGAAACCTTAAAACAAAGACAATATTGCCAAGAGAAACTAATGTAATGCTTGTCTGCACCCTTTAGGGTTACAAAACTGAGTATTTCTCAACTACACAATGGAAAATGAGCCAAAAATATATAGCCAGAGTAAAAAATGGTCAGGGGAAAACATTTTTTTGAAGCAGAGAGAGATGTAATAAAGAGAAAAAGAGGGTTTTTACGTACCCGGTTTGCAAAGCCAGATTGCATTCAAGAGGCTGGAATAGTCCTTGAGTGTGAGCGTGGTGTCTGTATGTTATGTTCAGTTCACTCCCTTCCCATCCATCTCCAATGTGATGATTTGAAGCTCCAATCATTTCATCCAGCTCTATAGTTACAATAGCACCACCACAAGGCAACAACAAATTTAATGTTCATGTTCAAAATCTAAACATATTCTGATATGTGAATGCGTCTACATCAAAGTATATGCCACATGCTTTAGATTTTTCTTGTTTGGAATGAGATGAGCTTATACTGCAACTTAATCATTGATTCAAGAAAATACAACATAGAACATGAATATAATACCCAATATATGAACAAAGATATTGATCTAATCAAGGGAAGCGAATACTACAATGTAGTTTTAATCGTTGCACTGTAGGAGGTTTCTTGTAAGTCATGGAATCTTTTCTTAGCTGCACAGTGGCTGCCATGGCTTCACCTAGAAATAAAAAGACAAGATAACATATAACAAAATCACTTTAATAAGTAAAGTTCAGAAACTATCTCACAATGGCATGATAACCGAGAACACTAGCAACTTCTAAAATCGTATAGAGAGAATTTAGGACTTACTTTGTATAATCACCACCGCCTAATCCCAAATTGCCAATTTAGCTTCCTCAAGATTCTCGATATCCTTCACCCAAAGAATCGTATGGATTCTCTATTTTTTCAACCAATATTCTTTCTTCATCGTCTCCAAACATGGATAAAGCTGTCACTCAACCAATTCTATGTATTTCATAGCATAATGACTATACATATTTCCTTTTCTCCTAGTTTTTTTCTCTTAAATATTTATTTTCACAACACCACAACAACCAGAGCAACGAAAATTGATATTCAGTCTTGTAATGTTCCATGTTGTAGCCCTTTTGCACCTCCCTTGCAGCATTACATCTCTTATTGCTTATTCTAGAGCAAAGCTTGTCATCGATGATTCTGAAATAGAGAGTCCGAGAACATTGCAATATAAGAACACGAACAATAGCCTCAGATTATCTAAAACACAAATTAGCTTGATAGATATATTTCTTCTTGCAGGATTCCGAGACCAGACCTGTTTGACTTTCATGATCAATAGAAACCTATGGTTGTAATAGAAATAAATGCCCATGAACTATAAAATCAGGATTACGCATTGCAAGACCATGATATACCATATAGTCCCCTTATGACCCTTTTCAAGAATATTAGTTAACTCTTATCGGTGTCATGGTAAAAAAATTGGAAGAAGTACCTTTGAGGAACTGGATTCTGAGAACTAATATTGTTGTAAAATCTGTTGTATCTGTCACGAGTAATCGGTTTCGGTTTAATGGTCTTCTTATTCAAACCGAAGATCTCTTGTACCAAAGGAACATAAATCAACACTAGCTTCCATGCCAGAAACCACCCTGCTCAAAATTAAACCAACAAATAACATTAAATCTAGAGTTTAAACCCATATGTTGAAACCATATAGAATCATTGTTTACATACCCCACAAATAAAAATTCTGGAAATTACAAGATTCAAAAACAGGAAGAGAGAGAGAGAGAGAAAGAGAGCGCGAGCAAGAGATTACAGAAGAAATACAAGAGATTTGTGGGAACGGAAAAGGTCGTCTCGCTTGTCGTTAGTCCGTCTAGCGCCTTTCGGTTGGGGTCCGCCCCAAGGGTTAGACCGCTTGGGTTAGATTTTTTAATAGCACTATTTCGTGAAAACCACCTTTTAGAGGAAGATATCGTGAAGTCCTTCAAATTATCGCTAGAGCAACGAATTGAGCCATCTCTTTCGAGTGCTGGATGAATCCCTTTCTAGTATCCATCTTTTGTTGAAAGCCTTCCAGTGGTCTAGGCCATCTGCGTGTTCCACTCCGTAAGCATTTTTTAAGGATTCTAATCGGTACATCTCATTCGACTCGCTAATCCCTTTGACTGTCTGCTAATCTACCTATGCCAAATCATTTAGTTTGCAATTCAAGTCTCTCTTGAAACCCTGAAAGAAACCGAGGGAATACAGGAGGATTTGTGAGAAAGGAATAGTCGGTGAATTGAATTGAGCAATTATGAGGAGCAACGAGAGTGGAATGGTGATTTAAAAAAATTGTAAGAATGCTGACGTGGATATATGAGGAGCGAAAACCGTTGAGAAGCCAGAGATTTATTTTTTTTTATGTATAGATTTCCAGACAATTTATTACCCTTCCATTAATTCTCAATTGTCTTGGCAATTATTTCAATTAATTACTGTTTAATGTCTCTTTTATAATACCTTTTAACGCTACTATTTTTTTTGTGTCGTGTTATAATCTATTTATCAATAGTTATTATGAAAAATAGATAGCATAATGATTATATATGTCCATATTCATGATAACCGTAATAGTACGATGTTTTATTTGTCTATATATATGTGTGTATATATTACTATAAGGGTACCATATACGCTTTTGTATATGTTTTGTGTATATATGCTTGGTTTAAGAATAACAATAAAAATATATATTTATATATGATACGAAACAGATATCCGAAAAGAATATTATACAGTGGTACTTTTTTAAGAGAGTTTTACATCCTATATATACATAAGTTAACCCCAATATTATTATATTAACCCTAACCCTATTAAGTTACAATCCAATTAAAAAAAATACCATTGATTTTGTATTACCCTCTCAAGTTGGAGCATGCAAATCTTGTATGCCCAACTTGAAGAGAAAACATCAAATTCATGTTTTCGAGAGCCTTGGTGAAGATGCGACCACGAAGAATCTCATCACGGACAAAGTGATGATACAGCCGCGAAGAATCTCCTCACGAACAAAGTGAAGTCAACTTCAATGTATTTTGTTCTCTCATGAAAGACCAGATTAGCACTGATATGTATGGTAGCTTGACTGTCACAATAAAGATCGAAGCTTGGTAGTGAGCAACACCAAGACTATCTAACAATTCGCAGCCGAAGAAGTTCACGAGAGGTCATCGCCATGGATCCATATTCAGCTTCTGTTGAACGAGCAGGAGACAACGTTGTGCTTTTTGGTTTTCCAAGATATGGGAGACCCGCCGAGTTGAATGAACCATCCGGTGGACGAGCGATGTGAGGAGGGACAACCAACCCAATCGGAGTCACACCATGCTGAGAGACGAAGATTAGAATATGCATGCAAAAGTACCCCTTGACCAGGATTAGATTTCAAATACCACACCACTCGAAGAGCAGATTCCCAATGTTAAATTGTTGGTCGATGCATGAACTGAGACACCATATGGATGCTATATGATATATCCGGATGAGTTACCCCAAGATACACTAGTCGATCAACTAAACATCGGTACTGTTGTGGATCAGAGTAAAGTTGAGTCGTGGAGACTACAAGTCGATGGTGTTGTTCTATCGGGAATACAGCCGAGTTGTCCGTAAGAAACCTACTTCGGAGAGTATATCCAGAACGTACTTGCATTGAGACAAATAAATTCCAGTCGGCCCTTGAGCAATCTCAATACCCAAGAAGTATTTCAAGACATCAAGATCTTTCATCATGAAACATGAACTAAAATACTTCTTGAACTGCTGTATATGTAGTGTCGAATTATCCGCAGCGATCAAATCATTAACATACACCAAAACAGCAAGACAAACATGATCCTGTTGTAACGTGAAAAGAAAGTAGTTTGCATAGGATTGCACAAACCCTAATAAAAGAAAAGACAAGGTAAATGTTGCGAACCAATAGCGAGGCGCTTGCTTGAGGCCATTCAGAGACTTGCGAAGCCGACACACTTGTCCAAAACGTGATTCAGACAAACCAGGAGGAAACTTCATAAAAAAACTCCTCATGCAAGTCACCATTTAAGAAAGCGTTATGAACATTCATTTGATGTAATTCCCAGTTAAGAGCCGTCGAGATTGCCAACGATACCTGCACCGTTTTCATCTTCGCAATGGGAGCAAAAGTCTCTTCGTAAGACCTTCCACTTGATTATTTCCCAGAATCACCAGTCTTGCTTTGTGTTTCTCGATGGAACCGTCAGAATGATACTTGATCTTGAAAATCCATTTACATCCAATCGCTTTCTTCCCCAGAGGAAGAGACATTAGTGTCCATGTATTATTATGTTGTAGTGCGTGGAGCTCAGTTTGCATACCCAAGCGCCAGCATTCATGTCGAGAAGCTTCTGCATATGAGCGAGGTTTGACATGCATCGTAACGGCTGCAAGAAAAACACGATGCACAATCGAGAAATTATCACACGAGACATAATCTGAGATAGGATAACGAGTACCTCAGGATGTGTTAGAGACGGGTGACAGCGGTGAAGGACTCTTTACTCGAACAATATTGATAACATAGTTACGCAAGTGCATAGATTAAAGTTTTGTGCGGTGACCACAAACCAAATCTTCGATAGTAGGTGGAACAATATGTATATTACTCGATGAAATACCCAATTCCTCGGTCGGAACGCTCATCTCCTCGGCCGAAACACACATATTTTCGACAATCGTAATAACCTGAGCGCGCGTTGTGGCTATCCCCCTAACGGCCCTGTTTTGTGCAAGACTGGGCTGAAGTCATCATCATCGGCTAAGGCAAGTGTTAGTGAGGTGGAAGTACTCAAGAAAGAGGCATCACTTGTAGACCCCGACTCTGGTCGATCCCAAAACGGAAATGTAGTCTCATAGAACACAACGTCCCGAGAGACATTAAACACAGTGTGCTAGATACCATACACGCACCAACCTTTCTTACCAATCGGATAGCCAACAAAAACATATTTACGATTGCGATGAGCAAAGTTTTCCTGCAATGCCCGCTGATCATGTACATAACAAAGCGATCCAAATGACCGAATGTGATCCAATGAGGGAACTTGGCTATGAAGAACCTCATAAGGAGACTTACCACCCAAAACATGAGACAATGTCCTATTAATGAGATAGACCCCCGTGAGCACACACTCTCCCCAGAAGTGAAGAGGAAGGCCCGACTGGAACAACAATGCACGAGCAACATTTAAAATATGACGGTGTTTCCTTTCAGCCCGACCATTTTGTTGTGGCGTCTTGATGCACGAAGTTCCGTGAGGTATTCTATTATTCACAAAGAAATCATGCATCGATGTAAACTTTGTACAATTTTCGGAGCGAACAATTTGTACTTGAGTTTTGTATTGCCGCTCAACCATGGTCAAGAATGTTTTAAGATGAACTGACACCTTGCTTTTAGCCCCCATGAGGTACAACCAAACTCCACGTGAAAAATCATCAACAATTTTCAAAAAATATCTTACTCCAGAAAATGACGGAGCACGATATGGATCTCACACATCACAATGAATGAATTGAAACGAAGAGGATGTATTATTATTGCTTGTAGGAAAAGATATTCGAGTTTGCTTGGCACAGAGACAAACATCACATACCTTATTCAAAGAATCAAAATCCACACTATTGAAATCTAAACCAGAAATCAACTTCAATGCTTTCACAGACGGATGACCCAACCAACAATCCTACAAATCAACACTCATAGGCTTTAAACTAACAGCCGATGCGGTCACCACACCCCGAAAAAATTAGACCCTTTCACATTGTTCACCCGCTCTAATCAGCATCCTCATAGTGTGGTCCTGAATAACATAAAATTTGTCAGTGAAATGCACAATATGTTGCGTGTCAGCCAACAACTGTGACAAAGAGATAAGATTACAACTCAAATCAGGAACATAAAACACGTTGTGAATAGTGAGATTATCACACAGAACCATAGAACATTGTTATCGTGCAAAGGTATTGCGACCGTTCGAAACTCCAATCAACATGTCATATGATTTCCAACACCTGAGTCTATAAGCCATTGGACAAGTTGTGCCTTATCAATCTATGTTTCCGTTGCTCTAAGTTTGTTTGCGAGAAGGTCCAGAAGTTGTTTCCAATCATCTCCACTCAAACCGTCGATCCCGCTTTTGTCAGCATCAACAAACCCCACCTGTGCTGGCAGCGGTTTGATATGAGATGCATTTGTGTGTACCTTAGGAAGGCGACTTCTACCACTTGATTGTTTTCCAAACCGCAGACCACCTCGTCCGTGATTTCTTCCATGAGTAGCATCTCCAACACGTGCAACATCATCTCCTCGTCCTTTTGGCCACCAGTACGGGAAACCAATCAACTCGAAACAAAGGTCAACAATGTGACCTGAACGACAACAGTGGGAGCACCAAACCGTGGAATCAATCCGCTGATCTGAATGAGAATGTTATTTCGAGTCAGTCCGAACCACAAAAGCCATGACATCCGGCTTTTCCACACCGGATTTTGGGAGGTCAGGACATGAGTCTTCATCTTGTATCACAATCCCATAAACCGTCTTCGGAGAGGGAAGAGGGTCCATAGCAAGTATGGTAGAGTGAATCGTGTCGTATAATGAGTAATCGAGGCCAAGAAGGAACAAGTGAACCTTATCATCCTCTCGTTTCTTCTCCATCAGTTCGGGAAGATCACACTTACAACCTCCACACGTACAACCATCATAGATACAGTTAGGAACAGTGTCATACGAGGCGAGCTGCACCCACACATGGTTGAACTTGTTAAAGTACGTCGTCACTGACAAAACACTTTGTTTACAAGCAAACAAATCTGCCTTCAGTTTGAGAATTTTCGGGCCATTTCCAACTGAAAACTGACCCTCATATTATTAGGTTAACCCTAACCTTATTAGGTTAGACCTAATTACAAGAATACCCTTGATTCCATATTAATATGTCTGTATAACTAGGAATGTATATGATATATATAAATTATATATGATAAATTATGTACGCTTTTAGATTATGGTTTGTTTAGGAATTTATCGGCAAATTTTATAAAAATATTTTATATAATATATAAGAAGTATGCTTCAATTTATTTATGTAAATAATAGTTTCAGATTTATGTATCGAAATTTTAAGTAAACCAAAATTGATTCTTTGGTTAAGAAATGGTTCATTATCAACACCAAGTCTAAACCGAAGGCAATTCAAGTTGTTAGTGCTCCTGATCAAAACTTGAGGACATGCTATGAGTTTAAAAACTAGAGATGATGTTCTATTTTTATAGAGCTTTTGTGTTTTGTAAGTTTTTGGTTTTAAATAATGTTGTAATATATGGATTTGTCATTAACAATCTAAAATATTAGGGACATACAATGGATTGTCAGCGATCATCTCTAAATCGAATCGTTTCTAGTGATTTGAGCTAGATATTTTCAATTCGTTTAGAAAACAAGTCGAACGAATTAAATCGAAATGAATTAGAGTTTAGACGAACTAGTTCATAAACTCAAAGAAAAATAACATGCAAATCCCATTAAAATGCTTATATTTGAAAAAATATATTATTCACATAATAATGATAAAAATAAGGCGTTTTTCCTTATTCTCTATACATATATATTATATAATATTATTATTTTATTATGGTTAGTTTTTTCTTTTCTCTTTGGTTGTGACTATTCCTCTATTTTCTTCTTCTTAAGCTTTATGCTTTTTGTCCATTAGTTTTCTTCTTTTTTCGTTCTTCGACCGTCTTTATTCTTTTTGTCGTAAATCATCTCTCTTGAAGTTGTCTGTTTATGTCATCATCTTGTTATGCCAACATTGTTCGTTGTCTCTTCATCACTGACTCATTGTTGCGTCGTCTCTTCGTCACTGACTCACTGCTCTATCATCTCTTTGCATTGTGATTGTTGCATGGTATCTTCGTCACTTCTATATATTCGTTGCATTGTCATTGTTCAGTTGTCCTTCTTTCTTTGTTGCTTCATCATTGTCATGTTGTCTCTTCATCACTATTGTGGTGCCTCTTTATCATTGTTACGTCATCATTGTCATTTGTCCTTATTTGTTCATGTGTTGATCATCTAACTCGAGAGCTAACTCGTATTTTGACGATCTAAAGGCGAGTTGAACTTAGCTGTGATTGTCTAGCTCATTTAAAAAATGAGCTAGGCTGAGTCAGCTCGCTTTCTAGCGAACTGACGACGAACGAACTGAGCCAATATATTTCATTTACACCTCTACCAAAAGCTAGTTCAGGAGTTGCACACTATATACGATTGCATAGTACATGTCTTGGCCGATGTGAGATAAACACAACATAACACTCGTTCTCATGCCCAAACTCGATCATAAAGTGTGGCATCGCAATCAGAGTCCAACATCGGTATATTTAAATCAGAATGAACCAAACATTGATACCATGTGAAATATAGACTTGATCCTAACCGATCTCAAAAGCTAGATGAAAAATTTAGGATTATCCAATACTATATATATATGAATTTATAGTTCATGTTTTAACCGATGTGTGATAAACACAACAAAGAAAATATTCATTGTAAGATGAGAATTCTCATCGGTGATTCTGGTGGAAGCTATCAAGATTGAAGTTTTGATTTTGACGTGATTAAGAATCGTAGTTTCAGCGATTGAAACGTAGAATTCATGTTATTCTTTCGATTTCACAAATTTTTATTCACCAAGATCTAAGGATTTAAACAAAACAATTTTTGTCATTTTAATTTTGATAAAAAAACATTGTAATTTAGATTTAGAATTTTAGTTTTTATATAAGGTTACCTAAATTACATTAATCAATCAAAAGAAAAAAAAACAATAACTAAACATTGCATTGCATCAATGAAATATATTACACGTTTCAAAAAGTGTCAATTGTTCCATGTAATTGGGCCATTGCGCTTATTTTAGTGGGCCACAAGAGAATATAGACCCATTTATAAAAATCATATCAAATTTTGTCATCCAAATAAAAAACCGGAATCGAGAAGACATGTGGCTAGTGAAAGAGTAGCACTTATAAGAAAAAAATATTTCCAAATGCTCTCACGTGTAATAATGTGTGTCTCGAAGATTAGATTCGAACAAATATTTGTAGACCGGAGTGGCTCGAGACATCTGCCATGATCTCCTGATGTTTCGGTTCAGTAGCTATTCGCAAATAACCTGTCAAACTGAACCGGGGACACAGCTAGGCGTCTCTCGATTTGAAAACCGGATTGTTCGGCATTTGAAGTACAATGATTTATATGTGTCTGAGTGTCGAACGACAAGATTTGTTTTACCCTTTGGAAACTAGCTCCTTATTAGAGGTCACTTTCTATGTAAATAACGACACGTTTCTCTATTATTATTCAAATATCCCCTGTATTTTGGTCATCTTTCCAAAAGAGCCCCAAACTTTTTTCAAAGTACACCTTTAAGCAAAAAAATAACTCTGTCAACGTGCATTTCTAACCCTAAATTTTACTTATTTACTCACCTTACCGACCAATATAATTAGCATATTTATTACCTAACTTGAAAACAAAAAGTCTGCTATTTTATTAAATTACAGGAAAAATAAATTTGGTAGAACGGCCCATCATCCTAACATAGTACATGTGATGAAGACACGTGTTGCCATATACGTTGTTAAAACACTGTTTACTCGTTGTACTGAGTGCTTATCACGCGCTCGAGTATATTAAAAACAATGTACTCGCCTGACTTCTGAGACATCTGGTCCTCCTATGGTGAAAAAAACTCCCCTAGATTGTTTCCGTACATCAGGACATTTACAGAGTATCTTTTTCATTTTTCCCTCTTTTGACCTTTCTTTTCCAAAACAAAAAATATTAAAATTCACTCCAACATAATTTGTTGTTAATTTTTATGTAAAAAGTTAATTATGAATAATCTCAAATTTATAAATAAAATTTAAATATCGTTTGATGACTTCGTAATTTTGAAGTAATATATGTTTCATACAGTTATGTAATTTCCAAAAACAGAAATAAAGAAAATTTAACTCATAAATGTAAAACCATTGCTAATTTGTATAATGATAAAATAAAGTTTATATTTAAATTTTTTTAGTTGGTAAATTGAAAAATATTAATTTTTGTTTATATAAATGTAAAATTTATATATATATATATATGCATAATAATATTACTTCTCTAATTTTACATCTATGCAACATCGGAAGAAATAGGAACTAAAATTATTTAGGAAAAAAACAAACGAATGAATTTATTTTTTCCTTTAGATAAAGAAGGTAAGAAAGGGGAATTAAAGAGGGATACACGTGGCAGATATCGAGCATAAGAAATCAAATCAGTCGTCCTAGCGTACTACTCTTATGGGCCCCACCTATCTCCCTCTCTCCTCTATTTATTTTTAATTATTTATTTTTAATTTTTCCTCTCCCGAATACAAAGTTTCTTGTTCTTCCTCTGCTCTCTGATTCTAATCACCTCGCCTTCCTCCATCTACGCTAGGATCCGAGAAGCATAAAACAGAGGGGGTGTTACAAGATAATGAGATAAGAAAAAATGGTGGGTCTAAGCGTTGTTTTGGAGACGAGCAAGAGTCTGATGAAAGATTCCGGCGGAGTTCTCAGTCCAAAACCTCCGCAAGTTCTGAACAAAACCGCCGCGATGATCACCACCAACGCCTCCTCCTCCGCCGCGGATATCTCCGGATTACGGCGTGGGAGTTCATATCCAGATCCTGGGTTTCTTGAGCATTGCTCTCTCTGCAAAAAGAAACTTCTCTATGGAAAAGATATCTACATGTATAAGTAAGCAAACAAAACAGAGCATCTCTGTTTATTCCATTTCTTCAAACGCTCTAGATCTTCGCTAATCACGTTTTTCTGTAGAAACCAGGTTTTGTTTCCCGATTTCTGATGATGGATCTGTGTTTTGGTTTCGGAATTTGTTCTCTGTGACTCGACAGAGAAGGTACGTTTTGTACCGAGGAGTGCAGGTCGAGGCAGATTTTCATGGACGAAGAAGAGCGTTTGAGAAGAAAGAACTGTTCACTGGTTGCCATCAAAATCACGTCGCCTGATTCGCCACCTTCTCCTACTTCTTCTCCGGCGCCGGCGACGGCTGCCGTCAGTTATTCCAGGCGGCGCCGTGGACCGAGAAACCGAGCAGGCGGTTTTGCGTACTGAGAAGGACAGAGCATCGCGAATAGAGAAATTAATTGCTTTTTACTTTCTTTTTTTCTTCTTTCGTGTTTTTTGGTGGTGGACTTTAATCCTGATTTGACGGTTTTACCCTTAAGTGGAGTTTTGTCGTTTTGTATTTTAAGATGCAAAGCGAAAAGGGTGGTTTGGACATTTTGTAGCTGGCAAATCTGTTGGGAGCCCCTAGGTTTATCATGAGTAGGTTCCGAAAATATTTAAAAACCTATATTCGTATTTAGCATCATTAATGAAAGTTTATATTATATATATAATACTATGTTATGTTAAAATTATAGCAAGTTTAAAGAAAACATCAACACAAACTCTTATCAACTATCAATGGTTATGTTCCATTTTAAATTATATCTCGGATATATAATTTAGAAATATAATAATATATGTTTTTTTTGTGGAATACATATTTAAATATAACAGCATGCAACAAAATGAGATCCAAAGAGTCCAAAGATTCATGAGAATTATCACTTTCTTGGGACAAGCAAAAATGGGTTTGCACTTTTTGTAAACTCAAATAATGGAAAGTGATTTGTATTTCTTTTGTCCCACAAGGCGACAATAGTTGTGTTTCAATTTATATAAATTAAATAAACAAATAAAAATTATGTCGATTGCATGCGAATTGAGCTCCAACGTGCGGAAGAATCTTATTCTCTAAGCGGCACAATATTCATAATATATATTTTTATGAAATCTATACATTCTTTTGGTCCACCGACTCGTTTGGTTATTATTGTATATCAAATTATAACGTCTTTTAAAAAATTGATTAGACATTCTAAATGGGCGGAATATCATATATATTTTCGTAGGGCTAAAACGTTTCAAAAATACTCTTCCCTAAAATAACTATTTAATCGGAAAAAAAAAATTGGAGAAAAGATAAATTTACCCTTAATTTTCGAATGTGAGAAAAACCGCATTTTGGGAGAGTAAAAGCCAAACCCGCATTCTGGGAGAGTAAAAGCCAAGAAAGAACAAGTGATTTCGAATTTGAGAGGGATCGATTCGAAGTTGGCAAGAAGGAAATTCGAAGTTGGCAAGAAGGAAATGGCTAGAATCAGCAGCGGTGAGGAAGAGAGCACGAGTCAATCTTCAATGGCGTCAATAAGTGTAAGTAGATCGATTTCTAGGGTTTTGGAGGATGTCGAGTCCCAAAATGGTTTATTGATTTGAAATGGTGTGAGTGTCAATGAGTCGGTTGAGTCTCAGTGAGTCGCAAGAGTCGGTTGTCTCAGTGGGTCGGTTTGGGTCGCGATGGTCGGTTGAGCGTCGATTTCTAGGGTTTGCAGGCTGTCGAGTCCCAGAATGGTTTATTGATTTGAAATGGGTGTGAGTGTCAGTGAGTCTGTTGAGTCTGAGTGAGTCGATTTGGGTCGCAATGGTCGCTTGAGCGTCGCAGGGAGTCTAAGGGGCGTTTGAGTCGGTTGTCTCAGTGAGTCGGTTTGGGTCGCAATCGTCGCTTGAGCGTCGCAGGGGGTCTAAGGGTCGTTTGAGTCAGTTGTCTTAGTGAGTCGGTTTGGGTCGCATGGTTCAGTCGAGTCGCATGGGTCGGTTGAGTCGAAGGGTCGGTTGGGTCGCATGGGTCGCATGGGTCGCATGAGTCGCATGAGTTGCTTGAGTCGCATGAGTCGCTTGAGTCGGTAGAAGTATAATGTATGCTTTAATTAATTGGTCTTGCAGGTGGCCCCAAAGCCGAAGTTTGTGTATCAATTCAAACACACATGGACAGAATGCCAAAGATCACAACCAAGTGTTATCCTCACGAGACAATAACGAAGCTGAGAGGAATCTTAGATGAATACGACGTGCATTACTTCGAGAAGGAATCGCAATTTAAGCATTTATTCCATTTCCAATGTGATTCCACATTGACTAAGGTTCAAATGTCTATCCTCCTAAATCACTCCGTGATTGTACGGGACAAGAAGGAGTTGTGGTTCGTCTTAAACGGTGTTCCCATCCGGTACTCTATAATGGAGCACGCACTAATTTCCGGATTGAACTGCGGACCATATCCCAAAGGATGGGAGTCCAAAAGGGGTGATACATTCAGGCGGAAGTATTTCGGCCGTGGAAAGGTGACCCCCCTAAAAATCATTGGAAAGCTTGTGAAGGCGAAGAATGACGAGGACAAAAAGAGGTTGGCAACTTTGTTGTTGTTGGCGCAAGTTATTGATCACAAGCCTTCATCAGACAACTCTATCAGCCATGATCTCATTGACATGGTTGATGATTTGGAATTTTGTGAAGACTTTCCATGGGGGCGTTACACATTCGACAAGATTGTGGATACTTGCCGCAAACACGTTAGCGGGGAATCACCGAAACCAAAATGGTATTGTGGCGGTTTCATGATCCCACTAATGGTAAGTTGTATATATTATTCGAATAACTTGAATTTTTTCATACTTTTTGCATTCTGATTTTTTTAATGTTGCAGTTACTTCCTTTCGAAACCATCCCTAGTTTGGGCGGAAAGGGATGGTATGTTGATGTAGAGAATGCGGATCCATCATGCCCAAGAATGTGCAAGAAGATGGTTAAACCCAGTATTAACCTGAAGTACGCAGAAGTCATAAGGCTGATCGGAGATTCTAAGGTAACAATTATACAAGGGTCACAAGGAAAACAAGGGTCACAGAGGGTAATAATGACTATTTTTTGTTTTTCAGGATATTCGAAGTATTCTTTGTGCTGATCGCGATGAACACTTTACAAGTTATGATCTGGACGACTATGAGGGATGCGATCCCGATGTTCAGATATGGATGGAACATATTCGTAGAAATCCGAAGGGACTTTGTTGGGAGGACATTCGTGAGCAAGAACTGCTGACGCGGAAAGCAGTTCTTGGAGATGAAAAGAAGGGGAAAGGGAAGAGGAAGGGGAAGGGGACTAAGAGGAAAAAGAGCGTGGGGGAAAAAATGATAGAGCTTGAAGATGATGAAGCTGATGCTGAAGCTGATGCTGAAGGTGATGAAGAAAGAGATGGTGATGCTGAAGCTGATGCTGAAAGAGAAGGCGAGGATGAAGATGAAGCTGAAGGAAAAGAAGCTCCAGTCCGGCTGACACTGGAGCAGAAATTAGTGAAGGAAATAAAGAAGTCGGAGAAAAGAATCATCAACGCTGTCAGAGATCTTCTAAGGGATGCCGGGTTTCATTTGCCTAATACAAAAGCAGAGGCGGCAAATCCCAAAGGTGCTGAAAAGGCAAAATCAAAATCTGCCGAGATAGATGCGAGCACCGCAAACCAATCTTCCGGCAGTGTTAGAGACTATGAATTCCTTCAACGTTCATATCCAGGTCCTTACGAAGAGCCGGTTGAGTCAGAGTCTGAAAATGTCCGTGGAGAAGGCGTAGAAGAGGATTTGGCAAACCTTTCGTTATTAATTGAAAATATCGCATCTGCCGCCGACATTCCTCTAACTGCAGTCGTTGCTCCTGATGAAGTTCCACCAAGTAAGTAATAAATAGCTCAAAAGTTCATTTGAGTCAATTTCCATCGAGAGTCGGCAAGGGTCGCATGGGTCGCAAAATACGCATCTAATGAATGAAGTAATTTTATGCAGATGCTCCAGTCGGTCCTGTCGAAGAGGCCCCCCCTAAGGAGGTTCCTTCCGAGGAACCTACAGTCGGTCCTGTCGAAGAGGCCCCCCCTAAGGAGGTTCCTTCCGAGGAACCTACAGTCGGTCCTGCCAAAAAGGCCCCCTCTAAGGATAAGGAGGATCCACCAAGTAAGTACGGTCTTTTGAGTCGCATTGGTCACATGGGTCGTATGGGTCTGCATAGGTCGCATGGGTCGCAGGGTCGCATTGGTTGCCATCTGTTTAATGAAGTAAATTTTATGCAGGTGCTGGACCTTTATCGAAGGATTCTCCGCCGGTTCGTAACGAGTTTTAAGATCACGGAAGCCATATGTTGATCCTCCACCGGCGAAAAGAGCAAGAACAGTGCGAGGTAGAGGTAGAGGGCGAGGGCGAGGGAAAGATGTTGGTGGAGTCCAAGAACCCGAAAAGAAGGTGGTTCAAGAACCTGATAACAAGGTGGATGAAGAACCTTCGTTCTGGTGGACGCCCGTGGGATTAGAAAATTGCTCGATAACCTGAGAACATTCGTTCATTGACGCCAATGGTGAAAAATTGACTGCTCTTTATACGTTCCTGAAGAACCCTGGACATGACAGTTGGTGGAAATCTGAACTAGATGTTGGCCGGGGGCTAGAGTTTTGGAAGGTTTTATTAACGCCCAACGTATGGTTGGAAGATGAGGTAAGTTATTTTAAACCCGAAGTCACAGAGGTCATTTTGTGCCATATGTATTCATGTGTTTTTTTATTTTTTGCAGCAATTGGAGGAGGCGTTGTTGATGCTGTATTGCCACATGAAGACATTCCCCGGGTTATTTAAGAAACTTTACGTTTTTCCTCTGTTTGCCATGGAGATGCTCAAGCATTGGGCGTACGAGAATTTGGACTCTGTGCCGGATCCTGTTAGTGAATATTTGGAGGGCAAGTATCCATATAGAAGTGCGGACCCGATTAGTACTTTCGAAGGCTTTGTCGCGGTTCTAAACGTTCCATCGCAAGCCGCTTTGTATATAGGATGTCATTGGGTAGCCATTAAAGCGGATTTCAAAACCCAATGCATCAAGGTATACGACTGCCAGACGAGACTTAAGGAAAAGAATACCGATCCGATGATTGAGAAGCTAAGAATAGCTATCCCCAAGATGTTCATTCTCGGAGGGTTTCCTTCTTTGGCAGGTGGGCAAAGTGAATGGAAATATCAGTATTATAAAGGTGTACAGAACGACACCGGGAATGACTGTGGTGTATACTCATACAAATACATAGAAGCCGCAGTAACAAAAAAATAGAATGATTTGCACTCCATTGGCGACGACAATGTTCTTTCCATGCGTGAGAAGATGGAGGCGGAGATATTTTGTAATGGAAAACCTTCACCCAAATCTTAACTTGATACTTTGTACATTGTTATTTTTTAATATTTGGTACATTTTTATTTTTTAAATATTTGGTACATTGTTATTTTTTGAAATATTTGGTACATTGTTATTTTTAAATATTTGGTTCAACGGGTTATTTTTTGAAATATTTGGTACATTGTTATTTTTTGAAATATTTGGTACATTGTTATTTTTAAATATTTGGTTCAACGGTCGCAGGGTCGCAGAGGTT
>CM071871.1:17038336-17090071 GCA_036759665.1 Gynandropsis gynandra
ACAATCAATGCTCCTTTGTACACTCCTGTCAGAAATGTCGCATCCACGGCAACCACTTTACGCATGTATTTCCATCCCCTTATAGCCGCTCCGACAGCCATAAAAAGGTATTTGAAGCTTTTCCCATCTTTGTCGAACTGAATATCTGCGACAGATTCGGGATTTCTTATATAAAACATGTGCAACCACCCTGGAAGCCTCCTATAATGTTCAAAGTCATCACCACGAATATCCTTTTGAGCACCGCATTTGCCTCTTAATGCCATCAAATACGATACATTGGCACCATATTTTGCTTTTACACGAGCCATCAATTCTTTTGCTGGAGGTGTTTCATAACTTCCGGCAAATTCCTCTTTCAAATAATCCTTAACCATTTGTGCTGTACCCTTTGTAGCTTCGGTGCGTTTACATATAGGTGAACAATTATGAATGGGATGATGTGTTCTCACACTAAACCGTTTGGAATTTGGGATTGCTGCCACACGTAATTTCCATTTACAACCATTTCCGGAAAACTTGCATCGTACTTCCCACAGCTTCGTATCAGATCTCAATGTTGTATATCTAAACGAAGCTTTGATTGAACCCTTCCTTACAAATGCCTGTACATCCTTCTTTCTATCAAACTCTTGCCCAATTTTAAGATCCAATCCATCTCTGAACTCGAAGATATTATTTTCGCCATTGTGAACAACCATTTGCGAGTTGTTCTCACCATCACCATACTTACGCTCTGCTGGCACATCAGAATCAACATTATTACTGCCACAAACAACTCCATCAACTACCACATTCATGGCACACCCACCATTTTCTCTTAACCCGCTTGTATGTTCACTATCAGAATCATCCGAATCCAAAAAATCTATTGTCTCCCCCTCTGGCGGATTACTCTCAACTCTACTTTTGTTATCTGGACCTACAATAACACAGTCATCATAATCTAATCTATTGTCTCCCCCTCTGGCGGATTACTCTCAACTCTACTTTTGTTATCTGGACCTACAATAACACAGTCATCATAATCTACAACACCTCGATCCTCACCTTCTTTAGCAATGCTTCCAAAAGCAGGAATTAGAGGCTCAATTTCGATTTCACAATCACACCTACCGATTCTATCTCCAGATACAGCAGTGGTCGAATTCCTCTTATGCGATCGAACAGATAACAAATAAGATGTTTGTCATTCATTATATATGTCGGCTTCCTATTTTCACAAATATTGGGCAAATAGCTTAACTTCAACTTCGTTGATCTCTGCGCATAACTCATCAATCAGTTGCTGGTATGTCAGACTAACCGGAGGACATAAGAAAAATACTCTCTGGTTTTCCTGAACTCTACCAACCCATTCAAATTCTCCATTTGGGTTTTTTCCCATTTACCATCATACAAAAAATAAATCAGTGTGATTTTCTCACCCGCCGTATCCATTACACCTGTAACAAAAACATAAAAAGAGGGGTAAATTCCGTGACCCAAAGCGACCGTGCGACCCTTGGACCCCTGCGACCCTTTCAACCCTTTGCAACCCTTGTACCCCTGCGACCCTTTCAACCCTTTGCAACCCTTGTACCCCTGCGACCCTTTCAACCCTTTGCAACCCTTTTAACCCTTTGCGACCCCTTTCCCCCGCGACCCCTTTACCTCTGCGACCCTTTGAACCCTTTGCGACCCCTTTCCCATCCGACCCTTGGACCCCTGCGACCCTTTGACCCTTTTCGACCCATTTACCCTTGGACCCCTGCGACGACCTTTGATCCCTTTGACCCCTCGATGAGACTCTGTGACCCAGTGCGACCGTACGACTCTGTGACCCACTCTGTCACCTTTGACATTGCAATAAACACAAGAGAAACACGAAAAACTCACTATACATACCTGGTTTTTCTGCGGAATGTGCTTAATTGCAAGCTTCTTTGTTGACAACAAAGGATTTCAACCTATTGGCAGCGAATCTGATGCCGATCGCAAGCTACTCTCGCCGAATCTGTTGTGATGTGGGGGAACAGTAATTTTCGCGCGAGAATTAGAGGTGCTCTAGAGGAGAGAGAAAAATTGTCGTCAAGGGTAATATGGGATTATCAATATTTTAAGGATAGATTTGACGTTGAAACTTTTTTTTTCAGCCAAAATTATTTTTGAAGCACTTTAGCCCTACAGGGATATTTTTGATAATCCCCTTCTAAATGTTATATTAAATCACCTCCCAACTAGCATCTAAATTTTTCTGAAAGTTGCTAATAACATATAAGCAAAGAGGAGAATATTAGGAAACCAATTAAAGTGGATATATAAACCAATGAATTTGGAATAATGTGGGTTTTCTTATAATATATACACACGTATATTTTTAAAAGAAATGTATGATATGATGATCTTCATAAGATACCCACTGGAAAAAAGGGCAATTAGGTCCTTACCTTTAACTTACTTTCGAAGTTATTTTATTTTATTTTATTAGTTTTTGTTTAGAGATTAATTTAGTTAATATATTTTTTAGTTGAACTGAGCATATCATTATATTAATGGCAATAGGGCTAATGCTGTACTTGTTTCGCAGGCTGATTAATTGTGGTTATTATTATCGCATCAAAGATCTATCATTTCTTTACTTTTTAAAAAAAAAATAATTATCAATAGTAATATTGCTTTGAAAACAAAGTACGAACCAAAAAAACTTAACTTTGACGAATATATATATATATATATATTTTAAATTAGCGTTACAACTTCAATCCAATCCAATTTAGTGTTGTTTCAACAAAAAAAATTGTATTAAAATGCTAACACTAATTCAAAGATATGGTAACACAAGTTTCCAACGTTTTTTCCCTAAAATATTGACAATAACAATAGTACTATAAAAAGGAGCAAAATCTTTAACTCTTTATTCTATAATAATTATTAATTATATATAATTGTTTCATCATATTTAGAGCGTTCGTCAATAAATATTACGAAGTACTTCTTGTGGTCCCTTGTGAGATATGGTGCGGTCCAAACATCGAATGCACAAGATCGAAACAATTTTCATATAGAGTACTTGAGACATGAAACAGATTTCTAGAGTGCTTTTCTAGAACACAAACCTCACAATGACCATTTTCCTTGGTGATAATAGAAAACAAAACATTTAAAACATTGTGATTTCTAGTCGAACATGCCAAAAATGCATTAGAATCATAAACAGAAATATCAAATAAATGAGCTGATTTTCCTTGTAAATTTGAACTCTCTAGATGATAGAGTCCATTTCTTTGTAATCTAGCTCCAAGAACCTCTTGTGTCTCATTTTCTTGCACCCACCACTTATTAGCATCGAATGATATGGTATTTTAGAGGTCTTCAGCTATCCTCCTAAAAGTAGATAATAGATTACTTGAGAATTACGGCACAAATAAGGTTTTGGTTGTTTTGTTAAATAATTTTAGAGAACTTGTACCCTTAATAGGCATCTTCTAACCATTAGCTATGACAAAATCACCATTAGCATGCTCTATGTTTTCTAAGATACTAAAGTCTTTTATCATGTGATTTGTGGCTCCCGAATTTATAATAATGATTCTTTAATCATGCTATATAATCATGCTTACTCTATATATAAAAAGAAGCAAAATCTTTGGCTCCTTATGCTACCACTTCAGCATAGATATTTTTAATTTAGTTTTTTATTTCAAAATTTAAAGCATTTTAAAATATATTAACTCATAAACTTTTTAAACATAGTTTTCAATCCTCTCTTTTAAATATCCACTACTCCACAAATTAATAAAAACATTATACACTTCAATTACTTTAAATATATAGTTAACTAAACGGTCCATAAGTTGTGTGCAGACAGAGATCAAATGAACAACAAAGTTGTAGACTTGAGGAAAGCGACTCCATTGTCTCTCTGGCTCAAGAAAGTTACACCATGTTTTTGCTTTCTCTAGTTCATGTTGTCCTGATGCGAGAGATGAAATGAACAAGGAAGTGATGCTCAATATGAGGAAAGAGAAAGGAACCACAAGCCAAAATCAGATTTGGGGTTCCACTAGCCGCAAAAGTTCGCTATCAGGCACCAAAGAAGACCATGTAAAAAGACATCGAATCAGAAGTAACTTAAGTGTTTGTCACCTCGAAGGACACATGTATCTCATGGTACTTTACATTGTGTCACTTCATTTATGTACCAATGCTTTACGAGTCATCTGCAACTTGAGACGAATCCTGCATCGTCCTTTGAACATTCCATTTATCTCAGGTCTGGGGTTTCAATATCGCAATAATAGACGTTTTTGCCTTCTTTGGTTCATGTTGTCCTGATGCGATTTGGTTGAATTACAGAAACTTGACATGAATGATGCCCAATCTGAGGAAAGAGGAAGGAACCATAAGACAAAATCAGATTTGGGGTTCCACTAGCCGCAAAAGTTCGCAATTAGACACAAAAATAGGCACCAAAAAAGACCATGTAAAAAGTCATCGAATCAGAAGTAACTTAAGCGTATGTTACCTCAATGGACACATGTATCTCTTGGTACTTAACGTTGTGTCACTTCATTTATGTACCAAGGCTTACAAGTCATTTGTAACTTGAGACGAATCCTGCATCGTCTTTTGAACATTCCATTTGCCTCAGGTCTGGGGTTTCAATACCGCGTTAATGTACGTTTCTACCTTCTTTGGTTCATATCGTCCTGATGCAATATGGTTGAATTGCAGAAAATTGACATGAATGATGCTCAATCTGAGGAAAGAGGAAGGAACCACAAGCCAAAATCAGATTTGGAGTTCCACTAGCCGCAAAAGGTGGCAATCAGGCACCAAAAAAGAAGCACCGAGGAAGACCATGTAAAAAGGCACGTTACATTTGCCTCAACCTCTCTTCTTTGGTGCATGTTTATATTATCACAGGATGAGGGAAGTCTTCCGATACCTTTGAACATTCCATCTACTTTATTTGAAGAAACGTTATTTAGATTTCATTTGACTCATTCACTTCTAGAAATCAACTCAAAAATTACAAACCTATAGACTAATGCAGTTCTTCTTCTGTTTATATCTCCACATTTCATCAATCTCACCAGTAAAAGTGTGTATCTTTTCCGGTGTTTATCGAGCTGAATTGTCACGTCATTTGTTTTCCTCGCCTGAAAACATGTAGTTTTACTTTTATTTCTTATTATATTTTACATTGTAGAATAAACATTGATAAAAAAATATCAGAAACAAAAAGATCCAATTTATCAATCAAATCATCCTAAAATCAACCATAATCACAAACAGAATTCATCTATATTTTAAATTATAGTGACAACCAAACATCATCCAAAAATAATGTAAAAAAGTATACATTAAGAATATATTGCATTCTCCTCCAATTAGCAAGTTAAATCAGATTATATTAGTGAACTAAATTTCCAAATTTGAATTAACAAGGTAAATGACAGAAAAAAACTTTCAATAAAAATGTCAACTAAAAATCTTCTCATTAACAATTTTATAAATTCTACAATAATTACTAATTATATCTATAATTGCTTCATCATAAAGATATATTCATCTGTTTATGTCCTACCCCACTACACAACACAAATTCTAAAATAATTACCACTATAAATTTTACAATAATTACCACTAAAATTTATAATAAACTCACCATAAAACCATTTCCAGTCGTTTAAACCATTAGCCACCATAAATCACCATCCACTATATAATAGGAACAACTAAATGACAATCTATAGAATTTCCAGATAAATAATTGCCATTTTCTCTTATATGAATCTCTTACAATAATATCAGTAAAACTCCAGTATGACTGAAACCATCATATCCCCATATTTAACTTTTAGTAACCTAACATTTGATCGTTGTTTACAGCGCGTTGTTGCTAGATTTTTCATTATTTGGGAAGCATGTAACACCAAAAAGGTGGTCAAATAATGTGGTTTGATTTTCTTCTCATTGATGCAAAGGTTGGTTTGTTTTCAAACACAATACACGTTTGTTATTGCCTATGTGTTGAACACGATATTGTTAGTTCTATTTTTTTTCCTAATTTTTTCCATAAGCATCTTTGATTCAAGGAAGTGTAAGTTACATCCTCTTTAACCCTTCAAGAAGTTTTTAAAAGACGGGCCTATTGTTGAATTTCAAGCTTTTGATGTCGTGAAGAGCAATAACACCTTCAATGCTAAGAAAATTTTCAGTTTCAAAACATATGGTGAGATAGCTGTTATGGTCAGTCAAAATTTGCTTCTTCCGGGGTTTTCACCTTTCTCACATTTAATTAATCTTTTAAAACATTCATCTATAAATGTTGTTTATCTGCAAAATAAATTTTTACTAATTAAATAACATTTGTTAGATGTTATTGGTCGTGTATGTGCTATCTAGGGGTGTCATTCGGGTCGACCCGGTCTGAGCCCAGTCCGAACCCGTGTTGGCCCGGTGAAAACGAGTTTGGGCCTGGGTTGGTCCGAATTTAAATGGGCCTAAATATTTTCGGTCCGTGGCCCGGCCCGACGGGCTTCAGACAGCTCACGGGCGGGCTTCGGGCCGACCCAAATTTAAAAAACCCTAACCTAACCTAACCTAAACCTAACACATAACACTCCACTTTACACAGACATTAGAATACCAAAAAAATTTTTGGTCGAAATCTAGAGAGGAACGGCGGTCAAGAAGAGAAAGGGCGTCAACGGAAGGGTTCACGGCGGCAAGAGAAGAAATACAAGCACTGTCCTTCCCTCGGTGCTTGTATTTCGGCAAGGGCAGAGATGCGGTTTGCAAGAGGAAAATGAGCGGAAAAGAGACTGAGGAAAATAGACGAGATGATGGGGAAGGAAAAAGATACAAGAAGCGGAGATCCATAAAGCAATGGATTTGCGTGGAAAATTAGAAAATTTTGGAGCACAACCATCTGTCATCTTGGCTACAAGCTTGAATTTCAAGTTTGTAAGAGGTAGTTAGTTTTTCGCTCTTCAATTTCATGGATTATGTTTTGTTTACAATTGGTTTTTAGCCATTTCTCTTATTTGTAAATGTATTTTAAATACTCTTTTTCATCCTTTATAGGTCACTTATATTTCATTAATTATGTTCTATTTACAATAGGTTTTGTGCCATTTTTCTGATAAGTATATGTTTTGTAAATATGTTATTTCACACTTTACAGGTCTCTTATATTTCATGGATTTTTTTATGTTTACAATCGGGTTTCAGTCATTTTCCTAATCTGTAAATGGTTTTAAAATATTTTTTTTCACCCTTTACATGTCACATATTTTTTGGATTATGTTCTGTTACAATTGGTTTTCTACCATTTTTTTATATGTATTTGTTTTGTAAATATCATTTTTTCACATTTTACAGGTCACTTATATTTAATGGATTATGTTCTGTTCACAATTGGTTTTCAGTCATTTTTTTATCGAAATATGGTTTTAAAATACTGTTTTTATCACCCTTTACAAATCAATTATATTTGAATGCTACATCCGTGACACGCTTTTATTTTGATGGTGAATCTTCTGCTTTAGTTGAATTCATTGAAAGGTAATTTATTTTTTTACTGTGTGTTTTTGTATTTCATGTCTAAATGTCCCAATATTTATGTCTATTGTATGTCTATAGTGCGCATTAAACATTTTATGTGACCATGGTTTTTGATAAAACAAAATGTAAATCAAATGTGTGAATGTATTTTAAATTTTTTTCATTTTCTTATTAAAGCATTATGTATATTAACCTTCTTACCAGGATCAAAGAATGCTTTGATGATGGAGTTCGCAATCAACAAAAAATCAACAATGTTGTTAAGCTCGAAACAATATCTATTTTGGATTTAAATGAATATATAACAAACTATGAGAATAAGGTAAATTTCTAAAGGTTTAATATTATATTTTTTGAAATTATTATTTGATCTATTCATGTCTCAAGAATGTTTAAAAACACATGAAGCGGATTCTACTGCCATGATTAAGTAATTGACGTGCTAATTAACAATGGGTGGACCTACATTGCATGTGGAAAGTGCCAAGGAAAATTAAAAAAACAACCGATTCTTTGTGTTGCAACTATTTCTATAACACAAACACGGTTGGGGTCACAAGGTTTGTCAAGATTAATTATTTTCGCTTGGCACTTCTTTGGTTACACTACAGTCAACTATTTGTTTACCTCAAACTAATTTCTTTATGATGTGTAATCTAGGTTCGATTTAGTCATTGAAGATGGTGCAAAAATTGCACATTTTGTAGCCTCTGATCGTGAGATCACCAGAGTGACAAACAAAAAGGCTGCTGAACTCATTGAAACTCAAGTATGGTGTTATTATCTTTAACGAATTTAAATTTTTATGTAGCTTGTTTTCTCACTAAAACTTTTATTCTAAAACAGGTTGAAGGATGTGACGTTGTTCTCCAATATTTAAAGGACATCACTGGGAAGAGTTATACGTCCCAAATATAAGTGACCTCCTACAATTTCACATCTAATCACCAATCTTTTACGATTACGTGTATTTTCTCATCAAAATTTAGTCATAAAAGGTCTGAAATCACCATAGGTATGTTTCTTTAGCTTTTATGGTTAATTTGTATGTGTTATATTATTTTTTAAAATAATTTGTTTTTGTTTTCTACAGATCGGTCCTACAATTGATAACACACTAAATGACATGGAAGATATATTGGATGCTAATTTAATCATTAAGAAAGCATATCATGGAAAGAGAATGTGCATAATTTAGTTTCATGAATGTGAAGTTGCACTTTTATTTCTGTTTTAGTTGAACACTTTTATGAATTTTTTTATTATGTGTCTTATGATCTAACTATATTTTAACATGTTTAAGGCAACTGAAATCATGTGATTGTTGAGTTTTCCCCCATTTTCCAGTTTGTTTATTCATTAGATTTTAGTTTTATCCTCATAATTTTACTAATTAAATACCATTGTCCATTAAAAACATGTTATTGAAAATTACACCAACATGCCAAACAAATAAACATTTGAATGTGTAGTTCAAATACATGTATGGTATTAAGTTCTCAACTCATTTTTCGATGTTGTTGGAGGATTGGATACGTTTGTTATCCAACAATACCCCGCAAAACAGACAGAAACTATTGCAATTTATTCCCAAAACAAAAAAAAACTACATCCCACAACCTATATAATTTGCAACTATCAATAACCATTTGCTTTTAGAGGAATCTTTAACATATATTGATTCATGATAATAATATATTTTTTTACTGCACAATATTCTAATTTTTGGGAAACAAAGTTAAGTTTTCAAGTTTAATCTGTAACCCTTTAAGCAAAGTAACAAATCTATTTGGCTAACCACTCTTTAAAAAGAATTCTTACAAACTGAGCACATACAATTCAAAGGAATTGCAATTTTAGCCATAACCGTAAATCCACAAAGTAAATCATACTCCCATAACCACTAATTTTGAAACCCTAACTAGTCGCCTTTCGAACAAGAATATCAAGGCACTCGGCAGTTTCGTCCTTGAAACAAATTGGAGACGATGTACCAAAACCTCAACCGACCGAAACCACAACGCTAAAGGAACCTAAATAACTCCTTACGAACCTGATGGTGCGAACGAAACCCACTGGCCATCTTCGATACCATCTGCCTTGAGGTTAACCTAAACCTAAGTCGGCTAAAAACGAAAATCATACCTTTGTAGTCGATTAGCAGACCGATCTTTGTATCTCGCTTTGGTCAGTTTGCCGGTCGGAAACTACAGGTCGACCGTGTCTCCTTTTTTTGCAAGCTGACTATTGTATGCTGGAAATCACAGATCGGAAATTTCAATTCTTCGGGCTCTCCTTTAGTTTCAAGCCGATTATTTACCGCCAGTAATTTCTGGCCGAAAATTTCCGACTGAGTTTTCTCTTCTCTTTGTATCTGGCTTTGGTGAGTTGTTGGAAAGACAGAGGCACAAATTGGGCCTGGTCATTTCCAGTTTCTGTTCGGATATAACAGGTACTGATTATTCGGGTTTTAAAAAACAATAACCAAACAATAACTGAATTTAATTTTTCAGTTTGGTTCGGTTGTATAACGGTTCGGTTCGGTTATATCAACAAAATATTGTAACCAAAGTAAAACCCGAACTCTAATTTGTTCGGTTATTATTCGATTATTTTGATTCTACCAAATATATTATCATATAAAATATTATTCGGAATATTTCAGTTAATTCATATATTTTAAAAATATAATATAACATATTATTATCTAAATTTGATATTTAAATTTATTATTAATTATTGTAGATAAATATTTATTTGATAAATATCATTTATCTATATATTTTTATATTTTTATATAACCAATCGGTTATCCACGGTTATTCGGTTAATAAACGAACCGAACCGAATATATTCGTTTTTTAACTTTCATATTTGATCGGTTATTTTATGTACATCCAAACCGAACCGAATAACCATAATTCGGTTTGGTTTGGTTCGATTTTATATAACCGAACCGAAATATCCACCCCTAGCACAAATGATTGAGGTCATATGTTATTTGTTATTAATTTTTTTTGTATTATTATTTTTACATGGTTTTGCCTTTTTTTATTGTCTATTATATATAGTTTTTTGTATTATTAATCTATTATTATTTATACATGGTTTTGTCTAATTATATTTTGATCAATCAATTATACTAATGTTTTTTAGAATTTATTATAAACTAATTTTTTACGATATATGAAATAGTATTTATTTATTATACTAATTTTTTACGATATATGAAATAGTATTTTCATTTATAATTCAGTTTATTAATTTTAACAATACACCACATTATGTATATTACCTCTTTTCATTGTTGTTTACATTTTTTAAAAAGTGAACATTATCTTAAATTTCCTATTTATTTATAAATCTTGACTACAAAATATGATTATCTCGTTGTATAGATTATCTTTTCAGACCTTTCATCAATATGCGAAAGCCTCAGCATCATAAGTTAATAAAAAATGTACTACTTAGAAAACACACAAATATTTCCCCATAAATGGCATATGCATTTGAAGTCTACTTTTTTAAAAAATTGTTTCATCCTTATTCGTATTCAATATTATGCAATAATCATATTCATTTTCGTCCTCTACAGCTGAAAATAGACTTTGGTTTTTCACAAAATATGCATGTTGTATGGAGGAAATACAATATAATAATGCTATCATTTGAGAGAAAAATATTCGAAAAGGACTCTCTACATGATGAAAAACACTTTCATATTTCACTTGCATTTATATACCTTTATAGTTGAGTTATTATGCTAGTTTTACTCATCTTGTGCATTATATATAGCACAAAGTTGTAAAGCTGCACGTTTTTTTAAAAAAATCCCTTATGTTGGAGAAGAAATCATTACGTAGAAGATGAAGCACGTTCACGATATACACGAATTTTTCATTACAATAGATATATCTTGTTTTATGAAACCATTAAATATTAATTTAAACTTTATTAATATATAATGATCGTTAAGAAAATATATATTTCATGGTCTTATTGTAATCTCTATTGTTTAAAAATCTAAAAGCACTTATAAATACAACACCTTTTATTGGAGTTTTGTTTTATAAAATTAAATTCTGATAGCTACAAAATATTTTAAACCTTTTTGTCCATATTTTAAAGAGCAATAGACATCCGTTGCGATTATCAACGGATGCCCATTGGCATATTTAAAATTTCGAGGTTATCATTGGAATAATTCAACGTTGTTTTTCAACGGGCGTCCGTTGATATTATCAATGAGCATCCATTGAAAATACCAACGGGTGGCCGTTGTAAAATTCACTATTTATTGCTCAAAATCGATCCTTTTACCATCTAGCCATCAACACGAAATATATTTTCAAACAATACTGTCTTCTTCAAATAGTGATATATATGGATCGATAGAGTGGATGTATAGAAGAAAATATCCCGTAACCGAGGAAGTTACTCAAGAATTCTTACACGGATTGGAATAGTTAATGAGTTTTGCGTCGATGCAACCTTTGTGTCAAGAACACATGACAATATTATGTCCCTACAAAAGATGTAAAAACATGAAATATCGAAGTCAATAAATTGTTTGTAAACAAATTTACAAGGTGGGTTTCGTAGAGAATTATGAAATTTGGTTATTTCACGGAGAAAAGTGTGGCGTTAGATATATTGTGCAAGAAACACAAGAAATAGAAAGAAATGAAGAAGTTTTTTATGAAGCATCGAAGATCAATCCATATGTGAAAATGGTGTTAGATGCTTTTTCTAGATTTGTTGAGCAACCGCATGAAGAGATGCCGAAAAATGAGACATGTCGATTTTTCAACCTATTGGATTCTGCGAAACAACCTATATATGAAGATTGTCTTGAATGTTAGTCTTGTTTATCTCTGTTATCAAGATTGATGAGTATAAAAAAAGACTACTATGATGTTGAAAATTGTATGGATTCATTTTGATGAGTATAAAAAAAGACTACTATGATGTTGAAAATTGTATGGATTCATTTTGCAAAACCATGCGTGAATATTTACTGGAAAATAATCATGCTCGTGAGACATATTACGAAACAAAGAATATTTTAAAATATTTGGAAATACCACGTGAGAAAATTGATATTTATAAAAAATATGCATGTTGTTTTGGGGAAATTATAAAGACTTGTTGGAATATAAATTTTACAGTACAAGCAGATTTTGTCCAAAGAAACCATCTTCACAAAAATATGCACCGTACAAAAAATGTCTATATGCCAATAGCAAACAATTTGAGAAGGTTATATGAATCAAAAAAACTGTTGCGGCAATGAGATAGCATGCAGAACACTTGACGGGGAAGGGATAATGCAACATCCATCGGATGGTAAGGCTTGGAAATATTTCAATGAAATATTTCCTGAGTTCGCGTATGAAACGAGAAATGTTTATCTTTTCCTATGCACGGATGGTTTTATTCCATATGGACAATCTAGAAGTCAATATTCTCTATGGCCCGTGATTTTGTCTTCGTATAATTTGTCTCCCGATATGTGTCTAAAAAGAGAAGTTATGTTTTTGATTCCAGGACCAGAACATTCGAAGAAAAGTTTCGATTTTTTTTGTAGTCATTAATTCATGAATTAAGATATTTATAGAATAATGGAATTCTTGCTTATGACTTGAGTACGATGCAAACTTTCACATTGAAAGCGGTCTTATTGAAGACAATTAGCAATTTTCTTGCCTATGGAATATTATTGGCATGGAGCGTGCACGAGAGGTTGGCATATCCATATTATATGGAAAATACAAATTTTTCGACTAGTACATGAGAAAAAACCATATTGGTTTGATTGTCATAGAAGATTTCTTCCCCGTGGACATACATCCAGAAAAGATAAAAAAAACATTTTCGAAAGAATGTGGTACAAAAAGAAGAGGCATCGTGAATGCAAACCGGAACGTAAATCCTTTACGAACAATTAAACACGATGGGAGATTTATAAGAATCGATAAAATGCGGTGAAAATCGTGGGCATCGAAAATCACTGATATTGCGTCATAATTTGGATATTATGCATATCGAAAAGAACTTTTTCGATAACATCATCAACAGTGTTTTGAATGTGACAGAGAAAACGAAGGATAATTTACAATCAAGAAAATATTTGAAGATAATATGTCAAAGACCTGAGTTGGAGTTACGAGATGGAAGGGTACCTATCCTAATATTCAAATCGTCTGGGTCAGTAAAAACTGCATTATTAAGGTGGTTAAAAGAAGACGTTAAATTTCCAGATGGTTATGTATCGGATATTACTCGGTGTTTGGATATTGTGGGTTCAAAGCTGATCGGGTTGAAAACTCACGATTGTCACGTTTTCATGCAGTGACTCATTCTAATTGCATTTTCCAAGCTCTTACCACGAAACGTTCACGATGTGCTATGGGAAATTAGCATATGTTTCAGACATATATGTTCAAGAAATTTAAAAAGGGATGACTTGGAATTAATGAAAAACAATATCTCTGAAGTATTATGCTCATTGGAAAAAAAATTTCTACCTTCCTTCTTCGATGTCATGGAACATTTGCAATACATTTTAGTAGATGAGGCAATACTCGGTGGGTCAGTTCAATTCAGATGGATGTCTTTTTTCGAAATATTATTCTTTCATAAAAAACAAAATATAAAGCATCGGTTGAAGGATCTATTGTTAAACAATACTTATCATATATTTCAGCATATTTTATTTCGAGTTGCATATTCCGACGAAACAAATATGCTCAGTAGAAGATCACACAAATTATCTAATATGAATATAATCTTCAATTTAGCGAAATTCCTTAGATATTTAAACCGATTGGACGTACACGAGGGAAATATGAAGAATATTGGCTAACACCAGAGGAGTATAATCACGTCTACATATATATATATATATATATATATTACTAAATTGTCAAGAGCTATTACCTCTCGAAAGGTACAAAATGATGAAAAATCAATCTTTTAACTTGAATATATATATTTATAATATATATATATATGCTAACGTATTTTCATTATTACATGATATTTGATGAAAATGTAATGGGTATATATCCTCATCTAAATGCAAATGAACTCACAAAAATGTGATGCTTTCCAAGTTAAAAAAATTAACCTAAACTACTCGCAAGTGCACGACACGTGTGTAGTAATCTAGGTGTCGATCCCACATGGACTACGAAACACAAAATAAACTCAAACTAGAATCAAACTTGCTACGAACAAAATCTTGGTTTTAAAATGAAGTAATGAAAAGCAAACTAATGAGTTCTTGACAATGAAACAAACGTTCTAAGATACGGTTTCACCATAAACCTTCCGAAACCTATAATCAATCTATGTAATCATGCATTCCCAATTAATTTGTCTAAGGCGGACGATCCTAATGTAATTCCTACCCTCTTCAAGGTATAGATACATGATCTAATCAAGTTATCCCCTACTTTCATGACTGATACCTTAAACTAAACCCATACAATCTATAATTCATCCGATTAACCCTCAACAGTTACTACTCTACTTTCGTGACCTAGTCTCGGTTATCCATCTCTCATGGATCGGTCGGGTCTATTTTCCCTTCATCCTTGCCCTTTTTCAACTCTATGTAAGTTCTCTCAATCTCAGGGTCGATTCGAAGTAAGCTCGAAGTACCTTGAGATCTGGGCATACACCAACAAAGGACAAGCAAACGGAATTAGGTAGAAAGAACAAAAAGAAAAGAAAACAAAAACAAGAATAACTCTAAGTCCGAATCTAACACATGTTGAAAAATAGTCCCCAGCAAGAGCGCCAAAAACTTGATGCGCCCCAAGTTAAAAAAATTAACCTAAACTACCCGCAAGTGCACAACACATGTGTAGTACTCTAGGCAATCCCACAGGGACGATGCAAAACAAACTTAACTCAAACTAGAAATCAAATTTGCTACGAACGAATATTAGTTTTAAGATGAAATAATGGAAAGCAATAAACTAGGAGTTCTTGGCAATGAGACAAACATTCTAGGATATGGTTTCACCATAAAGCTTGTAAAACCAACAATCAATCTTTCTAATCATGCATTCCCAATCAAGTTATCTAAGGTGGACGATCCTAATGTATTTCTACCCTCTCTCGAGGCATAGAAATGTGATCTAATCAAGTTATCTCCTACTTTCGTGGCTGATACCTTAAACTAAATACATACGTTCTATGATTCATCGGACTAATCCTCAATCGTTATTACTCTACTTTCATGACCTAGTCTTGGTTGTTCTAAGCCTGATCATCCATGATTAGAATTCTTCTTTTCGTCCTTCTCCTAAGTTCCTAAAATATGCATCTACTTGGCCTTTGTAAATACAAGACGATTAACCACTCAGATAAAGAATAGATAAATAAAATGAGAATTGCAATCATAGCTAAATCAAAAGAGGTTCCGGGATAGCCATGGGCTAATCCCTTCTCCTAGAACAAAAAAACTACTCATTCATGAGTTTGAAATCAAACAACACAAATGAAATAGATAGTATAAGGAGCATAGAAATCAAACAAAGCGTAGTCCCGATTCGACCTTCCATCTCCTTGCGTGTCTCCTTCAAGAGTGCTCTCAAACTGATGAATAATCCCTTATCCTAGAACAAAACAACTACTCAGTCATTAGTTCAAAATCAAACAACACAAATAAAATAGAATGTCTAAGGAGCATAGAAATCAAACGAAGGGTAGTCCTGATTCGATCTTCCAGTCTCCTTGTGTGTCTCCTATGCCAAGAGTGCTCTCTAAACCTTGAATAATGTATGTCCTCTGCTCTCTACGTTCTTTTTTAAATTGATGGTTGTTCAAACTTGAATCCGAGCGGCATTCCAATCCTCATAACTTTCGCTTGGTAAATTCTCTCCATGCCTGACCGTGCTCAATAGCAAGCCCGACCGTGCTGCACTCTCCATATGGGTGATCGACCGAGCATTTGAGTTGCCCAGGCCGTGCAACACTTACGAGGTGCTTTCTGGTGAATAAGCCTGGTCGTGCATTGTCAGTTGCCCGGTCGTGCATTGTCATGAACTGCTCGGCTGATATGATCCTGGACAACATCGAGGACGCAACTCGAGTCGTGGCCAATGAAGAGGACGCGACCTGTATTGCTAAAGAGGACACAACCCGTATAGTTGAGGAGGACACGACCTACATGGTTGAAGAGGACGTGGCCTGCATTGTTGAGGAGGACACGACCCGCGCTGCAAGGGTCGCGACCTGCGCCGCAGAAGAAGCGACCCGAGATGAACCGAAGGGACGGAAGGTGGATGCAACCCGAAAGAAGGACGTTGGCCCAATGACCCATGCTAGGCTAGAGAGGAGGAAGCCTTGACCCTACCAGCAGGTCCCGTGACCCGAGCTAAAGCTAAGAAGCTCAAGGAAGTGATCATCGGGGTTCTCACGGCCATCCAAATTCAAGGTGAGTACTCGAGTGTTCCAGAGATTTCTAACATCTGCGTCATACTTCAAGCCGAAGCACAACTCGCAACGATTGACAATTAGAGTAAGTATTTCGCGTGTACTCTTTTCCCTTCGTTGGTTTTGTCCCATGGGGTTTCCCAACGACGGGTTTTTAACAAGGTCGCAACTCATTTCCGCGACCTAATTGTTGATCCGAGGCTTCAAGACGAGTACACGTATCGAAGACCTATTTTACGATTATGTTTTATTTTTTTGAATTTTGGATATTTTTAGGCCATTTAATTGGAGCCTTGCATGGCTACTAAGAATTTATTACTCATTAAAGCCTTGCATGGCTATCTTTGAATACATATGGCCGACCATGTTGATGGTGAAGAACAACTTTGAACTTTGATTTTTAATCTTAAATTTTTCTATGAAGAATTCATCTTGTTGGTGTGTAATATCCACCAAACCGTTGGTGAGTAATATCTAACAAATCGTTCGTTCTTCGTAGATGTGTAATATCCTCGAAGAAGAGCCGGTGAATCGAGAGTTTTTTCGCAACTCTCGTGTGACCATTCGCCCCACCCACCTTGTGCGAGGAGTCTTGTGACTCGGATGCAGCAAGGACTATCCTTCAAACTTCCGTCTAGAGCACCGTTTCAGCGAGGATCGCATCGTCGACAGTGCTCCTGATGTTGGTTTGCTCCCCGGTCATGCTGCTTCAGCTGCTCGGCCGTGCTATTCTCCTCACTTCAACTCGATCGTGCTTGTTGACCTTCTTGGTCGTGCTACTTTAAAATGGTTGATCGGTCACACTTGGAATGATGCCCGACCGAGTATGCCTATGCCTGACCAAGTTCACATCTTGCCCATTCCGTGTCCGTTTCCGCTCGGTTGTTCCGTTGTGATACTCGATGCTCGTACTTTATCCCGTGTATGTTCTTTAGCTCCGAAATGAACCAAATACACATTAAAACCTTTAAGAACATGAAAACACGAAAACAAGTAAAACGGATACAAAATCACACGTAAACATCACAAGTAGGGGGCAATCCGAGTTTTGGGGCGGGTTCCTCGGGTTCGATCCGAATTCGGATTCCTCGGGTCATAAAAAATTGAACCCATTTGGTTTTCGGTCTGGGTTCCTCGGGTTTCGATCTGGGTTCGGGTTATTCGTGTTTTGAAACATTGAACCCAAAAAACCCGAATTGTATTTCGATTATTTAGATATTTTGCATAATTCAGGTTATTCGGATTTTTTGGGTTATTTAGATATGGGTAATTCGGGTTTTATAACGAGTTTTATGGGTTTTATGGGTTCTTTGTGAATTTTTGGGATAATTCCAAATTTAACATACAAAAAATTCAAAAAAATACAAAGTCAAAATCCATAAACAATACCATGTAAAAACATTTAGGGAAATTTTTTAGGAGGCGCCGACGACGTGTGTTTGAGTGAGAGAGAGGATGTGCATTAAGTTTAGGGTTTTTTTCTTTTATTTTGAATATTTTTCGGGTTGTTTGGGTTCCTCAGGTTATCCCGAACCCGAACCGACCTGAACCAAAATGGGTTTTTGATATTGAACCCATATGGGTTTTCTATATAACCCATATATCTCATGGATTGGGTTATTCGGTCCGGTTTGGCCTAAGTCGGTCCGGGTGACCCGAAACGCCCACCCCTAACCACAAGTATCATCATAAAAGTCTCTAAAATCATGTGAGAAACGTGTACGAAAATGAGATGATCAAACTCTCCCATACTTGAATGTTTACTTGTTTCTTAGCAAACGTAAACGTGGAACATGTGGAAGATACAAAAAAAACGAGAATTCCCCTTTCCCTAGAAACACCGCTAAAGCAAACCTAATCGATCAACTAGCAAGTCAAAAGCAATTTCGGCCTAGTAATTTTTCAGTGTTGATCCTAGGTTCACCATGGCTACTCATGGGAAAGCAAATCAAAGACAAACGAAGCAAGACTTCAGACAAATGCGAAACATAAAAGAGGATAGTTGTTTTATTTACGAACTTCTTTGTTTCTTTATTCCATGTTTTCATTTTTTATGTTATGCGGACACACTACGTTTCTAAGACATCGGATTTGAAGGGATCCAACCTCTACTTAGACCCAAGCTACCGATGACGGTATACTCTTGCATCTCATTCAAGAGAGCAGCCGAGTAGATGGCGTTTTTATGTATCGTGCCCTTAGGACGTAGAAAGATGCTCGCCAACCCACCACTTAGACCTGAACCATCGAAAAAGTATCAAGGTCGATGCACTCTATTGATTTTAGATCATGCTTTGAGGCATTATTCCTATCGATAGTGGAGTGTTAGTGTGCGCTCTTATTCTGCAAAACAAGCTTATTACATATGATCTAATTATCCTCGTGAAAAAGAATAAAGCATCATCTACATGAAGTATAATCATACGGATGGAGAGAATAAACAAGAAACTAGCCTAACAGCCTCGTCTAAACCTCCCACAAGCAACACTAGGATTCCCAAAGAATTACGACCTCTTCGCTTTTCAGTCGACTAATAAGCTCTAACACTTAGGAAAAACCTAAACTCTAACATTCAAGATATCACAGAAAAGGCCAGCTCCTTAAGCATCCTAGTTTCAGGGTTCTTCTCAAAACGTGACACCAGACAAGTGCCTGGGATGACTTTGACTCATAAAAACAATAATCAATTTAAAAACTTAACTATGAACTATGAAATCAAAGATAAAAAATAAACGAAAATGAAACAAATCACCTGACAAACGTGAGCTGCTTCCCCAGACTTGAATTTAATGGTGTCCTCGATGTGATGCTCCGATGGAGGTAAGAGAAATGAAGTCACGTTTGTAGTTCTTGTTTTTTTATGTTTGTTGTGTAGATAAACCAAGTCCGAAACTTAAAAACTACTAAAAAGAGAAAACAAAGTGTTGTGTTGCCTCCCAGAAGGTGCTTGTTGAACGTTGTTAAGCTTGACGTCTCTATACCTCATGCATTTGCGATGGGTGAATCGAATAGAGAAATGGAATTTCCACTTTTTATCGGTTGAGCGGCTTGGTAGAGCTTTAGCCGCTGTCCATTTGCTTTGAACGTTCCACTCGTCTCACTCCACAGTTCTACTGCTCCATATGAAAATACTTCTCGTACCTGAAAAGGACCAAACCAACGAGATCGTAGTTTGCCCAGGAAAAGCTTCAGACGAGAGTTAAAAGTAGAACAAAGTCACATGGCTGAAAGTCATGAGGGATTATCTTCATGTCGTGCCATCCCTTAGCGCGGTTGTCATTCGCATTGTGAACTATTTTCATTGCTCCTTTCTTTGACATGACATGCATGGGCTCACCCATTCGCTGCTCGAGGTAGGATAAATGATATCTGCATCAAAACGTTTTAGGATCTCTTTTTCCATTACCTCTTTCGAATTCGGGTTCAGCCTCCTTTGAGCTTCGATGGAGAGTTTGAGGCTGTCCTCTGTAAGCATTCCGTGCATACATAATGAAGGGCTTACTCTCCTGCGCTTCTTTAGACAAGTTGGTGGCTTTCGCATCTCATCTACGCTCAAGTTAGCATTCATAATAACAGGGTACATTTTATCGCATTCAATGTACTCATACCAAAGAGAAGAAGGAAGAGGTTCGAGCTCAAGTCTAGATGCTTTCTCCACGGTGAAATCAGTATGTGTTTCGCGTGGAGTCTCCTTTTGTGGGGCATATTGTAGTGCCTCAATGGCACTCATGAATTTTATGTAGAGTTTGGCTTCTTTTTCCGTGAGTCTTGCGTCCCTGCAAACCTTCTTCAAGAATCTCTTAAGAAGGTCAGAGACACTTACCTGATCAAGCGTGCCATTCACCGAGTCTTCCAACAAGTCAACTCTAAAACAAGACTCCTTGAAAGAGGTTCCGTTTATAGGGCTGGACAAATTGAACTCTATCTTCTCATTTTTGACACGTAAGCAGAGCTTCCCTTGTTGTATGTCTATCATGGCACCTGCGGAAGCTAATAGGCACCTAGCATCTTCTTTTATGTCAAGTACAACAAAATCAGCCCTGGTGGGGATTTTCAACAATACCCACCGAATATCTTACCGAACGATCCGTGAGAGTTAGAGATATCTTGATAGGCTTTAGTTTTCCGAAGTTCATCCGCTTGTAGACCAAATATGGTATGAGGCTCACACTTGCTCCTAAATCGCACAAGGCCTTGTCAATATCGATGTCCCCTATAGTGCATGGGATGGAAAAGCTTTTGGGGTCCTTCAACTTTAGGGACAGCTTGTTTTGAAGAATGGCGCTGCATTCTTCAGTGAGTACTACGATTTCGCTCTCTTCAATACACCTCTTGTTGGAAAGAACCTCCTTAAGGAATTTGCGTGATTAGGCATTTGTTGGAGGGCTTCCACAAATGGAATGTTGATGTCGAGCTTCTTGAGAACTTCTAGAAATCTGCCTACTCTCTCTTCATTCTTGTTGCTTACCAACCGTTGAGGAAACGATATAGGAGGTTCCTACGCCGGTGGAGCAACATACAGTTTTTCCAGATTTGGTTCAACCATTTCCATGATCGCGATGATACCTTTGCTTTTATCCACTCACATTCCATCAACTTTCTCTTTGCTCTTTGGAGGGCGGGTTCTCAGTCACATCCTCGCTGCACAAGGTTATAGCGTTCACGTACTCTCTCGGGTTTAGATCGGGTTTTCCGGGTAGCATTCCGAGGTTCCGAGAGGATGAAGCAGCTTGTTGCACTATGGAGTTCTCTAGCATATTCAAATGCTTGCTCAGGGATTCCATCTCAGTCTAGAGCTCATTAACCGCTGCCCCCACATCCGCATTGAATTTGGCTTGATTCGATTGTTGTTGCCTTTGTTCCCTGATGAATTCAAGCATCACCGCCTCAAGGCTTGATGAAGGAGCTTGGGGAGGTTGCAGAACTTGCCGGAATTGTTGGGTGTCTTGTTGGTACGACTGCGGTTTTTGTTAAAATCTCGAATACTTAACCGGTTGAGTCGTTCGGTACGAGAAGTTCAGATGGTTCCTCCAATTCTGGTTGTAGATGTTCCTAAATTTCGTTCCAACTGCTGGATGTAATTCATTTTTTCCATGTTTTCTTGAACCGTGCATTGATAAGCTACATGCTCCGTATATCCACAATTCACACAGTACATGGCATTCGCTACATTGCCCATCGCCCTATTGTGATTTACCTCATATAGACCTCTTGTCGTGTTCGGCGTACTCCTCGGTGTGGACCACATGGTTTGGTTCATGGCAAGATTATCGATCAGCTCGCATGCCTCCTCTACACTTAGATCCATAAATGATCCTCTTGCAGTGTTATCCAACGTCGTTCTGTGCTCATTCGTGATCCCATTGTAGAAGGTTTAGATCTCGTACCACTTCTCTAGACCATGATGTGGATACATTTGCAAAAGATCTTTAAATCTTCCCCACTCTTCAAATCATGTTTTCCCCTCTCTATATCTAAACATTATGATTTCTCCCCTCATCTGAATCGTCTTGCTGGGAAGGAAGAACCGTGATAGGAATAATGTCAAGAGTCGGTCCCAAGTAGTGATCGAACCAGCGGGAAACGATTGTAGCCATGTTTTCGCTCGTCTCCCAATTGAGAAAGGAAAGAGACACAGCAAAATCGCATCCTCTGAGACTCAATGTATCTTGAAGTGCTAGAAAGCTCTAGAAAGTCTCTAAGGTGATGATGGGGGTCTTCGTGATTTCCAACCATGAATTGCTTCTGATAAAGCATGTTGATCATCATAGGCTTGATCTCAAATTTCTCTCTAGCAACAGCAGGCGTCCTTATGGTAGTTTGGACGTTGCTAATGTTTGGTATCACGTAATCTCGGAGTCGGTTTGGTGGAGGAGCATGTGGTTTTCGCGGGTGAGGTGCGAGTCGTTGTTGCTGTAACTGTCTCATATTACCAATGGGTAATTGGGGCCGTCAATGACCGTCCAACATATTGTTTTGGCTATCCATCTCTCTTGGATCGGTCGGGTCTACTCTCCCTTCACCCTTGCCCTTTTTCAACTCTATGTAAGTTATCTCGATCTTAGGGTCGATTCGAAGTAAGCTCGAAGTACCTTGAGTTCTGGGCATACACCCACAAAGGACAAGCAAAAGAAATTAGGTAGAAAGAACAAAAAGAAAAGAAAAGAAAAACAAGAATGACTCTAAGTCCGAATCTAAGACGTGTTGACAAATATTCCCCGAAAACGGTGCCAAAAACTTGATGCGTTCCAAGTTAAACAATTTAACCTAAACTACCCGCAAGTGCACAACACATGTGTAGTACTCTAGGTGTCGATCCTACAGGGACTATGCAACACAAACTTAACTCAAACTAGAATCAAATTTTCTACGAACGAATATTGGTTTTAAGATGAAGTATCGAAAAGCAATAAACTACGAGTTCTTGGCAATGAGACAAACGTTCTAGGATACGGTTTCACCATAAAGATTCTGAAACCAACAATCAATCTTTCTAATCATGCATTCCCAATCAAGTTATCTAAGGTGGACGATCCTAATGTAATTCCTACCCTCTCTCGAGGCATAGAAATGTGATCTAATCAAGTTATCTCCTACTTTTGTGGCTAATACCTTAAAATAAACCCTTACATTCTATGATTCATACGATTAACTCTCAACTGTTACTACTCTATTTTCATGACCTAGTCTAAGTTATTCTAAGCCTAATCATCTAGGATTAGATTTCTCCTGTCGGTCCTTCTCCTAATCCCTAACATATGCATCGACTTGGCCTTCCTAAATACAAGACGATTCAACACTCAGACAAAAAGAATAGATAAACAAAACGGGAATTTGCATCCATAGATAAATCGAAAGAGATTCTGGGATAGCCATGGGCTAATCCCTTCTCCTACAACAAAATAACTACTCAGTCATGAGTTCGAAATTAAACAACATAAACGAAATATAATGTTTAAGGATCATAAAAATCAAACGAATCGTAGTCCCGATTCGGTCTTCTAGTCTCTTTGTGTGTCTTCTGTGCCAAGAGTGCTCTATAAACCTTGAATAATGTCTTTCCTCTGCTTTGTACGTTCTTTTTTTTTTAAATTGATGGTTGATCAAACTTGAATCTGAGTGTGTGCCAATCCCCATAACTTTCGCTTGGTTAGTTCTCTCCATTCTCGACCGTGCTTAACAGCAAGCCCGACCGTGGTGCACTCTTCATAGTGGGTGATTGATCGGACATCAGAGTTGCCCGGACCGTGCAACACTTATGGGGTGCTTTCTGGTGAATAAGCTCGATCGTGCATTGTTAGTTGCTCGGTCGTGCATGTGGTTCTTCACTTCAGCCCGTATGTGCATCATGAAATGCTAGGTTGTGCTCCTGGTGTTGGTTTGCTGCCCGACCGTGCTGCTTCAGCTGCTCGGCCGTGCTATTCTCCTCACTTCAGCTCGGTCGTGCTTGTTGAACTGCTCGGGCGTGCTATTCTCCTCACTTCAGCTCGGTCGTGCTTGTTGAACTGCTCGGCCGTGCTACTTCAGAATGGTTGATCGGTCAGGCTTGGAATGATGCCCGGCCGTGTGTGCCTATGCCGGGCCAAGGTCACATCTTGCCCATTCCTTGTCTGTTTCTAATCATGTTTTCTCTGTTGTGATCCTCGATGCTCGCACTTTATCCCGTGTATGTTCTTTAGCTCTAAAATGAATCAAATATGCATTAAAACCTGTAAGAACATAAAAACACGGAAAACAAGTAAAACGGATACAAAATCACACGTAAACATCGTAACTATCATTATAAACATCTCTAAAATCATGCGAGAAATGTGTATGAAAATGAGGTGATCAAAATGAAAGTTCAACATTATGGCTCCTGGTTTAGAGATTATATAAATAAACATATATGTCGTATATATATATATATATATATATGTTATAAAATATTCATTTGTTTTTTTCTTGTATAGGTCAAAGGTTTCGATGAGAGACATCCTACCTAGTTAAAACATTTGGCTAATGGTCCTAAAAGAAATTCTTTTGTATTGGCCAATTTTGTTTACTCGTGGATACACATTTCACACTAACGAATACGAAAAACATAAAAGCACATACAATTACGGCGTTTGTATTAATAGTGAAATAGAGGGTGATAATTTCTACGGTATTTTGCACCAAGTTCTACAGGTAGAATATCTCGATCTCATTGGATTGAAGGTAATACTTTTTAAACGTAAATGGTTGGACCCAACCGTAGGAATTGGTACACGAAAAAAATGATGGGTAGGAATTTACATCAATCCGACACAATAATATTGTAAGTATGATCCTTTCATCCCAATAGATCAGGTAGATCAAGTGTGCTATGATAACGTCTATTTTGGTATAGTATTCTAGTCTCGTTTTATAGTTAGTTTCATTATTCATTTGAGCTTTACCAAGCATTAAAGCATCATTTAGTCCTTTTTTAGCGTTTTCTCCTGTTATTGTAGGAAATGAAATATCGGGATACAAACACGAGTAAATGAAGCAAAACTAAGCAAAACCACTCTCCTATCAGCTATGCACCGTGAGCATCCAAAGAATCATAAGCCGGAGAAGAGAAATGGAAGCAATGGCCGCTTACTAAAAATGGAAACAATGGCCGCTTTTAAAAATGGAAACTTTTGATGGCTGGAACAAAAATGGAAAATTTTGATTGCTAGAAGAAAAGTAAGAAGAGCACGGTTGGAACATGAAAAGGAAGCATGGTTTACATAAAATAGAAGCAAGTTGTTGGAACAAAATGTAAACTTTCAACCGCCTACACAAAAATGGAAAGATTGCCGCCTACACGAGAAAATGGAAACTAGCCAAAATGGAAATTTAGCAAAACAAGAAAAGAAACGTGTTGGCTGTTTAAACCAAAAGGAAATATGGTTAGAGAAGATGAAGGGGAGATACATGGCTGGAAAATAAAGAGGAATCATTGACAATTACACAAGAATGGAAAAACAATAGATGGAAAAACTCGAAAAAGGAAAACTGCAGTTGCTGTAAGAAACATGAAATTCCAACCACTAGAGAGGAAAGAAAGAGGATGACCAAAGAGGAAAGATTAGAAGAAAAGAAAGAGGAGAAAGAGGGCTAAAAGGGGAGAGCTTCAGAAGCCCAATTCAAACAAAAACGAAGACAGAAAAACAGAGCACACGTAGAGAGAAAGAAAGAGAGCAGAACGCGTACAAGGGCAAGGACAGATCGACAAAGCTAGAGCGCGGAGGAGCTGTTGAACACGTCGGTAATAGAATAGGGAGGGAACACATTCATTATCCATGTTGAACATAGTTATCGTTTGTGTTTCGTTTTCTATATTCATGTCCGAGTAGGTCCATAGCCACGGGGTAGAGAGCTTTGCCGATATGTATTGAAGTTTTGTTCTTAATGCTTGGTTATAATATTTGTTCGTTTCGGATTGATTGGTTGTTCGTAATGCTTTTATTCTTGTTGGCCACTTGAATGAATATTTATAAAAATCTAATTGCATTAAGAGATGAATTGGATTTTGGAACGTAGCCATGATATGAAGTTTCAATTGATTTAGAACCTTGGCCAGTCGGTTGATTGAATTTAGGAAGTAGGATAGCAATCTTAATGCATCTAGTAGGTGAGATTACAAAATTGGGAGATTGGTAGTACGCATGCTAGATAGTGGGTTTAGGCATCGGGAGATTCATTCCCTAGGAAAGAGCTTGAATTCCTCGAATACGTAATGATATCTATAACCATGATCTTTTTAGAACTTCGTTGCATCATCGTGCATCTCTCGAAACCTCTGGTATTTAATTCATTGAGTTTAATCCATTAGTTAGTTTATCTTCATCGCATTCAAATCACCTATTGATTTTACACATCATATTCATTAGTTTACTAGCTTTAGAGTTGCATCGATTCCTCGTGTTCGACCCTGGTACTATACGATCCGTATTCTTGTGGAAGCGTTAGTCTAGGTAATTATTACTCGAGATTAACCACATCAATTTTTATTACTCGAGATTAACCACATCAATTTTTTGGCGCCATTGTCGGGGAATTGATTACACCTTTAGAGTTAGGATACTTTTGAATTAGGATATAGTCCTTTCCCGAGTCTTTATTTGTTTTTCGTATTTTTTGTGCATTTTTTCTTTCTTTTTGAGTCAATTTTTTTTTACCTCTCGGAGCTTAATCGAATTTTGTGTTCTTTATTTGCGAGGTAATATGAATGAGGTACATCCTTTGTATGTCGGCATAGCTGAATTAAAAGATCAAATTTCCGCAATTTATCTTATGTTGTCGAACTGACACCCTCCGCATTACTCGGAGCAATCATGGGAACAAGAAGTTTGGGGGTATGAAGAAGTGAACTACGAGAGTTACAATCAGCCTTTCGGGAACACATACAATTACGGATGGAGCGATCACCCAAACTTCCCGTATAGGAACTCTAACGGTGTGTTGAATGCGCAACATCTATTGGGAAATTTTCAGCCGCAAGAGATGCATTGAAACCAGAACTTTCAGCCATGGATGCAACCCCAAACTCATAATTATCAATCACATACGCTCCCATGTCCGCAGCAAGAAGCTTACACCGATATTATGTCCATGCTCGCTCAAATCTTACAAGGGGAGAAAGATTAACACGTCGAACTTAGAGAGATGCGAGTGAGTTATGGAGACGTAAGGAAGGAGGCTATGGAACTCGAAATGTACCTAAAGATCTTAGACAATCAAATTGCACAACTCGCTGCAAATTCCTCCAAACCACAAGGAGTTCTACCGGGAAGTTCACAAGCAAATCCTCGTGAGCATGTCAACAAAATTTGCCTAAGGAATTGTAAGACGGTGGATCAGCCTACTTCAATGTCTGAAAGGGGTGAAGCATCTATCATAGTAGCGGAAACGACTGTCAACAAGCTTAAAGGGAAGCTCGAGGAGGAAGAGGAGCCAAAATATGTAAAACCAGCCCCGAGGCCATCTCCTTTACCGTTTCCACAACGTCAACTTAGTAAGATGGTAGATCAACCCAATCCTTCAACATTTGGAAAGGATGAAACGTCTACTACAACAATGGAAAAGGGCAACAACGTTGAAGAGCATAAAAACAAACTCGTGGAGAAAGAGGATCCAAAGTACGTAAAACCAAATCCGAAGCCACCTCTATTGCCATTTCCACAATGTCAACGCATGAAAACGGTGGATCAGCCAACTCCCTCGATATTTGAAAAAGGGGAAGAATCTAACACAACAACGGATAAGGCTATGGACATTGATGAACATAAGAAGAAACCCGAGGTGGAAGTAGAGTTCAACTTAATTTACACCCTTGAGCAGCCGTGCGTTATCGACTTTGTATTCCCCGACGGCGTCTTTGAGAATTTAGCCAAGGAAGTTTGTGAGGAATTTTGGAATACGGGTTCCCTAGATATGAATCTCATAGCAGCTGGAGAAGGATTATATAAGGTACCAAACGAGCTGCTTGACAACAAAAAGAAGAAGGAACCCCCCGACCGAGACTTCCGCACAACCCGAGCTAAATGTGATGCAAATTAGTACATAAACAACCTCGAGACGCCGAGAAGCTACACCAAAATTGAGCATTGACAAGGCACCCAAGGTGAAGATGAAGCCTTCACCACAAAGGCTCACGCACCAAAAATATCTGGAGACGCAGAAGAAAACAAGGGATGAATGCCTAACCAGTTTTATGGAGTGCACAACCGGACTTATGGACAGCTCGACAAAAATTTTTGGACAGCATGATCTAGCCCCCAACATATAGAACATAATGACCAATTTTAGGGAAGACATGACTGATCGTACACGGAACTCAACTGATCCGCGTGCTATACCTAATCGAGCAAACTATGCACGCAGGACGCTACGCACACGACGACGTCGAGGACATCCACCAGATGAGTAACATCGTGGTCAGGCTCATGACCTTAAATAAATGCTTCTCGGGAGGCAACCCGAGCCTATATCCTTTTAGTTATTTCATTTTAGTTTTTTTTAGAATTCAACTCTTATTCTTTTCACAAGCATGCTCCTTACCAACAACCCCGATGTATCATACTATCTCCTTTGGATTGTGTGACTTTTGTTACAGGTTTTCCACTTCGAAATCATCCACAACATAAGGAAAGACGCATACGCCCAGCTGCATCAACTCAGGACAACAAGCACGCATCAGGTGCACACGTTCCTATCTATTGTATTTTCCCCGAGTTTTTGCATGTTAGTCCTTCTCTTAGGTTTTGAACACCGAGACGGTGTTCCATTCAAGTTTGGGGGTATTCTTCGAATCTCATGAATGTGATTAGGATTTAGATGTTGAGTCCTTCGTTTATTTTTTTATTTTCGTTAATTTTGTTAGGATTACATAGACGGATATTTAGTACGAAAAATTTCGAACATTAGTCACCTCTGTGAAACTTTGTCGAATCGGGAACAAAATTCTAGGTTTGCTGAAACATACCTTTACATATCGATTAGTTAGTGGTCGTGCCAGAATCCATAGCCTATAGTTGTTTTCCTCCCCTTAGGCTTCAATATCAAGCACTTATATCTCCGAGCATACCTTTCATTCCTTGTTTTGTTTCGATCATTATATTTCCACGCACTTACACTCCGCTATCAATAGACTAAATTCTTTAACTTTTTTAGCCCTGCATTGACATTAGTGCATCAATATTGATGGTTCAGGTCTAAATGATGGGTCGAGACGGTTTTTCTACGTTTTAAGGGTTAGAGTCGATGCGTAATCACAATAGTTCAATCAAAAGAAAAAAAAAAGAAGAAAACATCAGCAATGACGCAACCTCTTCACTCCACTAAGGTTACAAGACCTTATGAGTGTGCCAATTGGCAACCTGGGTCTAAGTAGAAGGCTGTCATCTTCACTCCGCGTCCTAGAAACCGAGTGCGAATATACAAAAAATGATGTGTGGAAACTGAAAAGAAGAAAAAGAGAATCGAAAATAGAAAGAAAAATAAAAATAATAAGTGTCTTAAGAATGGTATCGAACTATTTGTGCATTAGAATAGGTATGGAGATCGCTTGGACGGTGTCTATTGGTTAGTGAAACGAACTTAGGATATATGCACGATTGCACGGTTAGTAGCTTTTGGTAAATAGGGGTCTAAATTCGTTGCACTTAGATCTGTGTTCATGTGACGCATTGTTGCGTAGGGTGGCTGACTTTTCGAGTTGATTGTGCTAGTTTCCGGTTGTTGTCTGACTCTTCTCGCTCTTAGTTCTAGTCTTGCTCGAGGACGAGCACATGTTTAAGTCTGGGGGAGTTTGATAACACCTATTTTATTATAATATTCTAGTCTCTTTTTATAGTTACTTTCATCATTCATTTGAGCTTTACCAAGCATTAAAGCATCATTTAGTCTTTTTTTAGCGTTTTCTCGTGTTATTGCAGGAAATGAAATATCGGGATACAAACTCGAGTAAATGAAACAAAACTAAACAAAACCACTCTCCTATCAGCTATGCACGGTCAGCATCCAAAGAATCATAAACCAGAGAAGAGAAATGGAAGCAATGGCCGCTTATTAAAAAATGGAAACAATGGCCGCTTACAAAAATGGAAACTTTCGATAGCTGGAACAAAAATGGAAAATTTCGATTGCTAGAAAAGAAGTAAGAAGAGCACAGTTGGAACATGAAAAGGAAGCATGGTTTACATTAAATAGAAGCAAGTTTGTGGATTAAAATGTAAACTTTCAACCACCTACACAAAAATGGAAAAATTGCCGTCTACACGAGAAAATGGAAACTAGCCAAAAAAGAAATTTAGCAAAACAAGAAAAGGAACGTGCTGGCTGTTTAAACCAAAAGGAAATATGGTTAGAGAAGAGGAAGGGGAGCTAAATGGCTGGAAAATAAAGAGGAAACATTGACAATTACACAAGAATGGAAAAACAAGAAATGGAAAACTCGGAAAAGGAAAACTGCAGTTGCTATAAGAAACAGGAAATTCTAGCCACTAGAGAGGAAAGAAAGAGGACGATAAAAGAGGAAAGATTAGAGGAAAGGAAAGAGGAGAAAGAGGGCTAAAAGGGGAGAGCTTCAGCAGCCCAATTCGGACAAAAATGAAGAGAGAAAAATAGAGCACACGTAGAGAGAAAGAAAGAGAGCAAAACGCGTACAAGGGCAAGGACGGGGCGACGAAGCTGGAGCACGGAGGAGCTGTGGAAGACATCGGTAATAGAATAGGGAGGGATTCATTCTTTATCCATGTTGAATATAGTTATCTTTTGTGTTTTGTTTTCTATGTTCATGTCCGAGTAGGTGCATAGCCAGGGGTTAGAGAGCTTTACCAATATGTATTGAAGTTTTGTTCTTAATTCTTGGTTATAATATTTGTTCGTTTCGGATTGATTGGTTGTTTGTAATGCTTTTATTCTTGTTGGCCACTTGAATGAATGTTTCTAAAAATCTAATTGAATTGGGAGATGAATTGGATTTTGAAACACATCCATGATATGAAGTTTCAATTGATTTAGAACCTTGGCCGATCAGTTGATTGAACTTAGGAATTAGGATAGCGATCTTAATGCATCTAGTAGGTGAGATTACACAATTGGGAGATTGGTAGAACGCATGCTAGATAGTGGGTTTAGGTATTGGGAGATTCATTCCCTAGGAAAGAGCTTGAATTCCCCGAATACGTAATGACATCTATAACCATGATCTTGTTAGAACTTCGTTGCATCATCGTGTATCTCTCGAAACGTGTTAGAACTTCGTTGCATCATCGTGTATCTCTCGAAACGTGTGGTGTTTAATTCATTGAGTTTAAATCCGTTAGTTAGTTAGTTTATCTTCATCGCATTCCAATCACCTATTGGTTTTATACGTCCTATTCATTAGTTTACTAGCTTTAGAGTTGCATCGATTCCTTGTGTTCGACCCTGGTACTATACGATCCATATTCTTGCGTAAGCGTTAGTCTAGGTAATTATTACTTGAGATTAACCACATCATGCTACGTGCAATATTAAACAATATTGAAACGTCAAAGAGAGGAGTGGTGGGTCATAGTTAAGATCAAACCGCAAAGAGTTATAAACATAGACGAAAAAGAAGATTCATAACAAACCGATCAGTCTAAGCTGATACAGTTGATGTGATTCAAAGTTAAACAAATATTAACCTAAACTACTCGCAAGTGCACACAAATGTATAGTACTCTAGGTGTTGATCCCACAGGGACTACGCAACACAACCGAACTCAAACCACGAATCAAAACTTGCAAACGAACGAAATATGGGATTTTGAGAATGAAATACTAAAAGCAAAGAAACTAACGAGATCTTAACAGAGAGACAAACGTTCTAGGAATCAGGTTTCACTACAAGACTATCGAAACCAACAATCAACCTATCTAATCATGCAATCCCAATTAAGTTATCTAAGGCAGACGATCCTAATATGATATCTACCCACTATCAAGGCATAGACACGTGATCTAGTCAAGTTATCCCCTACTTTCGTGACTGACACCGTAAGCTAAACCCATAAGTTATGTGATTCATTCATTTTACCCTCAACCGTTGCTACCCTACTTTCAAAGATAAATCAAAGTAGTTCCAAGATAGCCAAGGGCTAATCTTTTCTCCTAGAACAAAACGACTACTCGCTCATGCGTTCAAAAGCAAACAACATAATCGAAGTAGAAAGTCTAGAGAACATAAAAACCAAACGAAGTTCTGAATTGATCTCTAATTCCCCTTGAATGTCTCCTCCGCAAGCACTCACGAACAGCTCTCCTCTCTACTCTCTTTCTGCAACTCTCTCTCCGCAACTTTTTCTGCAACTCTCTCTCTCTAACGGCTGTGTTTTTCCTCTCCTAACTTAAGTGAACGAACCCTAGCTCTCCTCCTTGTCTTTCCTCTTTTCTTTCTTTCCTTTTCACCTCTTTTTCCTCTTTGGTTGTTCACTTCCTTCCCTCTTCTTTCCTCTTTGCTGCAGCTTGCTGTTTTTGTGAGTTTTTTATTCTTCTTTGCATTGATTTCTATTCTTGAGTAAGTGGGCACGTTTCCGTTCTATTTTCCAGCCATATAACTCATATTCCTCTTCTCTAACAATGTTTTCTTTTTGTGTAGGCAACTAACCACTTTCTTTTCCTCTTTCCCGCAAGTTTCCTTTTCTTGTTTCTGCAGGTGACAGACGCGACCCGCGCAGGCTGGAGTGTGTGCCCCGCGCGGGCTCCCTTGTTGGTGCTCAATTCGCTCGGGCTGATGCGCAGCCCGAGCTGTGCTGTGTCTGCTGGAACAAGTGCCCCGCGTGGGCTGAGGTGTGCCCCACGCGGGCTGAGGACTGCCTTGAAGACCCGTGCGTGCTGAGGAGTGCCCCGACCCTAGCTGAGTTTGCTGGAGGTTGTAGCCCGTGCGGGCTAGGTGAATGCCCCGCGTGGGCTTGTTAGTCCTTCTCAATACTCGTCCTTTTTGCTCCGTTATGATCCTCGATGTTAGTACTTTTTCACGTGTACGTCCTTTAGCTCCAAAATGAACTGAATATGCATTAAAATCTGTAAGAACACGAAAACGAGTAAAATGGATACAAAATCATACGTAAACATCGCATCTATATCTTAAACATTTCTAAAATCGTGCAAGAAATTCGTATGAAAATGAAACAATCAAAATCCCTCAGACTTGTTTAGTTGTCCCTAAGCAAACGTTAACATAGAACATTTGGGGTATACAAAAAACAAGAATTCCCTTTCTCCTAGAAATACCGCTAAAGCGAACCTAACCGATCAACAAGTAAGTCGAGAGCAAATTCGGCCTAATTAAATTTCCAGTCTTCATCCTAGGTTCACCAAGGCTACCTACGAGAAAGTAAATTGAAGGCAAACTAAACAAGCCACCGTAATTCTCTCCACCAAACAAGACTTCAGAAAAATGCTAAACAAAGAACAATCGAGGGTACTTGTTTCTTTCCGAGCTTCTTTCTTTCTTTTTTCTTTTTATGTCTTCTTTTTCTCTTCTTCTTTTTTTTATGTTGTGCAGACACACTAGGCTTCTAGGACGTCGGATTTGAAGGATGCAGCCTCTACTTAGACCCAGACTATCGATGACGGTATACTCATGCATCCCGTTCAAGAGTGCAGTGGAGTAGGCGGAGTTTTTGCCATGCCCTTAGGACATAGAAAGATGATCGTCAACCCACCACTTAGACTCGAACCATCGAAAGACTAACAAAGTCAATGCACTCATATTGATTTTAGATCATGCTTTTCGACATATTTCTGTCGACAATGGAGTGTTAGTTTGCGCTCTTAATCTGCAAAATAACCTCGATTTCATACGGTCTAATAATCCTCATATAAAAGAAGTAAAGCATCATCTATACGAAGTATGACCATCTGGATAGAGAGAATAAACGATAAACTAGCCTAGCAACCTCATCTAAACCTACTACAAAAAACACTAGGATTCCCAAAGAACTACAACCTATTGTTTTTCAGCCGACTAATAAGCTCTAATGCTTAGGAAAAACCTAGCTCAAACATGCAAAATCTCACGGAAAAGGCCAACTTCTTAAGTTTCCTAGGTTCAGGGTTCATCTCAAAATGTGGCACCGGACAAGTGCTTAGGACGATTCTGACTCACGAAAGCAAAAAGAAACTAAAAACTACGAAATCAAAGAGAAAATAAGATAAAATGAAACGAAGTCACCTCACAAACGTGAGCTGCTCCCCCAGACTTGAACTGAACGGCATCCTCGACGTGAAGCTCCGATGGAGAGTAAGAGAAGTGAATTCACGTTTGTGGTGGTATTTTTTCGTGTTTTTTAATTAACCGAGTCTTAAACTAAACAACTAAGAAAATAGAAACAAACAGCTGGGTTGCCTCTCAGAACGCGCTTATTTAACGTCTTTAAGATTTGACGTCTCCATTCCTCATGTGTGCGCGACGGGTGGATCGGAAAGGGAAATGGAGTTTCCACTTTCAATCGCTGTCCATTAGCTTTGAACGTCCCACTTGTCTCCTTCCAAAGTTCTACTGCTCCATGCGGGAATACCTCTCGTACCTGAAAAGGACCAGACCAACGGGACTGTAGTTTGCCCGGAAAAATCTTAAGACGAGAATTAAATAGTAGAACTACGTCACCTGGCTGAAAGTTATAAGGTATGATCTGATAATTTCAAATCTGAATAATAATTAGAATAAGCCTAAACGGCTATAAGTACAAAATACAACATTAGACCTAATTACAACATTAGACCTAATTACAGAAATTACGGTTCTACCCTTTTTACATGTATATCCTTTACACGCCCCCTCAAGATGGAGCACCCGTGGTGAGTCGCGGAAGAGTGAGAAGGTCTGCAAGCTGATCAGCGGCTCGAACATGAGTGACTCGAAGAGTGTTCGACTCAACCAAGCCGCGAACGAAGAGGTAGTCAAGAGCCAAGTGTTTCATTCGAGAATGGAAAACCGGAGGACTTGAGATCATGAGAATCTCCAGCCCAGTCTGCGTCGGTAAGACGGGTGGTAGGGTTGCTAGTTTGGCCGGCCATGGATTAGGATTGTGAGGCGGTTGAGCAATAGATGCAAGATCTAGGGTTTGGTATTGTGGATCTAGGGTTATATCTTAGATTAGATCTAGGTTAGGGTAATAGAGGAACGGTGGCCGCGACGGGATAACCAGCGGACGCGGCGCGGGACGAAGGAGGAGGGGCGATCCGGGACGCGAGAAAAACGGGCTAGGCGGCGGAAGTGGAGGACGACGGTGGGAGATCTGTGTTTAGGGTCTTCTTACGTGATGGTACGACGACAAGGGAGGGAAGAGAAGGGTGAACAACCGGAGGAAAGGAGAGGGGATGGTCGGCGGCCGCAAAGAAGGAGGAGGAGTGGCGGCGGCGGCGGTTTAAGAGGGGAGGAGAGGCCGGCCAAGAATTTAGGAAAGTTTGTTGTCGTTAGACCTAAAGCTCTGATACCATGATAATTTCAAATCTGAATAATAATTAGAATAAGCCTAAATGGCTATAAGTACAAAATACAACATTAGACCTAATTACAACATTAGACCTAATTACAGAAATTACGGTTCTACCCTTTTTACATGTATATCCTTTATAGGATCTTCTTGTCATGCCATTTCTTAGCACGCTCCTTGTAGATCTTAGAGTTCTCGTATGCATCAAGACGAAGCTCGTCGAGCTCGTTCACATGCAAAAGTCGTTTCTCACCTGCACTCTTAGGATCGAAGTTAAGGAGTTTTGTCGTCCAATAGGCGCGGTGCTCTAGCTCTACAGATAGGTGGCAAGACTTCCCATAAACTAGCTGAAAAAGAGTCATGCCAATGGGAGTTTTAAACGCAGTCCTATAGGCCCATAACGCATCATCTAATTTCATCGACCAATCTCTATGGGACCTAGTCACGGTTTTCTCTAGTATACTCTTAATCTCATTATTCCAAACCTCTACTTGTCCGCTAGTTTGTGGGTGGTACGGTGTAGCTACCCTATGTTTCACGCAATACTGCTTAAGGAGGGACTGAATTGTCTTGCAATAAAGTGTGAACCTTTGTCACTAATGACTAGTCTAGGAACTCCAAAACGAGGGAATATGATCTTCTTAAAGAATTTTATCACTACCCTAGAGTCATTAGTCGGCGTTGCTATGGCTTCTATCCACTTAGACACATAATCTACACCTACCAAAATATATTGGTTGCCACACGACGAGGGAAAAGGTCCCATGAAATCTACACCCCAAACATCAAACAATTCTACCTCAAGGATGTGGTTCTGTGGCATCTCATTCATCTAACCTATATTTCCCGTTCTTTGACATCTATCCCAAGAGGAAACGTAATCCTCCTACCTATATTTCCCGTTCTTCGGCCAATAAAAACCCGCTTGTAGCACCTTTAAAGCGGTTTTGGACTTGCTGAAATGACCTCCATAATCCAATCCATGAAAATGGAAAAGGATGCTCTCTACCTCTTCCTCGGGGATGCATCTCTTAAAAACCCCGTCCGCACATCTCTTATAGAGAATTGGATCGTCCCAATGGTAATGTTTGACGTCCGCATAGAATTTCCTGCGCTCATGAAAAGAAAGGTCGGGGCGTAGTATACCGCACACAAGAAAATAAACAAAATCAACATACCAAGGAGCGGGGTTACCTGAAGTAAGCGCGCATATGATGTCGTCTCTCATGGAATCGTCGATAGGTCTCTCATCATCCACAATGATGCGCGAGAGGTGATCTGCAACGACGTTTTTGGACCCCTTCCTATCTCTTATTTCGAGATCAAACTCTTGTAAGAGAAGGATCCATCGGATGAGGCGTGATTTCGCGTCCTTCTTCCCTAGAAGATATTTAAGCGTTGCATGATCAGTATAAACGATTACCTTTGACCCTACGAGATAGGATTTGAACTTTTCAAAGGCGAAGACGACGGCAAAGAGCTCCTTCTCGGTTGTGGCATAGTTGATTTGAGCGTCGTCTAGTGTCTTGCTAGCGTAGGAGATGACATGAGAGACCTTGTCTCTTCGCTGTCTAAAACAGCCCCAACAGCGTAGTCACTAGCATCACACATAATCTCGAATGGTAGGCTCCAATCGGGTGGCTGAATGATAGGCGCCGAAACCAATGTTGTCTTGATGGTGTTGAAGGCGTTGTGGCACTCTTGAGAGAAGTCGAATGTAGCATCTTTGGCCAGCAACTCCGTCAACGGTTTTGTAATCTTTGAGAAGTCCTTGATGAACCTCCGATAAAAACCTGCATGCCCTAGGAAGCTACAAATTTCTTTAACTGAAACTGGTGGAGGAAGTTTTTCGATCACCTCAATTTTGGCTTTGTCGACTTCTATGCCCCTCGATGAGATCATGTGTCCAAGTGCAATACCTTCCTTCACCTTAAAGTGGCACTTTTCCCAATTAAGAACAAGATTCGCTTCCTCACATTGTTGCAACACTCTAGAAAGGTTAACGAGACAATCATCGAATGTAGAGTCATAAACAGAAAAATCATCTATAACACGTCCATAATATGCTCAATTAAATCAGAAAATATTGCCATCATGCAATACTGGAAAGTAGCCGGAGCATTGCAGAGGCCAAAAGGCATACGACGGTAAGCAAACGTCCCACAAGGACACGTGAAAGTCATCTTCTCTTGGTCTTGGGGATGAATGGGAATCTGAAAGAAACCAGAATATCCGTCCAAATAACAAAAATAGGCATGATTCACTAACCGTTCTAATATTTGGTCGATGAATGGGAGAGGGAAGTGATCTTTCCTCGTCGCTTTGTTGAGCTTGCGGTAGCCTATACACATCCTCCATCCCGTGACGGTTCTTGTTGGAATCAGCTCGTTGTTATCGTTGTGTACTACCGTCATTCCTCCTTTCTTTGGTACGACATGTACGGGGCTCACCCATTCGCTGTCCGAGATAGGATATATGATACCTGCATCCAAACGTTTTAGTGTCTCTTTTTCACTAACTCTTTTAAGTTGTGGTTCAGCCGCCTTTGCGCTTCGATGGATGGTTTATGCCCGTCCTCCATGAGTATTCCATGCATGCATAACGAAGGGCTTAGTCCTTTGATATCCTCGATGGTGTATCCGATCACTCTCCTATGCTTCCTTAAGCAGTCAAGTAGCTTTTGCGTCTCATCTGCACTCAAGTCAGCATTAACAATAACGAGGTATGTATCATTTTGTCCAAGGTACACCTAAGAGAAGAAGGAAGAGGCTTCAACTCGAGTTTGGGCGCCTTCTCCACTGCAAAGTCAGCGTGTGCTTCGTGTGGTATCTCCTCACATTGGGCGTCTGTTAGTGATGCAATAGCACTCATAAATTCTGTGTTTGTCTCAGCTTCTTCATCGGTAAATCCTACATCTTTGCAAACTTGAGTTAAGCATCTCACGAGGGGATCGGAAATACTTACTTGATCAAACGTATCGTTTGTTAACTCGTCCAGCAAGTCAATTTGAAAGCAAGACTCCTTGATGGAGGTTCCGTTCATTGATTTGGACAAGTTGAATTCAATCGTTTTGTCTCCGACACGTAGGGAAAAGTTTCCTTGTTGTACGTCTATCATCGCACCTGCAGTAGCTAAGAACGGTCTACCAAGAATAATAGCTATCCTAGCATCCTATTCAATATCAAGTACAACAAAGTCAGCGGGTATACAAAGATTACCTACCTTGGTGGGAATGTTTTCAACAATCCCCACCGGATATCTTACCGAATGGTCAACGAGTTGGAGAGACATCTTGGTAGGTTTAAGGTCGTCGAAGTTCATCCGCTTGAAGACCGAATGTGGCATGAGGCTCATGCTTGCTCCTAAATCACACAAAGCTTTGTCAATATCAAGATTACCTATTGTGCATGGAATGGAGAAGCTTCTGGGGTCCTTTAACTTTGGGGCAGCTTGTTTTGAAGAATGGCGCTGCATTCCTCGATGAATGCTACCGTCTCATTCTCTTTGATATGCCTCTCTTTGGAAAGAACCTCTTTGATGAGTTTGGCGTGCTTAGGCATTTTTGGAGGGCTTCCACGAATGGGATGTTGATGTCAAGCTTCTTGAGACCCTCTACAAATCTGCCCACTCTCTCTTCGTTCTTGTTGCTCACCAACAGTTGAGGAAACGGAATTGGAGATTGGTACGCCGGTGGAGCAACATATGGTTTGTCTAAATCTGGTTCAACTCCTTCCATAATCGCAATTGTACCTTTGCCTCTTTTCATGGACGTTCCAGCAACTTGCTCTTGCTCTTTCGAGGGCGAATGCTCGATCATATCAGTGTTGCACACGGAAATAGCGTTAACGTACTCTCTCGGGTTTAACTCGGGTTTACCAGGAAGCTGTCCGGGATTCCGAGAGGATGAGGCAGCCTGCTGTGCTACAGAGTTCTCTAAGCTCTTCACATGGTTGCTCAAGGATTCCATCAGAGTTTTGAGCTCGTTGATCGCTGTCCCCACATCCGCATTTCTGGTTATTTTGCTGGTACGACTGTTGTAGTTGCTGAAATCCCGAATTACTTCATCGGTTGAGTCATTCGGTATGACAAGTTCATGTGACTCCTCCAATTCGGGTTGTAGGTATTCCTGAATTGCGTGTTTCCTTGCTGCTGGGCATAAATCATGTAGAGCGTGCATTGATAAGCCATGTGTTCTGTATCTCCGCAATTCACACAGTACATAGTGTTTGTTGTGTTACCCGTTGCTCTACTCTGATTCAGCTCATATAAATCTCGAGTTCTGTTAGGCATACCTCTCAGTGTGGACCACATGGTGTGGTTCAGGCGAGGTTATCGATTAGCTCATATGCCTCCTCCACACTCAGATCCATAAACAATCCTCGAGCAATGTTATCCAATGTCGTTCGGTGTTCATCTGAAATTCCATTGTAAAAGGTTTGGATAACGTACCACTGCTCGACACCATGGTGTGGACACATCTGTAGAAGATCCTTAAATCTGCCCCACACTTCAAACAACGTTTCTCCATCTCTGCATCTAAACGTTTTGATTTTCCCCCTCATCTGAATCATCTTGCCCGAAGGAAAGAATCGTGAGAGGAACAATGTGCAAAGCTGGTCTCAAGTCGTGATTGAACTAGCGGGAAGCGATTGCAGTCATGTCTTCGCTCGTCCCCCAATTGAGAAGGGGAAAAGACGCAGTAAGATCGCGTCATCCGAGACTCCGTGTAACGTACCGGAAAGCTCTAGGAAAAGAAACGAAAGAAAACGAAAACTAAAAGAAAAAACGAAACAAGAATGACGCTAGGCTCGAATCTAAGATGTGTTGACAATAGTCCCCGGCAACAGCGCCAAAAACTTGACGCGATTCAAAGATAAACAAGTATTAACCTAAACTACTCGCAAGTGCACGGCACGTGTGTAGTACTCTAGGTGTCGATCCCACAGGGACTACGCAACACAACCTAAACTCAAACTACGAATCAAACTTGCACACGAACGAAATATGGGAGTTGAGAATGAAACACTAAAAACAAATAAACTAACGAGTTCTTAACAGAGAGACAAACGTTCTAGGAATCCGGTTTCACCACAAGACTATCGAAACCAACAATCAACCTATCTAATCATGCAATCCCAATTAAGTTATCTAATGCAGACGATCCTAATATGATATCTAACCCTCTCTTAAGGCATAGACACGAGGTCTAGGCAAGTTATCCCCTACTTTCGTGGCTAACACCTTAATCTAAACCCATAAGTTCTATGATTCATCCGTTTTACCCTCAACCGTTGCTATCCTACTTTTGTGGCCTAACCTCGGTTGTTCTAAACCTGATCTTCTAGGACTAGAATTCTCCTTTTGGTCTTTCTCCTAATCCCTAACACATGCATCTACTTGGCCTTCGTAAATACAAGTCATTCAAGCACTCGGAAAAAGAATATATAAACGAAAATGGGAAATTGCATTCAAAGATAAATCTAAGTGGTTCCGGGATAGCCAAGGGCTAATCCCTTCTCCTAGAACAAAACGACTACTTGCTCATGCGTTCAAAAGCAAACAACATAACTGAAGTAGAAAGTCTAAAGAACATAAAAACCAAACGAAACCGAAATCATGAATTGATCTTCAATGCCCCTTGAATGTCTCCTCCGCAAGCACTCACGAACAGCTCTCCTCTATGTTCTCTCTCTGCAACTCTCTCTCCGCAACTCTTTCTACAACTCTCTCTCTCTCTAACGGCTGAGTTTTTTCTCTCCTGACTTAAATGAACGAATTCTAGCTCTCCTCCTTGTCTTTCCTCTTTTCTTTCTTTCCTTTTTCTCATCTTTTTCCTCTTTTGTCGTTCACTTCCTTTCCTTTTCTTTCCTCTTTGTTGCAGCTTGCTGTTTTTGTGAGTTTTCCATTTTTTCTTTGCATTGATTTCTATTCTTGAGTAAGTGGGCACGTTTCCATTCAATTTTCCAGCCATATAACTCATATTCCTCTTCTCTAACAATGTTTCCTTTTTGTGTAGGCAAATAACCACTTTCTTTTCCTCTTTCCCACAAGCTTCCTTTTCTTGTTTCTGCAGGTGACAGACGTGACCCACGCGGGCTGGAGTGTGTGCCCCGCATGGGCTCCCTTGCTGGTGCTCGATCCGCTCGGGCTGATGCACAACCCGAGCTGTCATGTGTCTGCTGGAACAAGTGCCCCGCGCGGGCTGAGGTGTGCCCCGCGCGGGCTGAGGACTACCTTGAAGACCCGTGTGTGCTGAGGAGTGCCCCAACCCGTGCTAAGTTTGTTGGAGGTTGTAGCCCGCGCGGGCTAGGTGAATGTCCCGCGTGAGTTGTGTTAGTCTTTGCCGATACTCGTCCCTTTTGCTCTGTTATGATCTTAGATGTTAGTACTTTGTCCCCTGTACATCCTTTAGCTCCAAAATGAACCGAATACGCATTAAAACCTATAAGAACACAAAAACACGAAAACGAGTAAAATGGATACAAAATCATACGTAAACATTGCATCTATATCGTAAACATCTCTAAAATCATGCAAAAAATACGTATGAAAATGAAACGATCAACAGTTAATTGATACAAACAATCGGAAGGAGATTCTCGCAAGAACCACAAGATGTAGAAGATGAACACGCCGATGAATTCAATGAACAATTGAGGGAAGACTCCAGAATCGAATAACCAACGGAAGAAGAAATGTGAATTGTGTAATTGTAATATCTAACTTTTTAAAATTATTTTTTTTAAATTATATATTCAAGTTTCAACGGGCATCCGTTAGGAATAACGACATATACTCGTTAAACCGTTTAATTTTGTTTGATTCTTAGAAAATTTTCAAAATTTACAATTTACAACGAGCATTCGTTGAGATTTAGCAACAGATGCCATTTTCCATGGTTTAGAATACTAACAGATGCTTGTTTTCATGGTTTAGAATACCAATGGATGACTGTTGGTAATCGCCAATGAATAATTGTTGGTACGTTTCAACAGACGCTCGTTGGCATGGGCCAACGGGTATCCATTGCAAGCTAGCAACGGATGTGCGTCGAAAACAACCATCATGGCTATGCTACGGCTACTGCATCGGTTTTGCGTTTCAACGGGTATACTGTTGAAAAATCCAATGGATGCTCGTTGAAGAGAATACGTACCGTCATTAAGCAGTTTGTTGCCTCAGGAATACGCTTTGCCAACAGGTATGTATTGGAATTTTGAACGGATGTCCGTTGAGAAACCATTAGCCATGTCAATTAATTGCGTCTGTTGAGGTGAAATTATTTCCAACGACATCTCTGTATTTTAACTGTTGAACAATTTATTTTCAACAAAATCTCAAACCAAAACATCCAAATCTCTCAAACACAAATCCTAAACACTTAAGCACAATGTGAGCTCGACGATTTGTCGGTTACCGTGGATATTAGCTAGTTCTACAGGAGCCCCACCTCCGCCTCCACCGACACCATATTGGTCTTCTTTACCTATATCGGAACCACCGATATTTGATTAAGAATATGATATGGTAGATATAGATGAATTGATCATTAGTTTCGACGAGCGTCCTTCCGTCCCTATTATTGACCCCGAATGTCCTAACGAGACATTATGAAGATATTAGTTAGGAAATTTCATATTGAAATTAACTATAAATACTATATAATTATTTGATTTCCACGTGCAGGTTTGAAGTGGATGATGTTCTAAAACACACGAACAACAATATCATCCAAGTTTCGCAACTAGATCGACTCTATTATTCATGGCAGATGACGCTATAAGTTATACACCGCTGATGATGGTGTACATTTATCTTAAGTGTTTTTAATAAAAAACCTTAATTTTTAAATTATTATATACTTTTTTATAAACTATTTTATTGAAATTAATTTTGCAGCATGCATATCGACAGCGAAAGAAGGATATATCGTGCATCTATACAGCTTGGATGCACGACATGCAAGCTCGATTGCGCTTAATGATGAACAATGCCTAGCGCAACTATTACAAAAAGAACGCCAAACCGACATAGGAAATGGATGAGGTATTCAACCAACTCGTCCGTATTGGGAGACAGAGGACTTAAGGCCAAAAGCGAGAAGGCCAAAAATTGTCGGTAAGGCGAGAAGGTTCCCGGGGATGGTCCGCATCGCCATACCTCGGGATCAAATTCATTCCCGAAACGAAAAAAAGAACTGGTAAAAGTTATTTAAAATAAAAATTTAAATTTATTATCATATAAAATTTTTAAATGAGCATATTATACTATAATGTTACAGATGTAGAGGATGGGAAGAGAATCGACTCTTTTTGAGCTGGTTATAGAAATCCACGCCAAGAAAAAATCCATCACCGGGGAAGAGGTCGACGAACCTAAGCTGGTCGACCCTTGGGCAAAATGGACCGTTAATGCTGTGAAGGAGAAGATCACACATCAATCACAAGTCATCAGCTCAACTCCCCACGATCATAGTCCTTTACAAAAGGACAAGACTTATTTAGAGGTATAAATTTTATTTATATTAAACTTTTTTCTTATTATTTTTTATTTTTAAATTTTTTTCGTCAATATTTGAACGGACGCCCGTTGAAAACTTTCATTATTCCAATGGGCATTCGTCCGAATATTTAACTTCCCCACCATTTTTTGTTTCCAACGGGTATTCGTTAATGAATCCCGCCTTTAAATTTCAACGGGAATCCGTTGAAATATTTGAAATTCCTGCCATTTTTTTCTTTCTAACGGTATGGTCAACGAACATCCGTTGACAAATGGCAACGGGTATCTGTTGACATATTGCAATGGGCATCAATTGCAACATGTCAACAGATATATATATGTTGCACTTTGTTGATGTTTATCAATGGATTTTGTATGTTGCATTGTCATTGCAAATCTCAACGGATGCGGATTTTCAACGATCGATTCCTAACGACTCCGAATCCGTTGAAATCCGTTAGAAAATATCGTTTCCAACGGAAATCTAGCCATTTCCAATGGACATGTCCATTGGAAAGTGCATTTGTTTTTGTAGTGTGATAACATAGAGCTCAAACTCTTATCAATAGTTGAAGGATCCCATCTTGATCAAACATCAAGCAAATTACCATTCTCAATATCCTTTCAATAAATGATCTAGAGTACAGGGTATCCGGAATAAAAATGACAAATAGTTTATCAATTACGTTGTTGACCTCACGTCTAAAGAAAATCTTTCATTCAAATCCTATATAAAATGCTCGAACGAGTGGTAAGGAAGGAAAAATTTCTCAAATGGTTTATCTCGCTTGAACAAAATCTTTCGAGTGAAAACGTACCCAAAACTAGTGTAGTGTGCATGGCCATTGGAAAAAGATCTCTGCTGGCGATGGAGAACTAAGAACCAAAATAAAAAAATCCATGTTTCTTAGTTTTTCTTAAAATTTTTTGGAATTACTTATATTGCTTGCATTGTAGGTTATGTCAGAAAAATAAGATGCTAGTGCATGAATGCTTGGACATAATTAAAGTATTGCATATTTAGTGAGGCATGTTAGCTCTAATTGAGCGATTTACGGCCTTAATAGAATTCTGCATGTTGCGAGTATCTTTGATCCTTGAAATATTGACATTTCCAATTGTGACATTCATTCCACATTTCCATTTTTCATTGTTTACACTATTTTCATTTTCTAAAAACCTTTAATAAGGTATTTGATATCTATCTCGATGTATAGTACACAAGACTCTTTTTTATGATTGTGAATTCAGAATACGAGTGAGTGCAACATCAAAAGATCACGAGCCGAAACGATGATATATGAAGTGGAACACCAAAAAAATTATTTCTAGCTCAAACATATCACTACCTGTAAGGATATCGAGGTTATGTATTTCGATTCTTCTTTTTCCTTATTCGTTATGCTCGTCTCTTCATGCTCTTGGTCTCTTACAGTCGAGAGCTAATTTGTGAAAGTCAGCAGAACCACTTTCATTGTGGTCAAAACATTTAGGCACCATTTTTATAGAAATGTTAAACTTTGTGGTCTCTACAAGGTTGAAATTTCTTACAAATTGTGCTTATATTATAAGGTTTGCATCTGAGAATTTTATCCCAAATTCACAAAACAAAAAGAAGAAGAGGAAAAACAAAGAGAGAAAAAGTAGTCTTTTCTAGTTTCTAAAGCGCTTCTCTTGATTCTTTGAGAGAGTTTTTCGCCTCATTGTAAGAGATAAATATTGGTGTTCTCTCCTTACAGTTTGAAAGAAGTGTTGTAATTTCTTAAGAGTCAGTAAAAGCCTTTTAATGTTTACTCGTGGATGTAAGCACTTTGTCAAACCACGTAAAACCCCGATGTCCCATTTTTCTATTTTTCTCGTCTCTATTTTATTGCCTAACAGTTATTTATCCACGTCTGATCCTAATAATGGTATCAGAGATCTGGTTTAATTCCAATTGTTCGTACGACGATTGGATTATATTGAGATAAGTATTGATAAAATATCAACACGGTATGAGATAGAGAAGTTCAATGGGAATAATTTCTCGACATGGAAAATAAAGATGAGGGTTGTACTAATGAGAGAGGGTTGTTTGGCGGTTATTGGGGAAAGACTGAAGGATATGGCTGATGAGCACTGGATCAAAATAAATGAAAGTTCCATAGCCAGTTTGCACCTCGGTCTCGTCAACGACATCCTAAATAGTGTAGAAGAATTGAAGAATCCAAAGGATATCTGGGAGTCTCTCTCAAAGCTATATGAAACAAAGTCATTCCACAACAACATCTTCTTGAAAAGAATATTATACACTCTCCGGATGTCGGAATCTACTTCGATGGCAGAGCATATAAGTAAGCTCAATACACTATATTCGAAACTCTCGAAAATAAGTTACAAAATAGATATAAAAGAGCGTACTAAGATCTTGCTCCAAAGTTTACCAGATTCGTATGATTCACTCATCGTGAACATGACTAGCAATCTTCTCACAGACTATATAGTCTTTGACAATGTTGCAACTATTGTTCTGGAAGAAGAACGGAGGCGCAAAAAAAGTAGGACATGTTGGTAGGCTCGTAACAAGCAGATTCCTTAGCGATAATCAAAGGGAAATCAACTGAACATGGTTAAAGTGGAAGTCAATATGCTGACAAATCAAAGTCAGGAAGTAAGAAGATTATTAAATGCTTTCACTGCGAAAAGAAAGGTTATTCGAAGAAGCAGTGTTGGCATTATAATAAAAATGGAGAGAAAGCAGCAAAGCCTCAAGGCAACATTGCAAATGCTCATAATGGTGAAGTTTTGTACAGCGAGGTAACCACGGTCACTAAAGACAAATAAAATTTCTCAAATATATGGCTTCTAATTCAGCAGCGTCATGGCATATGATCTCTCGGAGAGAATGGTTCCATAATTATGAACCTATCTCATGAGAATCTCTGTTTATGGGAAATGATCATGTTTTGAATATCTCTAGGATTGGTACCATCAAGGTGAAAACAGAAGATGATGTTATACGAACCATTCAAGGGGTACGATACGTGGAAGGCTTGACAAAGAATGTATTACCTGTTGGACAATTAGATGACATAGGGTGCAAGACCTATGTAGAAAATGGGATTATGACAATTGTCATGAATACGCTGGTTGTGCTGAAAGCTGAAAAGATAGTGTCCAATATGTACATGCGTAAAGGAAATATTCTGCGGGAAGGAGAAACAAATGTCACAGAATCAAGTTCAACAGTGAACTCAACGATGTTATGGCACCAAAAACTGGGCCACATGTTGGAACGAGGCTTGAAGATTCTTGCAGATCGAGATCTTCTCCCGGGGCTCAAAAAGATCACATTACCCTTTTGTGAGCATTGTATTATAAGTAAACAACACATATCCAAATTCGACATCTCATCTGCTAGAAGCAAGGCTATCTTGGATTTGGTTCATTGTGATATTCGGCAAGCACCGGAGATGCCCCTAGGAGGTGCAAGATACTTTGCATCTTTCATTGATGACTACTGCGGGAGATGTTGGGTGTACCCTATCAAGAAGAAATTAGATGTATTTGAAGTTTTTAAAATCTTCAAAGCGTGGATCGAGCTTGAATCAAGAACAAAGATCAAAGGCCTGAGGTCAGGCAAGGAAGGAGAATATACTGGCGACGAGTTTAATTGGTTTTGTCAATAAGAGGGAATTAAAAGACAATTCACGATGGCATACACACCTAAACAAAATGGTATAACAGAGTGGATGAATAGAACACTGTTGGAAAGAACAAGGGTTATGTTGAGAACTTTCGTCTTGGCAAGCACGTTTTGGCCGAAGCAATTGTGACCGTCTCTTATGTTATCAATCGGTCACCATCAACCGCAATTGATCTGAAGACACCTATAAAGATGTGGATGGGAAAGCCAATTGATTATTTCAACCTTCATATGTTTGGTTGTACTGCATATGCAATGTATAATAAACTAGATCCAAAATCTAGAAAGTCTGTCTTCTTAAGGTATGCTGATGGAGTAAAGGGGTATCGCTTATGGGATCCTATTGCCCACAAGGTTATTATCAGCACAGATGCCGTATTTGTAGAAGAAATGGTGAAAAGTAATAGCAGTTCTTTGGAAAGGCTAGAGGTGATGGGAGTTGATGTTGAAAATCGAACGGAACAACAAGTTCCATGTTCTTCTGAAGATATTGAAGAATCTCAGCCAAATGAGATTTCGGAAACACAGCTTCGACGTTCAGATTGAGAAAGAGGAGAAATCAGTATGGCATAATGACTTTATTGTGGAGGGAAATATTGCTTATTGTCTTCTATCTAAAGATGGAGAACCATTCATGTTTCGTGAGGCAGATCAAGGAAAAGATACATCTCAATGGATGACAACAATGGAAGAAGAGATAGAAGCACTTCACAAAAATAAGACGTGGGATCTTGTTCCTTTACCACAAAGAATGAAGGCTATTAGAAACAAATGGGTCTTCAAAATCAAATGAGATTGCAACGATCAAGTGGAAAGGTATTGTGCAAGGTTGGTGGTAAACGGATTTTCTCTGAAAGAAAAGATCGATTCCAATGAAATATTCTCACTTATTATTCGACTCACAACAATTAGAGTTGTCCTCGCAATGTGTGCTACATTGGATATTCACCTAGAGTAGTTTGACGTCAAAACTATGTTTCTTCATGGAGAACTTGAAGAAAAAAATTATATGCTCCAACCAGAAGGATTTTCAAATAAAAGAAAAGATAACTTGGTTTGAAGGCTAAAGAAATCTCTATATGGTCTCAAATAAGTACCAAAATGTTGGTATAAGAGATTTAATTCTTTCATAATGAGCCTCAGATTCAACAGACTTAAATCTCTATATGTAGATCCTTGTGTGTACAACAATAGATTACATGACGATGATTTCATCATTTTGTTGTTGCTTGTTGACAACATGTTGGTAACAGGCTCCAACAATGATCGTATTAAAGAATTGAAGGTTCAATTGGCTAGGGAATTTGAAATGAAAGACTTGAGCTAAGAAAACAAGATTTTGGAGATGCAAATTCACCGAGATAGAAATAATATGAAGATTTGGCTTTCATAAAAGAACTATATCAGTAGAATCTTGCATTAATTTCAAATTATCCTCCGAGATGAGTCCTAGCACAAAAGAAGAGAGGATAGAGATGTCTCAAGTACCGAAATGCATCAACAGTGGACAGTTTGATGTTTGCCATGGTATGTACCAAACCGAACATTGCACAAGAAGTGGGAGCGATTAATCAATATATGGAAAGCTCTGGAGTTGAGCATTGGAGTGTTGTAAAAAGGATCTCGAGATACCTCAAGGGCACCACAAATGTTGCATTGTGTTATGGAGGATTAGACTTGGCTGTTACTAGGTATGTCGATTCGGACTATCTCGGTGACCTCGACAAAAGCAAATCCACCACAGGATACGTGTTTACTCTAGCTAACGGTGTTGTAAACTGGGTTTCAAATCTATAGTCCATCGTAACGATATCTACGATAGAGGCTGAGTATGTTGCGGCTACACAAGCCAGGAAAGAGACAATTTGGTTGCAAATGTTGATGGATGAGCTTGGTCATAAACAAGAGAATATTGTCTTGTTTTATGATAGTCAGAACGTTTTGCATCTTGCAAAGAACTTAGCATTCCATCTAAAGACGAAACAACTAAGAGTACGATATCATTTTGTACGAAAAAAAAGTGGATGAAGGCAGCGTGGATATTCAAAAAATCTATACAGAGGAAAGCATGATGGGTATGTTGACGAAGCCAATAAATAACGAAAAATTTATTTGGTGTCGATTTTTTATGAGTCTAGTGGAAATATGAGCAACTTGACAAAGACGGAGATAAAAGGAAAAATGAATACAACAATAGTGATTTTAAGTGAGAGAATGAAAATCAAGAAAACCACCTTTATTATGGTCAAAACATTTAGGCACCATTTGTGTAGAAATATTAAACCTTATGATCCCTACAAGATCGCTACAAGTTTGAAATTTTTCACAAATTATGCCTAAAAATACGAAGTTTTGCATTTGAGAATTTTATACCAAAATCATAAAACAAAAAAATAAAAAAAGAGAGAAAAATGATTTAGTTTGTAAAATTTTCTCTTGATTCATTAGTATAACTAGATATTACCCGTGCATAACACGGATTTTAAAATTATTAAAATTGAAAAATAATAAATAGTTTGAATATTGTTTAATATATATAATTTTTAAATGATGAAAGATATATAGTTGTATTGATTAATTATTTAATTTATAATAATTATATATTAACATTTAAATATATTCAACGTTAGATAAAAAATAAGTATATAAAGATTGAAAAGTAATTAGTTTAAGTAATTAAATAATTTTTTAAGTTATACTTATTTATTTTTACAACAATATCTATGAAAGTATATAGTGGTATAATTTTTTAAAATATTTTTCAATAAATTTGTCAAGAGTGAGAGTAATTTAATGAACAAAAACCTTGAAATGTTTACTGTGATATATGATCATGTGTTTTTTATAGATTGATTAAATTAAAATAATAATTCAATTTAAGTAATTAAAATATAAAAAATTCATGGATAATATATTCACTATAATCTAATATAAAATCTAAATAAAAAATAAAAATTAATAATTGAAGGCATATAAATGAAACAAACTTTAAGGAAGAATTAAAAAAAATAAATTATATATAATTAATGGATAATAGAAATAACAACATTTCAGAAATTTACAATAAATTTTTGTATCTAAAAAATGAAAAAAAAAAACAATTTGTTATTAGTGATAGTAATAGTAATATAACAAATAACAGAATTTATGAGCTACAAAATATATATATATATATATATAAGAAATTTTAATGTTTCTTTGAGAAACATGTATGATATATATCATATATGACAAATAATAATCTCTTAAAATATCTATAATTGTTAAGTAAACATGGAAAATTTACGTATGAGTAAAATTTACGTATTAGTTACAGACATGGAAGTTATTATCAATAACTATAAAGATGAAAGTTGTTTTTTGAAAACTTCTCATATGACAAATAATAATCTAGAAATAGTTAATTTATATATCATAGAAATAGACAGATATCATATATGACAAATAATAATCTAGAAATAATTAATTTATATATCATAGAAATAGACAAATATCATATATGACAAATAATAATCTAGAAATAGTTAATTTATATATCATAGAAATAGACAGATATCATATATGACAAATAATAATCTAGAAATA
>CM071871.1:17093817-17126047 GCA_036759665.1 Gynandropsis gynandra
TTTTTTTTTTTGTTTCAGTAATATTAAGATTTTCTTCTTCGGAGAGAAATAACAGTGTTATCTTGTAATTTTTTTTTTTTCGGGACCTTATAATTATAGTGTTTGCGCGTGGGCTTAGAGTAGAGGTTCTACCGAACCACGTAAAACCGGTTTCTCACTTTTTCCATTTTCGAACTCTGTACTTTGTTCCGTAACCGATTTCCGTCCGATTCTAACAATTTGGAAGCAAAATCGAAGATAGAAAACAGAGCGACAAGTCAATGGCGTCGAGAACCAAGGGAAAAACGGTGATGGAAATCGGTGCCGATGGCGTTGCCGTGATCACACTCATCAATCCTCCTGTCAATTCTCTTTCTTTCGATGGTATTACTCATTCCTCCCTCCTTATGTGATCACACTCATCAATCCTCCTGTCAATTCTCTTTCTTTCGATGGTATTACTCATTCCTCCCAATTGCGTCGATGAACTCATGGAACTTATGATTTCTCGTGTAAATATGTGTTTCTATGTATATTCGATTTTGTGAGAGGTAAGAACACTTCTGACAGAGCGGGAAACTTGTGTTTGTTTGCTTATCTCTGTCCAGTTCTAGACAGCTTGAAAAGTAATTACGAGGAGGCCTTGAAGAGGGATGATGTCAAAGCTATTGTTGTTACGGGTATGCTCGATTAACATGTCTCTTCTGCGGTCAAGCTATGACGCTTTCTCAGGGTTTTAGACAGGTTATGGCAATGGCTTTGTGTTTCTTACGACAGGTGCCAATGGGAGGTTTTCTGGTGGCTTTGATATATCGGGCTTTGGTGAAATTCAGAAGGGGACGAGTACGTTTCAGTGTCCTTGTATCCACGATACTTGTATCGGAAATATATATTATCGGTAATGGTATATAACCAGCGATTTTTTTCTTTCCAGGCAGAGAGCCAAAGGCTGGATACATATCAATTGACATCATAACCGATTTGGTCGAAGGTATGTGGCCAGTGGATCATCTTAATTGACACAATGTAATGCTTTTGCTAATATCTACCGATGAACTGATTTCTCTCTTTGCAATCAGGTGCAAGGAAACCATCTATTGCTGCCATAGAAGGGCTTGCTTTAGGAGGAGGTTTAGAGCTTGCAATGGTATGTGTTTCTATATAATGTAGAATTGCTTTCCCAAAAGGTTCCTTGTGCGAGTTTTTAGTCTGATCTTTGCACAGTGTAGGTGGCATGAGCTATTTATGGTCTTATAAGATAGTCAAATGATTTTTTTTCCAGGCTTGCCATGCAAGAATATCGGTTCCTGCCGCACAATTGGGCTTGCCTGAACTGCAACTTGGTGTCATTCCTGGGTTTGGGGGTATTGACTTTTAACTTACTTGTTGTTTTCTCTTATCAGGATGTGATATCTGATCACTTGTTAGGTAGGAACTTTGTCCCTTATAAGCATCGCAGTGTGAAAACCTGTTGAAGACTTGTAGATCGGGAGTTGAAATATTCTAGATGCATAATAAGCTATCAGGAGAAAGAGATGATCTATGAACATTGTTGAATGAATAAAGTGGTTGTCCTTTCTAATTACATTCCTCTGTATTGATACAGGGACGCAGCGTCTTCCACGCCTTGTTGGTCTCACAAAAGCCCTCGAAATGATTTTGGTATGTAAAGAGCTGGTTCTTATGTTTGATAAGTCAGTATGAATCTGTCTTGGTTATAATTTTGTCACACATTGCATGTCAAAACAAATAGACATCTAAGCCGGTTAAAGCTGAGGAAGGCCATTCATTGGGACTTATCGATGCTGTGGTTTCACGTGCGGAATTGCTAAACACTGCTCGTCGGTGGGCTCTCGACATAGTGGATAGGAGAAAACCATGGGTTTCTAGTATTTACAAGACCGATAAGTTACCTCCTCTTGGAGAAGCCAGGGAGATATTGAAATTTGCTAGAGGACAAGCACGCAAGCAAGCCCCCAATCTAAAACATCCTTTAATGTGCCTCGATGCTGTTGAAGCTGGTATTGTTTCTGGTTCGAGGGCTGGCCTAGAAAAGGTATTTTTACATACCTCATGTTTGCTTGTTGATGTTCTTTAACTTTTCTCCTCTAGAATACCAAAAGATTAATGTGTAATTTTATGGTTGTGCATCCAGGAGGCTGAAGTCTCCCAACAAGTTGTAAACTTGGATACCACCAAAAGCTTGATCCATATATTCTTTTCTCAGCGAGGAACTTCTAAGGTTTGTGAGCTTTTGTCTTGCCATTCCATTTGGGTCAATACAGTTGAAGTTCAGATGATTTTACACGACCCACTCGTTATTCATTTCGATCTCTCCTTTTCATCCTTTTTCAATCTTATGGATATAGATTCCTGGAGTCACTGATCGTGGTTTAGTGCCAAGGCAAATCAATAAGGTTGCTATAATTGGAGGAGGATTAATGGGATCTGGAATAGCCACTGCTTTGATACTCAGTAACTATCAAGTGCTTCTCAAGGAGGTCAACGAGAAGTTCCTGGAGGCTGGAATTGGCAGAGTCAGATGTAGGGTTGTTTTCTTTACTTAACGTGCCAGCTAAGTGCATCAATAGTGGGCTGACTAGTTTTGGTGTTTGATCAGCAAATCTGCAGGGTCGTGTCAAGAGGGGGAACATGTCTCAGGAAAAGTTAGAAAAAACAATGACCCTTCTCAAGGGTGTCCTTGATTATGAAAGCTTTAGGGATGTTGACTTGGTGATTGAGGTAATAAAAGTACACAATTAAGCAGCCATTTATTAGTTTTATTGTGTTATCTTGGAAACCAGAGAAATAAATCCCACCGTGCCTTCACTACTTGAACAGGCTGTTATTGAGAAGATATCACTGAAGCAACAGATTTTCGCTGATCTAGAAAAGTATTGTCCTCCACATTGTATTCTTGCAAGTAACACTTCGACCATTGACTTGAACAAAATTGGGGAGAAGACCAAGTCACAGGATCGAATAGTTGGAGCACACTTTTTCAGGTGATAAACCATCTTTCAGGATGGGTTTTTGTGATATACGTTTACTGAAATTGGTCTTCTCTGGGCAATCGATGTATTTTTCTTTGTACAGTCCAGCACATGTCATGCCACTACTTGAAATTGTTCGAACCAATCAGACTTCTGCCCAAGTAATTGTCGACCTTCTAGATGTGGGTAAGAAGATAAAGAAGACACCCGTTGTGGTTGGAAACTGCACAGGATTTGCAGTGAACAGGATGTTCTTCCCTTACACTCAAGCAGCTATGTTTCTTGTGGAGCACGGAACGGATCCTTATCTAATCGACAGGGCAATCACCAAGTTTGGAATGCCAATGGGTCCCTTCAGGTATATCCTAATTCCCCAAAAAAAAAAAGTAAAATAAAAACAGCTGTTCTTATACACCTGATGATCTCTAATTTCGTTAAATTTTATGAATGGCCAGATTGGCTGACCTGGTTGGATTCGGAGTAGCAATTGCCTCTGCCACGCAGTTCATTGAGAACTTCCCAGAACGAACATACAAATCAATGATCATCCCACTCATGCAAGAAGACAAGAGAGCTGGTATGTCGGAAGTTTCACTGACTCGTCTCCTTAATATCGCGTGCTTCTAAAATCTTTTGTAACTCCTGTGAATTTCAGGTGAAGCCACTCGTAAGGGGTTCTATTTGTACGATGATAAACGCAAGGCTAAACCCGATCCTGAAATAAAGAAATACGTCTGGAGTAAATATCGACCCTAAGGTCTGATGCTCCTCACAACCAAAATTAAAGAAACGTGATGAAACACCACTAGTCCTCTCTCATTTCTAATGCCTATTTCTGGTGTGCAGTTTGCTAAGTTGTCAGAGAGGGATATTATTGAAATGACATTCTTACCCGTCGTGAATGAGGCATGCAGAGTATTCGCTGAAGGTATTGCAGTCAAAGCAGCCGATCTTGACATAGCCGGCGTTATGGGCATGGGTTTTCCTCCTTACAGGTTGGGCACTGTGTGGATTTTATAAAGAAAATTGTGATTACCCTACTCCATGTCCAATATTTTGCTCAATTTGGGTTCATCTGACGTTGTGATCAGAGGAGGAATCATGTTCTGGGCTGACTCCCTCGGATCGAAATACATTTACTCGAGGCTAAACGAGTGGTCAAAGACGTACGGTGATTTCTTCAAGCCTTGTGCTTTCATGGCTGAAAGAGCCTCTAAAGGAGCTCCATTGGTGAGAACCCACATCCTCTTCTTCTTACTTTCTCTGTCCTTACCATTGATGTCAACTTTTCTTATCTATTGGCTTACGTCGGCATTTTATACACGATTTTTTTATCCATGGTAATGTTAGATCATTCTCTCTCGCTATACGATTTCCTTAGTAGAAAGGCTTGTACTTTCTGTAGATTTTGTGGCTCTAATCTTTCCGCTGTGATCTGAATACACAGGATCATACATAAGAGAAGTACATAATAGCCAAATAACTTCATCTTCTGAACAGATCGATGCACGTTGTTGTATTGTATTTTCTCACTAGAAAACCCAATAAAACCATTGCAGCAGCAACCTTGTTCACCGCGAATGGGTAGCTCCATTTGCAATGTTAGGATGTTTTAGACAGAATCTTGCTTTTGCTCTATCTGTTTGCGTCATGCTCAGTTTCAACCTCTCAATGATCACATTGTTCTTACTGTTTTGTGTCTCAGAGTGCTCCCCTGGAACAAGCCAAATCACGCTTGTGAGGTCAGTGATCAAAACTAATTCCGTCGTCTCTTCATTTACTGCTTTGGCGTTGCCTTGTCTCTGTCGGGTCGCCGGGAAGTTTGGATCTTTGGCTGAATAATGTCGCCCGCAAAAGAATTCGTCGGAGAAGTAAGGGTTGTTTCAGAAAACAATGGAAGTATGATGTAATGTTCTAAATGCGGTTTTTATGTATTATGATCTTTTGTGCGGTTATACGAGTTGATAATATGGTTAATTTGTTTTAGTGAGGTCTTATGAAATGATCAGTATGAATAAAAATACGGATTATTGGACTGGTTTATTCATGTTTTAAAGTCTACAATAACTTTTTTTAAGATTAGTTATCTGTTAAATCTATGATATTTTTAAAATAACAATGGATTGTAGTGTATATCAGATTAATATAATATGTACGAAAATGTTTATTATAAAGTATATGTTAATGTAATTTCTTTTAGGAAACATTTATTATAATTCTCTTGGATGTTAAGCATCATGAGAAATTCTATTACAAGTTCTCTACACTCTTATTATCGTATACCAATCTTCTCAACTCTCAAATGTTGATTACTTTTCGAATGTAATGATAAAGTACAAGTCTTTGTTTCATCGCAATGCCTATATCATCCCAAGTCATTGCAGCTTGTTCGACATTCCATTGTCGGGTTAGTATAAGTTGATCTTATCACGTGTGTAGTCGTTGAACTTTTCTAAAATTAACTTCACATTCTTCACTGTGGCAATCAAAGCTTATCTATGTCTTTTTTCCTACTCCAAATGTCTTTGCATCACGATGAAAAATCAACATAGGATTTTTTTCATCAAAATATTGTTTTTATGATCATCAATCCAATTCAATTGTCACATTATTAGGTCTCGGCGCTGATCACCCTCATGTTTCATAAATTTTGGTATATTATTTTTCGTCCATGTCAATAGATATTAACGGATATAATTCGTGTGATTGATACGATAATATTCTCCGAGATCACATGGATTATTCTGATGATATTCTACGAGATATTCAGGATATTATCTGATATTTTATTGAATACCGAAATATTTTCGAAGATTGTACGAATATTCTGCGATATTATATTTCTTTTTCCGAATGATATTGTATATTATATAAAAAGGTATTTCGTGATTAATAAAGAACGAGTAATTGATTTGACTTATTCCAATATGCAATCGCATATTTTATCAATAGGCTATGGGTTTCAAGCTTCTTGTGGTCCCCTCATGGTTGTTTTTACGAACACTCTGAGTCGTATCTTCCATCTGATCAAGTCGTTAGTTAGCGAGCGTGAGTTCATCATGTACCATCTTGCAGAATTCCACCATCATAAGGTGCATACAAAGTCACTGTTTTGCCTTATGGTGGATCATCGTAGTGATATCTTGACTTCAACCAAGAAACGATGCTAAAATAGAAAACCCTTACAAAGTCTAGAAATGGTCAAATTAAAAGAAGATGAGCAATTCTCTCAACTCTCAAGAAGTGTTTCTCACTCAATTTTTCTCACTCTCTAGTGTTTTTCCTTCGCTGATCTCGTTCGAACTAGTTCAAAACTAAAACTCTCAAACTTTCAAGTGAACAAACTCGAATCAAACTAAAACTTGATGCTACAATTTAACGACTGAAAATAAGATTACTGATCTCCCTCATACAATTTATATGTATTCTAAATTTTCTATTTTATCTTTTTCAAAAAGGGATTCCTCGATACAAGTAGCAACGTTAAAATAAAAAAATACAGAAAACTAAATGATATATGAGCTTAAGACAAGAACAAAACTCTGATACCAAATAATATGATATAGACCGTCGTTCTTGTGAATAGGATGATATGATGGAGAATTGAGACACAATAAAACTCGATAAAAACTTAGAAATTTTTCTATGCTATTGAACACCCAAACCTTACTTCAACTCGATTACAGAGCCCCAATTGATGGGTTGATGCTACAACACTTGTGGTTTTGTGTTGAAAAGTTGATTTGAATGATTAGGTCTCTAATATAAGAGTTTGATAGCTAGTTCTCAAATAATTTACAAGAAAAAACATAAAACTCTTGTAAAAACTTGGTTATGGTGTTCTACAAGGGTGTGCCTTGTTTTATAAAGCTAAAATAAGTTGGAAATTTCATTAAAATTTGGAACTTTATATTTTCTTATATATTATTTAATAAATACAAAGAATATGTGTAATATGTAAAAATAGGAAAACGTGTGATTTTGTACTCTACTCGCAAACTAGCTTGCCTAATCTCTAATTCATTTTTAACTCAGCTCGTCAATTCGTTTTCTAAACAAGCTGGAAAATATCCAGCTCGATTCGATTCAATATGATACGAGCTAGAGCTGGTTCGTGAGCCGATAACTCATTTTACACCCCTAATAGACGATGTCCTTCATAGGTACATTATGACAGAGAATTTTCTCGAGTCGAACAAACCGTCAGCCAAGGAAATCTTAATTGGTATGCTCCATTATTTGCTTGGTTAGAGAAATTTGTTCGCCTTTCTCTACTTGTTGTCAGATCACGTATGATTGACATAGCTCGTCTTGACGCTCTCACACGATGTAATTGCAAATTCTTCAACAACCATACGAATGAACAAGTTTTTAAGCTTTCTCGCTCCATTTCTCATCATCGGTCCTTGCGGATTATGTGCTATGTTCAGGGTCTTGTCCTCATCACCCTTTCTTCTCTGTTTTTATGTACATGTAGTCAGATAACCAATACAAACTAATACAAAAAATATTATATTAGTCTTGATTATGTGTATCTCTTTTGTCTCTTGTTGTAAACCTTATTAACCCTCCACATGCACATTAACATCTACACTATTATTTACAAACATATACACACATTGGCAAAATAAATATCTGCAAACCCTATAAATGAGATAAAGACATTGTAAATTGTAGACAAATTCAATATAGAAGCAAAATTGTAAATTGGAGAAATGTTAATTCATTATCTCTATCGTCGAGATCACTTAGTTTTATCAATTATATAATATGAATTGAATTATTGTAATTTATATACACTTAGGTATTAAAATTATTACACACAAAGGCTAATTTTTGTATTATGTCTTACAAAATCTTATAAGTTTCCAAATTTATTGTTTGCATCCACCTTTTACAGTTCAATTAATATCATGCAATATTTAAAAAAATTAATATGCAATTTTGCTTAAGAAAATTTTATAGAAAGTTTTCAAATGTAATGCATTAATTTCTATAGAAAATCTTATCTATATGAATTTTGAAGAAGATGTTAAAACAAAAGCTGATATGTCCATATTATAATTTGAAAATCATGTTTCAAACTCCCACGAACATTATGACATAAGATTAGAGCAATTACGGAGAAATTTTGGTGGCTTCTGGATCATCGAGAAAAGGTATACATTGGTTGCCTTAGGGAAAGCTTTGTACTCCCAAAAAGAAGGGAAGATTTGAGGTTCAAAGATAGTGAACATTTTAATGATGTCCTCTTTGCTAAACAAATGTGAAAAATCATTGAAAATCTTTCATCTCTATTGGCCAATGTTTTACAAGTAAGTATTTTCAATCGTTTTTTATAGTGGAAGCAAATGGAAGTTATAACCCTTCTTTTGGATGGTGAAGCCCAATTTAAAATTTTAGTGTGACATAACCCGTGGATTTTAGAGGCTCTTCCACGATCAGAATTAGAATTAGGGAGATGGACTACCCCTAATTTGTGTATATGAGACTTGTGGGATGTTGATAAGCAAGAATGGAAACGTGATGAGTTAAGAGTTATGCTAAATCAAAATAATCAAAGAGTCTTTTAATCATATCAGATCCACAGAAAATTTATGGATGGATTTGCATGAAGATGGTCAAAACAGAGAAAGTATACGATAAAATATTATTACTGGGTGGTATCCTACCCATATCTATTGGGGCAGACCAACCAGATTTTATGTCAATCTAAATACAAATGTGATAATGGGGCATCTCATTTGGAGAGTTTTGAACAATTGTCTGACTACTGCATCTGTATTGTGCTTCAAAAAATTGACGGATTGCTCAATTTGTTCTATATGCAAACAAGAGGTGAAATCGTCAACCCATGTTTTTTACATGCCCAATAGCACTTCAAGTATGACTTTTATCCTCAATTCCAACATCTAGGGAGATATTCCATTCCTATTTGGTTTTCTACAACATATACTATGGAAGTATCATAGAAAGAGAATACCAACATGTTTCATAGTAGCCTATGTTTTTGGATCATTTGAAGGATTCGGAAAGTCCAGAACAAATCGATGTATCATGGGGAAGCGTTCGATATCCAGCAAACCATTACAAAGGCCCAAGATGATTGTTTTGAATGGAAAAAGGCAATGACGAACAGAGACACAATCTCATAAAGAAGTTTTCAAATAATATCGACCAACATAGTTTTCAACTCCTAACTTATGGAAGAGCCCTCCGATAGGGGGTTGTATAGTGCAACATAGATGGATCTTGGATTGAAAATATTGTTTGGTCGAGTTGTGTGTGATTCTTAGAGACACTGAAGATGTTGAATTAGGACCCATATAAAAATGCCGATGTAGAAACAATGTGAAAGATTGTGGAGTTAAATTATGTGGTGTGATATTTGAGCCGAATTACAAGAACATTGAAAGTGTTTTGAAGAAATCATCTAAATTATCTCATTTTGCACATACACTTAACTCCATTCGTCTTTTGTTAAGATAGATTTTTTCAATTGTGAGTGACATTCATACGATATGGCGTAAATCGATGTGTAGACACGATTGCAAAAAAAGAATTGAAAATATGTAATGGTAAACAAAAATTCTTTTCATACACTATTTATTTGTTAAATGTGATATAATATTATATTACGTTATGTAAAATCGTAAAAGCGTAACTGGATAGTGAAAAAGGTAATTAAAAAATTTGTTAAAAAGTATTTTCTGTAAAGTCCAATATCTTAAGAGATCGGTGAGAATTTTTTCTTAAATCAAATGCAATAAACTATCATCAATGTGAAAGGAACTTGGATCTTTGTAGCTCATGCTAGACTGTCCATGCAAATTAGCATGTATTTGCTATTTTTAAAATTATATTTCACGCTTATAAATTAAGTTACATTATTAATTGACATCCTTTTTAAATCACATTGATACCCTTTTCTTAATGTTTATTAAATTTGTAAGACAATTAAAATATCTGGTAACTAGTTCGTGGGACTGGGACGTGTCGTGTCCTCTTTACCAGTTTCTCTTTTTCTCTCTCTTCTTAGAATAAGACAATGAACGCTGAAGATCTCCATGTGCTTCTCTTCATATACATCCAACGGCTGATATTTCAAGATCAAGCTCTACGTAATTTCCGCCATTAGATTCTAAATCGTAGCCCCAATGTCTAATTACCGTTAGAGCGTTATCTTAGATTACAAGGAAAAAAACACATTGCCTCCATCGAAGCAGACCCAGAAGATATATATATAGTACTAAATTTGTAACTTCATAAAATACTGATGAGAGAATCCTAAAATGATTCACGAATTAAAACACAAATGCTAAAAGTTACACCGATTATTAAAATCAGACATAATTTTTTAATAGATGTTTTTATACTTTTGAAAAAATCATAGTCTTTGCAATCCTTTAATTTTTTTTCCTGATTAAGATTCCCATTAACGTAAAACAATAAATCATTGATTCACTAATTTAATTAAATTATCCTGAATATTTTATCAATTCCTACTTCAATTTTAACTATTTAAAAAATATCAAATAAGTTAAAACTATAAATATTGTATTAATAAAAAGACTTTATATATTTTATGTTTATATTTTTTAACCTTTTTCCAATATTAATAACACTACTAAAAATATACCATTTAAGGATCGAAGAATTTGTCCCTAATTCGTCTTTCAGTGGTTTACAAACACGCGTCGTCAAACTAAAAACATCTACAATTCGTCTGTAAATATAGACGGAAGATTCAGTCGGTGAACCGTCTGCAATTGCGGACTACAAGGTCGTCCGCAAATCGACGGAAAATGCGATCAATTTACGTACATAATCGCTGACGGGAAGACGTCGCAATTTTATGGACGGCGGACGGATGCGTCTGTCCGGAACTTTTTTTTTAAAAAAATTAAAATTTATAATTACAATTTATAAATTTAAAAATAATTAATTAATGTTTTTACATAATTAACGTATATTTACAAATTTGTTGGTGATACTTCTGAGTTATCGTCGGAATCATCGTTTCCGTACGCATCCCAATTGACGGATGACATTTGTTCTTTAAGTATTTTCATCAAGTTTTGATGTTGTCTTTGTGATCGTTCATGTTGCCTTTGTGATTCTTGACGTTCTCTTTCCCATTTTTGTTGCAATTGAGATACGGTATTTCGAAGTTCGTCTGTCGCTTTCGCCTTGCCTTTGGAGGAACTTACATGTTGTGATGTCATTCCTCCAAGACCAAATATGCGACCTTTATACGGTGTTATTTGCTGTAAAAGAAATATCGAAATTTAATTACAATTATAAATAGCAAAACTATATTAAATTATAATGAATTTACCTCAAAATATAACTCATTGTATTCTTTCTGACTTAGAGAAGGTTGTGTCCTGTCTTCTCTCAGCGTAATTTGGGACACTCGTTCCGATGCCATATTCTGAACTCGTCATGAACACGTTTCGCTCTGGCATCTACCCACGAACCATCATATTTCTTAGTGTGTGTACGTTCCAGCAATTCTACGTACGACGGTTCGGATCCATTCTCTTCGTCTAAAACAAATTTTAGATATTTATTTTTAATATTAAGCAAATGTCAATCGTATAAAATCCTAAACAAAATTAAAAATCTTACCAAATCTTCGAAAAACTTCCACGAAAGAACGAGAACAAGCTGCATATGCACTCATCCTGTATCCTTCTCTATCGGAACGACAAAATTGACTTGCTCGCTCGCTTCTTTGCTTAAAAGAAGGATCATCCCAATAAGAACACATTTGTTCCCAGACATGATTTGTCATCCAAACTGGTTTTCTTTTCTTCTCTCGATTTTTTTGCAATCATTTACGAGAGTTTTGAGACGAACTCTCGCAACCCGTTCAAATCAAGACTTTACCAATCTGGTAATCTCGGTGTTCCAATAAAATTTTTGCTAAAACAATGAAATAATTATTTTATTTAAACTATTATTTAAATTTTTTATTAAAATAAATATTATTAATATGTACCACAAAAGGTTTCCACCAATGTTTCTTGATATCAAGATCGGTCCGCGTCTAGTTATAATATGGACAATCGTAATCAACTTTCATCGTCTTTGTTATATGACGAGAAAGTTGATCGTAACAAAACCTATAAATTAAAATTAAGATAAATTAACACTTAATTAACTAATTATTTACAAAGTTACATTTGAATTTAGTGATGCATACCATTGTCTGCCGTTTTTACGACTCGGGACTAAACGAGAAAGTTTACGCCTTTCCTCATCCATCGATAGAAGTTCTTTCACCGTTGGTTCGTGATGCATCTGAAGATCGTGATGCATCATTGGCTCGACCAGCTGTGGCATCTGTTGATAATAAGGATACGACATATATTGTGTCGTTCCAGTGTTCAGAATTAAATTCGGATTCATAAAATCCGAAAATACTGAATCAGATTGCCTCATGTGTCGTGGAGGAGATGGACCATTAGAACTTTCATCCGAAATAGAACGATTTCTCGTGTTACCACCTCTTGCAACTCGACGCGACATACTAAAATTTTAATTAAAATATTATAATTGTTGTTAATTCAAATTTTAATTCACTGCTTATTTTTAAAAAATTTATACTAAAAATGATTCTTATATAATTTAAGAAACACATATAATTTAATATATATACTATTAACCTAAACAAGCACATATAATTTAATATATGTGCTATTAACCTAAACTAATTAAATTTCTTGTAGATATTTCAACAAACACTTAAACTACGCATTCTAAATCTAACTAAAATTATTCCAAATCTATCTAAACTTAATCTAAATCTAACTAAAACTATAAAAAATGTTAGAAAATATATTTCATAGTTAAATATTGTCTAAATGAACATGTCGGACTGTGAGGGACGGGGACGGTCGGATACTTTGAGGGACGGGGATGGCCGAACACTATAAGGGACCAGGAGGGCTGGATGGTGACGGTGATGAGGATGGGGATGCACGGACATGGTTGGGGACGAGAATGCACGCATGGACAGACGGGGACACACACACAAACGGACAGGGATGGGGACACATGCATGGACGGTGACGGTGACAGTGATGGACGGGGATGGGGACGATCTGAGATACCAAAGGAAGAGCATACGGTGGCGAGAAAGAATAATGCAATATTGGACGAGGAGTCGCGAGCGATGAATTTATAGATATTTGCGGACGGAACGGAAAATCCATCCGTAAACTGTCCCCAGTCATAGAGAGGAGAACGACTCGTCCGTATACCATCTCTAAATAAGGACGGATACAAGACGCACTTTCGTAATTTACGAACGGTTTACGGATGAAACCATAAGGACGTCCACAATTATGGACGGCTCCTAAATGATAGATGGACAGGGACGGACTGAGGGATAGGGACGAGGATGGACCGAGGGATGGGGACAAAGACGGAACAGACCGATAGACATGGACAGGGACAGATCGAGGGATGGAGACAGATCGAGGGATGGAGACAGATCGAGAAATGGGGACAGACCGAGCTAACATGATGAAACTGATTTAACAATTCAATAAGAAATATAAAAAATTCTTTTATTATTTTGAACATCCGATAACAAGTTAACATGAATCATCTTCAGAATCGCAAAATTCTTTCGTCGATTCTTGTGTTTCTGAATTTGATTCAAATTCTTCTTCTTCTTCTTCTTCATTTTATTCTATCCCTTCATATAGATCATTTTCATTTGTTTCAATTTCTCTTATTTCACCATGCGCCAGTGCTTCAACAGTAACTTCATCAATAGCAACAATCTCGGTGGTTTGTTGTTGCATTGCCAATTGTTGCTTTTCTGTGTTGTCGATAAATTTACTCTTTAAAAGTATCTTCATTGCGAAATGTCAACCTGAAGATCATCTAATATGTGGATAGGAAACATAACAAACTTGATCGACTTGTGACGTAAGAATTAAAGGCTCGTATTTTGTATATTTTCGTGTAGAGTTAATTTCTACAACGTTAATTTGTTTGTTCTTGCTCCGCGATCGCTTATTGGATCAAACCATTCACATCGAAATAACTCACTCTTAAGCTGACGTAACCTACAGAAAATGTCAAATATAAGTCAATATAATCTCAATATCATACGTGGTATGGATAACGTTGTTTTAGAGTAGTAATGAAACTTGGATATTCCAATTGTAAAACTTCTTTCAAAATCCCATAAAAATCTTGTTCGTAGGTCGATTGACAATAGTTTTCACCTTTCACACATACACCATAGTTCATTGTTGACTTCAATTTCTCGTGTTAGTAAGTATGAAAGTTGTAACCACGTGTAAAATACATTGGTCAACTCGTAACTTTCACAATCGGTCCTTTAACAAGATCTCGTAGCCACAACGGACGATTGTCGATCTCAATCTGCATTATAGAGGAAACAATCATCGACAAAGCATCAGAATATTATATAACAATAATTTATTAATATTTAATATATTATTTACTTAAATATTGTCTGATCCATGTGGAAAAATATATTTTTTAAGTTCCTGGAGTTGAGATTCATCAATATTCACATATGTATTCTTCAATATATCATCAAACATCTTATAAAATGTTAGAAAATTCTGTAAATATTATAAATAAAATACGTATACGCAATTGAATCCATATTAATAGTATGTTACCTTTCAAAAATCCGTAAATATTCATTATTAAGTAAAACATACGTATGTGCGATGTGTAGATCTCGTTGTGATAGTCGTAGATCTTTCACCTCACCAATAGTTCGACCAATTCTGAAAAATATATCTAGAACATCTGGTACTGGATATGAAAATATGACACCACCATCAAAACACCTATCTGGATTTCTATTTCGCTTTTGAACATGTGGCTATCATCTTCTTTACCTCATAATATGACTTTATTGCATTATTATCTTCACGAAAATAATCTCTTACTAATTACGATATAGAATCCACGCAGTTCTCATAAATATTATTTTCAGTCTTCAAATTCATCAAATGTGCAAAATAGAGACAATTGTGAAAGACTCATTCTACAACCATCAAAAAGTGGATGCCTAGCATTTTCTAACATTTCATTCGCTTCCTCATTCAGATCTTCTTCAATATTTTCACCTTTGTTTCTTTCACCGAATACGTTTTTCACCATTTCCATATAAGATTCATTTCTATATCTTGAGAAGTCTCAAATACTTCATGATGTACAATACCCCTATTAAAATTTTCCAAAATATTATTAGGTTATGGTGCAAAATTTTCTCCATGAGATAATCAAATGAAATAATTTGGAGTAAAACCTCTTATATAAAGATGATTGCAAACGGTTCTCTCATTAACAAATTTTTCATTTTTTCATTTTACGCATGGAGAAACCAACTTACCGGTTTCTTTATAAATTTGTTGATTTGTCGTCATCGTCATAAACCACGTAACGCCTTCTATAAACTCCTTTGATACATCTTGAGTTTCTGAATCAATTATTCTATACATCCATTTCTAGAAAGAAAAATATTCGATCTCGACGGTGATGTCATTATAATCAGAAACAATAACAAGATATGTAGTGAAATATATGAGAATATATGAGAATTGTGTGTGAGAAACGAATTAAAATAAGAGGGGTTAAGTAGATAATTTCTGATCTAATTAAGTACGAATTACGGACTAAGATAAATATTTACTGACGAACCGTCTCGAAAACGTTCGTAAATGCAAACGGTACCCCCGCAACCGTTCGTAAATTTGTTAGCGGTCCCTAAACAGTCCTTAAAATATACGGACGGATGCTGATGTCATCCGCAAATTTGCGGACGGTCAGTACTAACGTCCACAATTTGCGGACGGTCATGGACACCGTCATTAATCTGCAACGTCCACCGAATCCGTCTCCAATCCGTCCGCAAATACGGACAACTCCGGAACTGTTTTTCAGTCCGAAAATTTGTTGACGGATTACGAACGGATTTATTTTCTCGTCTCTATTCCGTCTCGAATCCGTTTGGAAATTTCCGAACGAAAAACTCCGTCCGTAAATTCAGTTCGAAAAATGTTAAATTTCTAATAATGTAATACAAATACCATACAACACTAATATTTAAACCAATTTGAGTTTGGATTTTTTTAAAACTAAGAATTTAAGATTCTTAATTTACGAAACTAAAAGTAGAGATCTATAACTCAATTAATCATTGAATATATATATATATATATCCTTTAAGAGCCATGATCTCTTTCTCCATTGTCGATCTTATATTCCAAAAATTCTGAAAAATTCATTTGAATCTTGCAAACCATCGAAAAATATACTTTAGATGTTTTCGTATTCAGATGTGTACCAAACATCTTATAATAGATTTGTGTATTAGATAATCGATTTGCATTTTTTAGATTCCCGTAATAATTATGTATCATTTAAACCAATATATTAATATTATATTTGTATCATGTCTATACGCAAACGTAACAATGCAAAAGAAAACCTTCTACCGTTGATAATTAGATAATGAAATTATGATTCGTTTATATGGATTATGGTAAAATAAAAAAATGAAATTGTATATAATTTTGAGAAATGAAAAAGAAAAAATAGAGAGTGGTGGTGGGGCCATAAATTAGAAGAAGTGTTTGTGAGAGAGACAAGACAACGATGTAATAAGCTCAAAAAGACATGTAATATTCAATGCTGTTTTGGACCACGAATCCTTCTTTGTCTTCCTCTCCTTTGTCTTCCTCTCCACACCTCTTTCTTTGCATATTTACACATTTTTTTTTCTTTCATAATATCTTTGATTTTTATTTACATGAAAAATACTTTTCAACTCTTTATATTTGTTTTAAAATTATTAAGGTGAATTAACATTTTTAAGAGAATATACACATATATGTAAAGTTAGCATATTTGTCTGTTTGGGTCTACAATGGGAAAATATGAATGTGTACTTTTAAGATAAAAATCATTAATAATTACGTATTATTCATTATTCTGAAAATGCACTCATATGGCAACCATAATCTTTTGCATAAATGATGATGTCTTTATTATTTATTAATTTATGGTCCCGCATTACCGACAAACAAATAAATATGTAAATTCCTTTTTCAAATGTTGATCTTAAAATTGTAACTAGTAAATTTTGTAAATGTTTTAAATTTTAGCAAGTTTAAATATTGCCTTCTATTTCACATTTGGATGTGAAATCAAGACTTGGATGGTTAATGCATATATCATTTATCCCAACCTACCAATGTCATTTTTTAATTAAAATTTGAAATATCGAAATTTGAAATGACCCCTCATTTTAAAAAAAAATTAATATGTACTTAATGTGTAGACCTTTTTTTAAAGAAAATGGACAAAATGACTAAGGTTTTAAAGTGTCATTTCTGTTTAAGAAAACCCAAATAGACAAATATGACATTGTATGATAGAATAAAAGAGTTATTATTTAAAATATATATTAATATATAATACATATTTATATACAAGATAATATGTTAAACTAAAACTTGAAAATAAACACTCACATATTAGTTATTAATTTTTAATTTTGGTGCATTAGATGTAAATTAGAAATTATTATTATTATTTTCAATATCAATGATGGGTTAGGGCGACCATATGATGATGAAGAATTTTTTTTACCATGCCAATGAGAAAAGGGGTGTAACAATTATCAAAATGACCATTATTAGGAACACATCCTTACATTTTTTTCGTTATACTTTTGTTCATATATGCTCTTTCTTATATTTTGGTATCTTTATTTGTTGGGATGTTCTCATAAAATTGATATAATTTTCAAGATTAAAGATGTAAGGAATTATAAAAATGTAATTAGGATAAACGGGCAAAAATTTGTCGGTTGATTATATATGAGATTAAGATTATTAATAAAGTATAAGAAGCCACGTGGATGTCGGGTGAATTATGGACCAACTCTAACACACAAAGTGATACAGAAAAAAAGATGAGAGACCTTTTGGAAGATTTGAAGAGCTGAGAGAGAGCGAGAGTATTCCACGTGCACCTGGGAACTCGACCCCTCTCTACAAACTCTGCAGACCCACACTCTTCGTCATATCTTCATTCAATCTCAAGCATTTCTCTCTCTCTCACATCTCTCAAAAGAAGAGAAAAAGAAGTTGAAAGCTGAATCCTCCTCCATTAGATGCCTTCAATCACACACATGAAATCTCAAGAACCGAGTTTTTGAGTTTTACCTGGAAAGTAAACACATTGAAGGGTGAACAAAAAAAAAGGAAACCAGGAGAGCTCTGTTCTCTTCCATTTTTTGTTGCTGCCATGGTGGAGCTCAAGGACCAGGAAATGGGTGATGGGATGCAATGCAGTAACCATCCTTACACCAAGAACCCAGGAGGGATCTGTGCGTTTTGTCTCCAAGAAAAGCTCGGAAAGTTGGTTTCTTCTTCTTTCCCTCTCCCCAAACAGGTCTCTTCTTCCTCCTCTTCTTCTCCTTCCTTCAGATCTGATAGTGTCGGAGGCAGTGCTTCTGTCGCCGGTAGCCTCTCCGCCGCAGGATCTCTGTCTCTGTCTCTCTCGGTGGCTGCAAAAGCCGCGAGTAACACTGGGAACGAAGGGTTCTATTACAATGGAAGCAACGGGAGGGCTTCGCACAAGCTCCCGTTTCTGACGGCGAAGAAGAAGAAGATGCTGGCAGCTTCCTCTTCGTCGTCGGCGAATCGCACGGCTGATATTGTGTACAGGAGGAGCAAATCCACGGCGACGCCGCGGACGGTCTACGGACAGGAGTTTAGCCCGAGAAGACGAGGTGGGTTTTGGTCTTTTCTGCATCTGTACTCTTCTAAACACCATAGTAGCAGCGGCGGCACAACGACCAACAAGAAAGTTGAGGACTTTCACGATTCGAGAGCAAGAACAACACCCAACTATAACAGCAACAACCAGAACGAGAATGGTGTGTCTAAATTAGACAAGAACGAGGCAAGGACGAATCAGTCGGAAACAGGGTCTTCGTCATCTTCGTCTTCTTCAAAGAGGGTAGGTGGAGGTAGTGGTAACAGAAACGGAATTGATGTGATTGTGGAAGAAGATGGGAGTCCTAACGTTGTAGTTGCAGAAACACCAGGGAATGGTGGTGGTGGTAATTCATCGTTTGAGAGGAAAGTGTCAAGATCCAGATCTGTAGGGTGTGGAAGTAGGAGCTTCTCTGGCGATTTCTTTGAGAGAATCTCTAATGGGTTCGGTGATTGTACCTTGAGAAGGGTGGAGTCACAAAGAGAAGGGGCTAACAAAGCAAAGGTCAACAGTAGTAGTAGCAACGGTGGTGCAGGGATGAGAGACATGGTGAGGTGTGGTGGGATCTTTGGTGGGTTTATGATAATGACCTCATCATCTTCATCATCATCCTCATCATCATGGGCATCATCATCATCAGCTGATCATAACAATCATCATCATAATCTGGTGCATGGAAGGAACAGAAGCTGGGGATGGGCTTTTGCAAGCCCCATGAGAGCTTTCACCAGCACAAGCACCACTAAAGCTTCTTCGTCTTCTGGGAAAGATGGGAAAAGAGGCCGTACGATTACAGAGTCCACAAGCAAGAACACAACTCCAAACTTGGATGCAATCCCTTCATTGTTGGCTGTCAGAAGCTAAGAGATTCAAAACCAGTCTGTGATGCAATAAGTAATTAATCTAAAAAAGAATACCTTAGTTTTTTTTCCGTCTTTTTGATGTGTTCAAATTTTTCTAGGTGTTCTTTTGTTCTTGAACATTGGATTGATCTTTTCATTCCATTCCATTAGTATGTATCGTTGCCACACACCTTTCTTTTTCATCTCTTTGCCTCGACTACTCACATCATCATCATCATCATGGATCTTTTTTGGACAGGAACTTAGGATGCTTGCTATTCTATCTTGGATTCTTTAATATTCTATAATTTTGGGTTTAATTTTTTTTTATGTATTATCTTATCCTAAATCTTGTATGTTTTTGGAGAGAGCTTGTGCTATGATGTTCTGGACCAGATGTGCTGTTTTAGTATCATTAAAAATAGTAATTAATAATAACACTCAAGTGGAGAATCAGTCAAAGGATTTAAGTGTTTGACTGGTGAAAGTGGTATTAATATAGTAAGTGACCAAAAGGCACATGCCTTTGCACATGCATGATTCCATGGTCCCAATTCCACATAACACAAACTATTGTTTCCCTCTCAGTCCATGCAACCATAATAACCCTCTTGTCTTCACCTTCCATTAAACTTCATCATGCCAACACTCTAAATTATTATCAATTTTTCTATATTAATAATACAAAAATATGATCCAATTTTAAATTTAATTTAAATATAATTCAATTCAAAATCTTGTTTAAAAATTCAAAATTATCTCACAATGTAAATTTCGACTTTAAAATATGTATATTATAAAAGAAATTCAATATCAAAGTATTTAAATTAAGATAAATTTAGTTTGAATCTATGATAAATGATTTTGGAATAACTTATTATTGTTTTATTATTATAAATACAAGGTTTTGTTGAAAGAATTGCAAAATATTATTAGATTTTTAGTTTTTATCATTGAAAGTTTAAAATTTATATGGAAGTGTGAACAAACTAATAAATTTATATAAAAAATTAATATTCAAATATTAATATGGAAATTTGGTAATATTTATAGTTTTATACAGAATTCTCCTAATAAATTATCTACATGCAAATGATAATGTTATTCTTTTAGTTTGTGTGTACACACATGCAAATGATAATGTTATTCTTTTAGTTTGTGTGATACATGTTTGTAATTGTATGATGTAGCAATTCAAATGTCAAGCGTGATAAAGACATAAAGAAGAAGAGATGGTTTGGCACTTGCGCACATATATATATATATATATATACACTACAAAACCTACACTATATTTGCATGTGTTTAGGCATTGATAGAGTAATTATGATAATAATATTTGATGGAATAAATAAATAAATTATTTTATATATTGTATACATAAAAAAATAGACGAGATGATTGGGAGGGACATAGGTAGGGGGGCCCATCGAGATGAGAGATGGAGGAGTCTGCAAAGAGACAGGGGAAAAAGGCTGCATTCTGACTTACCCTTTTTTATAAAAATAAATATAAACTTTTGTTTATTACATTTTCCTGAAATAATTTATATTTTTATAAATTCAATTTATATTCCAAAACGAATCCGTATATAATAGATTCGTTTTAGACGTGAACAAGATTGTTTGCATCATGGTTCAGACGCTTTGAGATCAACTCGGGTTGGGTTCGGCAGCATAGTAATCCTTCCTAGATACTTTTTTTTTTTAAAAAGAAAAAATGGAAAACAAATTGGAGATATTTAATGACGGAAAAAAAATCAAAATTAGAGAATTATTGTAAAATATACATAAAATGATAATTAAAGAAACAAGGAAATAAATATTATTCTTATTTGAACCATTTTTTGTATATATGTATAAATGATTTGTGAGTTCCGTGAAACAAGGTAAATCAGTTTCATCGAGTTATCTATATATATATATATATATATATTTACATTAATAATTATTAGGGTTTAAAATTTTAAAGGAATAGATAAAGCAATTGTAGGGTTGACTCGAGAGAGAGAGAGAAGAAAAAAAAAAAAAGAAGAAAGAAAAAAAAGAAAAGGAGGCAGAAATTGAAGAAGGATCTTTAATTTTTATCGTGTTTTTTGTGGGTGTATTCTAATCGTGATTATGGTAAATATCTAAATAATTCGTTGTGATTATTCACTTAATTCGAATGTTTATATTATGGAAATTCATGGAATTTAACGGATCTATAATAGGGAAAAATTGGTCGGTGTTGTTGCTAGCAATATTAGCCAGAATCGTCAAATCGTCGGGAAGCCAAGGTGATGATTTTCTCCACCCTAATTTCGGATTTGTGATCTATTTATGGAAGAGATTATATTTTTAAAATGAGGCATGATCATGATAGAATTTATAGGATCATAATGGGAAAAATGAGACGTTACAAGTGGAATTGGATTAAATCCCTAAATTTGCCATATGAGAATTGATGATAAGTATATGAGTGTATAAGTGACTAGAGATGATCTAGAGAATTGACGTGCGACCAAGTGTTGGGGTCAGAGAACGTCGATATTTGGATTCGGTGTTTAAACCGAGTGAATATCTTGTTAGTGTGCTCGATCAGGTGGTTTCACACTCGAACCTTCGAAAGAAGGCGTGTGCGAGCGCATCGGTGAGAGTTGTCACGTGAGGAGTATCGGGTCGATGACGTTAGTATTGCGACACTTGGATCTGGGCTGGCGTCATACCGTATTGGGGTTGTGGTAACCTTTCGAGCGACGGAGCGTTGTATGGTACTGATAGCTGGAGTACGTTGTGACCTTGCGAGATTTTCAGTGTAGTGTACTGATAGCTGGGGTACGTTGTGACCTTGCGAGATTTTCAGTGTAGTGTACTGATAGCTGGGGTACGTTGTGACCTTGCGAGATTTTCAGTGTGCTGGGGTACTTTGGACTTTGCGAGCGTATGCCCAAACTAAAGTCATGTGGACTCTTTGTGTTATGATCAGTGTGGTACTAGTCTTGAATTTTGGATACTCAGTCGGGTTGGGTAGAGTGATTTGTATATCTTTAGTTTAGACTTTGGATATATGTTATTTTATGATATTCAGTTCGCGTAGGAGAATACGTGGCACACAGTACGTACCCGTATTGATCTCACTGAGTGCGTATTTCGTACTCACCCAATTTTTGGGCTGTCATGGATGGACATGATATGGCGAGGAGAAAAAGTAATGAGGTTGAGCAGCAACACGAAGGCTCACAGCGGACTGATGGAAGAGGCGTGCACGAGGTCTCGATGAGTTTTATTTTGCATTTTTTTATTTATCGTGACTGTGGTATTTACATATTGTTTTGCTATTTGGTCCGGACCACTCTTATTTCAGAATAAATCATTTATATTTATTTTATAAATGCGTTTGAGCGATGACACGTGTGTAGTCCCGAGGTTGTTTCGGGATGGGGGTGTTACAAATTAGTATCAGAGCCTGGTTGTCATTTTCGTTTTTATCGTTTTCACTGGATTTGAAATGTTTTGCGAAATGTTTTAATAAAGCCACGAGACCGTAGCACACATGTCCTTAAATATCTAGTGGGTTTAGAGTTGTGGAAACTAATAGTAGTTAATTGTGTGTAGGAGACACTACCGAGGAGGATGATTACTAGAGCTCTTGGTCGCGGAATGAGTGGAGGCTCTCGTTCCACTAGTTGTACGCAGTCTCAATCATCTGAACGAAGATCGCGAAGTGGAATAGATAGAGATGTCATGAGAGAAATGTTGAGAGAGCTATTAGCAGAAAACCAACAACATGACATCTGGATGTCCACTTGAGTTTAAGATTGATATTGTGCTCCACTATTTGGAGGGAGAAGCGGTGTTTTGGTGGGAAAAGATTCAGAGAGAACGTCCTGATCATGTGTTTTCTTGGGATGAGTTCAAACAACTTTTTGAGTTGAAATATATACCACACGCTGCTCGTGAAGAGATGGAGTTGGCATTTCTACAGCTCAGATAAGGTGATCGTACTGTTGCTCAGTATTATGATACTTATTTGGAGTTATCACGATTTGGGGCTAAATCAATAACCTCAGAAGTTCTCAAGGTCAACAAATTTTTGCAAGGACTACGACCAGAGATCAGACGCAGGATTGAGATAATCAAGCATGGATCATTGTCTGAACTAGTTCAGAATGCTCAGTTGGTAGAGAAGGGACTCATCGAGGAGGGCATCTTGAAGTCTTCGGATGCCAAGGGGAAACAGGTTGTTCAACAGATTCGAGGAAGATCAGATTAGAGGAAAGCAGTTCCGACACATCCTATCGTATCAACATCGAGGTACCCATGTCATCGTTGTGGACGTGAGCATGTAGGGGCATGCCAAAGATTTGATAAGCGAGTAGGATGCTTCCGATGTGGAAGTTTAGAGCATCAGTTTCGTGATTGCCCCCAGCCAGTGGGAGGAACTATGAGGCGAGGACAATTCGACGGATGTTTCCGCTGTGGTAGTATGGATCATTTTCTGAAGGATTGTTCGAGGCCACCACCACCACCACCACCATCACCAATGGGTCTAACACCACAGGTTAGAACTAGGAAGCCTGAAGAGCATGCTTCAAAACGTAGGGCTGTACAACCATGGGTATATGCCATGGGAGGTTATGAGAATGAACGTGAGGGCCAAGAAGGAGACGCTCAACTTATCGCTGGTATGTCATATTTTTATATTATGTGTATATACCCTACATATAATGATTGTCTATGTCGAGGTGAGTTCTGTGAGAGAATTAAGAAGTAGATTTTTTAAATATTTGTATTATGTAGGATCGGTAATCGTGGAGGCATGTCTACTCATGTGTTATTTGACACCGGTGCGACACATAGTTTTGTGAGTCCATCGATGGCTAATAAATTAGTTGTTCAACCTGAGGATCTAACGAGTATTGTCCGAGTGCATACTCCTAGAGGTCAGATTTTAGAATCTCAAGGGGGTGTCAAAGAGGTACCCGTGGTGATAGAAGGAGAAGAACTAGCTGCAGAGCTGATCATCATTCCGATGGAATGCTATGATGTGATCCTTGGAATGGATTGGTTGTCAAGACATCGAGCTGTGATGGATTGTCGTCGCGGTCAAGTACGATGCCAGAAAAGCGGCAAGGAGCTTAAGTATCAAGGAATTCGATCATGTCAAGGGATTCACATCATCTCAGCGTTACGTATGGAACGATTACTAGATAAAGGGTGTGATATATATCTTGCTACCATATCGGTAGAAGAAGAAGAACCATCTGTGCTAGTCGAGGAGATTCCTGTAGCGCGAGAGTTTGCACATGTTTTCAGAGAACTGTAGGGCTTACCACCAACGCGAGGGGATCCATTTGAGATTGAGCTAGAACCGGGTACGACTCCAATATCGAAGTCTCCATATCGAATGGCACCAGCGGAGATGGCAGAGTTGAAAAAGCAATTAGATGAGCTACTTGAGAGAGGTTTTGTATGCCCGATTACATCACCATGGGGTGCAGCCGTCCTATTTGTGAAGGAGTTTCAGATTGTGCATTGATTATAGGGTTCTAAATAGAGTCACTTGAAAAATCGTTATCCACTACCGAGGATCGATGAGTTATTAGATCAGTTGAGAGGTGCAATTTGGTTCTCAAAGATAGATTTAGCATCGGAATATCATCATATTCCAATTACAGAAGGTGATATTAGAAAGACTGCATTTTGAACTCGATATGGGCATTATGAATTTGCGGTAATGCCATTTGGGTTGACTAATGCCCCTGCTACATTCATGAAGCTAATGAACAATGTGTTTCAGGACTACTTGGATCGTTTCGTTATTGTATTTTTAGATGACATTCTGGTTTACTCCAAGAGCACAGAGGAACACGAGGAACATTTGCGCTTAGTGTTAGAGCATCTCAGAGAACAACGATTGTTTGCAAAGTTGAAAAAGTGTAGTTTTTGGAAGATACGTGTTGGATTTTTGGGACATGTCGTATCGGAAGAAGGAGGATCTGTCGATCCTGAGAAGGTGTCAGCGATTGTAAGTTGGTAACAACCGAAAAATGCAACAGAGATAAGGAGCTTTCTAGGACTAGCAGGGTACTATCGACGTTTTGTTATGAACTTTGCTAGTCTAGCAAAGCCAATGACAAGACTTACGGGAAAAGATGTGCCTTTTGTTTGGAATGAAGATTGTGAGAAGTCCTTCAATGAGCTAAAAGAAAAGCTAACGAAGACCCCAATGTTAGCCTTACCACAACCAGGAATTCCATACATAGTCTACACGGATGCGTCAAAGACGGGATTAGGATGTGTACTTATGCAGGGAGATCACGTGATTGCTTATGCGCCAAGGTAGTTACGTAAGCATGAAGAGAATTATCCAACTCATGATTTAGAGATGGCAGCTGTGGTCTTCGCGTTAAAGATTTGTAGGGCATATCTTTATGGGGAGAAGGTACAGATTTTTACGGACCACAAGAGCCTAAAGTACATATTTACGCAACCAGAGTTGAATCCGCGTCAGAGAAGGTGGATGGAGTTTGTCGCAGACTATGAGGTGGACATCGCGTACCATCCGGGGAAGGCAAATATTGTTGTAGATGCGTTGAGCCATAAAAGAGTTGAGGTTTCGGCTATGCAAGAATTCGGAAATTTGATTAGCTAGATAAGTGTTTTGAGAATAGAGGCAATGCAGACTGAGTCCGAGGGTGTCGGTTTACAAGCCGTAAATCAAGCTTGTCTATTGAATAGAATTCGTACATCATAATTATTCGATGAGAGGTTACAGAAGATTCGTATAATCAGCAAGACTCGAGGTACAAGTTGTATCAGATCAGGGAGGACGGTCTAATGATGATTAGTGGTCGAGTTTGTGTACCGAAGGATCTAGAGATCAGAGAAGAGATTTTGAGCCAAGCTCATCAATCTAAATTTTCGATTCATTCGGGATCGACGAAGATGTATCGGGATGTTCGCCAGCTTTATCAATGGCCAGGGATGAAGAAGGACATTGCTTGATGGGTAGCAAAATGTCCAACGTGTCAATTAATTAAAGCGGAGCAATAAGTACCAAGTGGGAAATTACAAAGTCTACCAATCCCCGAATGGAAGTGGGACCATATTACCATGGATTTCGTGACGGGTTTTCCGAGGACGCAAAGTGGCAAAGATGCTATTTGGGTAGTCGTGGATCGACTAACTAAATCGGCTCATTTCATTCTGATAAAGAAGACTTTTGATGTGAATCAACTAGCAAGGATATATATTGCGCAAATTGTGAAGTTGCATGGGGTTCCATCGAACATTGTTTTAGATCGAGATGGGAGATTCACCTCACGTCTTTGGCAGGCGTTTCAAAAAGAGTTAGGAACCAAATTGCGCATGAGCACCGCATATCATCCACATACAGACGGACAATCTGAGAGAACTATAAGAACGCTTGAAGATCTATTACGAGCATGCGCGTTGGAGTGGCCTGGTAGTTTGGAGAATCATTTACCACTTGTTGAGTTTGCATACAACAATAGCTATCATGCTAGCATTGGGATGCCATCATATGAAGCTTTATACGGGGGACCATGTCGTACACCCTTGTGCTAGACTGAAGTGGGGGAGAGATCTATCTTCGGAGCAGAGATCGTCGAGGAGACTATGGAAAAGATAAGAATTGTTAAGATGAAAATGAAGACGGCTCAAGATCGTCAGAAGAGTTATGCTGATCTAAAAAGGAAAGATGTTGAGTTTAACATTGGAGATATGGTGTATTTGCGGATTCAAGCGAGGCGAGGGAGATCAGGTGGGAGTCGAGTGAACAAGCTATCACCAAGGTTCACAGGACCGTTTAAAGTGATTGAGCGAATTGGAGTGGTGGCCTATCGATTGGAGCTTCCCGCATCTTTAGAGGGAATACATGATGTGTTTCATGTATCGTTATTGCGTAAGTGTTTATCAGTACCGGAGAAGATACTTGTAGAGCCACCAAAAACCTTGAGGAAGGACTTAACATATAAAGAACGTCCAATACGCATTGTGGATCACCAAGTGAAACAGTTGAGGAGTGAACAAATTCTGATGATAAAGGTTGTGTGGGAACATCATGGCGTGGAAGGAGCAACATGGGAATTAAAGGAGGATATGAGACATGAGTATCCCGAATTGTTTGATGACGAGTTGTATGGTTCTTCTATTCATTGAATATAGATGCTACCGTAAGAATCAGACATATAGAATTCGAGGATGAATTCTTTTGTAGTGGGGGAGAATTGTGAGGTCCGTGAAACAAGGTAAGTCGGTATCACCGACTTACCTATGTATTTATATATACATATACTTATATTAATAATTATTAGGGTTTAAATTTTTAAAGGAATAGATAAAGCAACCGTGGGGTTCAACCGAGAGAGAGGAAGAAGAAAAAAAAGGAAGAAGAAAGAAGAAGGAAAAAAGAAGAAGAAGAAGCAGAAATTGAAGAAGGATCTTCAATTTTCATCGTGTTCTTCGTGGGTGGATTCTAATCGCGATTGTGATAAATATCTAAATAATTCGTTGTGATTATTCACTTAATTCGAATGTTTATATTATGGAAATTCATGGAATTTAATGGATCTATAATAGGAAAAATTGGTCGGTGTTGTTGCTAGCAATATTAGCCAGAATAGTCAAATCGTCGGGAAGCTAAGTTGATGATTTTCTCCACCCTAATTTCGGATTTGTGATCGATTAATGGAAGAGATTATATTTTTAAAATGAGGCATGATCACGATAGAATTTATAGGATCATAATGGGAAAAATGAGACGTTACAAGTGGAATTGGATTAAATCCCTAAATTTGTCATATGAGAATTGATGATAAGTATATGAGTGTATAAGTGACTAGAGATGATCTAGAGAACTGACGTGCGACCAAGTGTTGGGGTCGGAGAACGTCGATATTTGGGTTCGGTGTTTAAACCGAGTGAATACCTTGTTAGTGTGCTCGATCCACACTCGAACCTTCGGAAGAAGGTGTGTGCGATCGCGTTGGTGAGAGTTATCACGTGAGGAGTATTAGGTCGATGACGTTAGTATTGCGACACTTGGATCTGGGCTGGCGTCATATTGTGTTGGGGTTGTGGTAACCTTTCGAGCGACGGAGCACTGTATGGTACTGATAGCTGGGGTACGTTGTGACCTTGCGAGATTTTCAGTGTAGTGTTTTGATAGCTGGGGTACGTTGTGACCTTGCGAGATTTTCAGTATGCTGAGGTCTTTTGGACTTTGCGAGCGTATGCCCGAGCTGGAGTCATGTGGACTCTTTGTGTTATGATCAGTGTGGTATTAGTCTTAGATTTTGGATACTCAGTCGGGTTGGGTAGAGTGATTTGTAGGATTTATAGGATCATAATGGGAAAAATGAGACGTTACAAGTGGAATTAGATTAAATCCCTAAATTTGTCATATGAGAATTGATGATAAGTATATGAGTGTATAAGTGAATAGAGATGATCTAGAGAATTGACGTGCGACCAATTGTTGGGGTCGGAGAACGTCGATATTTGGGTTCGGTGTTTAAACCGAGTGAATATCTTGTTAGTGTGCTCGATCGGGTGGTTTCACACTCGAACCTTCGGAAGAAGGCGTGTGCGAGCGCGTTGGTGAGAGTTATCACGTGAGGAGTATCGGGTCGATGACGTTAGTATTGCGACACTTGGATATGGGCTGGCGTCATACCGTGTTGGGGTTGTGGTAACCTTTCGAGCGACGGAGCGCTGTATGGTACTGATAGCTGGGGTACGTTGTGATCTTGCGAGATTTTCAGTGTAGTGTACTGGTAGCTGGGGTACGTTGTGACCTTGCAAGATTTTCAGTGTGTACTGATAGTTGGGGTACGTTGTGACCTTGTGAGATTTTCAGTGTGCTGGGGTCTTTTGGACTTTGCGAGCGTATGCCCGAGCTGGAGTCATGTGGACTCTTTGTGTTATGATTAGTGTGGTACTACTCTTAGATTTTGGATAGTTAGTCGGGTTGGATAGAGTGATTTGTATATCTTTAGTTTAGACTTTGGATATATGTTATTTTATGATATTCAGTTCGCGCAGGAGAATACGTGGCACACAGTACGTACCCGTATTGATCTCACTGAGTGCGTATTTCGTATTCACCCAATTTTTGGGCTATCGTGGATGGACATGATATGGCGAGGAGAAAAAATAATGAGGTTGAGCAGAAACACGAAGGCTCACAGCGAACTGATGGAAGAGGCGTGCACGAGGTCTCGATGAGTTTTATTTTGCATTTCGTATTTATTTTATTTATCGTAACTATGATATTTACATATTTGGTTTGCTATTTGGTACGAACCACTCTTATTTCGGAATAAATCATTTATATTTATTTTATAATTACGTTTGAGCGATGACACGTGTAGTCACCTCTTGAAGGTGATGGTAGACACTTTTAGTCCCGAGATTGTTCCGGAACGGGTGTGACATGATTTATCTATATTTTATGAAAATATTGCACCAATTATATTTAATTACATACATATAAAATAAATGTGGTCATAATGGAAAAAGATAAAAAAAATCAATAGAAAAATAATGGAGAGATAAAAATAAAAAATTGGACATATATCATGACGGAAAAATCAAAATTTTATAGAATTACTAGATTAAAGAAATAAGAAAATAAAAACTAATCATTTTTTACCAATGTATAAATGATTTACATATATTTAAAAAACGAAAGATACATTATAATCACTATATTTATTTAAATATAGAGAAACTATAAATTAAATATTAGCATACTGGAGAAACTAGAAAATCAATTGACAAAAAGAAAAGAGAAATCATGGAGTGTCCTAAAAAAATCAATTATATTAGAGGTAATAAACACAAATTGGTCAAATGTATGCAAAGTAACAAACTGAGAAAATAAGATTTATAAATACTCTTTAGATCATTTGAAATGTCTTTCATAGTAAATTTAATATGGTAGATATTTGTATTCAAATTTTATTATATTAAATTTTGTGTACCCATCACATTCAATCATGTTAGAAAAGAACAAATATGTTATATCTAATCATTTAAATTGAGATGTGACCGAAACAAAACAAATAATAATAATAATAATAATAATAATAATATATATATATATATATGTATGTTCATGCCAAATCTTGTTATATTTGTATGGTCTTTGAGAATACCATTTATTGAATTTTGTTGTTGAAATCATATCATTTTCATTAATCTACAAAGATATATGTAGTTTGGTGTAAGGAATTTTATTCTAATGTTGATTTATATAAATATAAGTAATTGATAATTTTTATTGAGGTATACAAAGTGAGGATTAGTGTTGTATTGAGGGGATAATTATCGGGTGAAAATCTTTCCGTGTCAATCCGTATAATTTGAAATCATAACATAATTTCGTGAATAATTATAAGTTTAATATTGATTTTAAATTATTGAAAATTAAAAGACATGTCCAAAAGACATGTCTTTAGATTTATGTCTTTTTTATTCTTTTAAATACTCCATTTTGTTTTATTAGGGAAGAAAAATAAATCAAAATTAACAAAACACTTAAAAAAAGAAATTAATTATCTTATATCATCAAAGGGCGGAATATCAGAAATACCCTTATAGGGCTAAACCACTTCAAAAATACCTTTCCCCAAAATAATTATTAAATCCGAAAAATAAAAACTGAAGAAAAGACAAATTTGCCCTTAATGTCCGAACGTGGAAAAATGAAAGTTCGACAGTTTTTCGACGTGAAAAACTGCCGAAAACGAGAAAGCCGAACAATTTTTCGCCGTAAAACCTGTTTAAAAGTTTATAGCAAGAAAGAAATAAGTGATGTCGAACTTGAGAGGGATCGATTTGAAGTTGGCGAGAAGAAAAATGGCTAGAATCAGCAACATCACTGGCGAAGAGAGCACGGGTCAATCTTCCATGGCGTCAATAAGTGTAAGTAGTTCAATTTCTAGGGTTTTGCAAGCTTTCGAGTCACAAAATGGTTTATTGATTTGAAATGGGTGAGTGTCAGTGTCAGTGAGTCGGTTAGGTCGCAAGGGTCGCAGGAGTTGCATGAACATCTTCGACTCCGTAAGTCGGTTGAGTAGCAAGGGTCGCAGTAGTTTCATGATCATCTTCGACTCGGTTTATTGATTTGAAATGGGTGAGTGTTAGTGTCAGTGAGTCGGTTAGGTCGCAAGGGTCGTTTGAGGGGCGTGGGTCGATTGAGTGTCGCGGAGTGTCTGAGGGTCGTTTGAGTCGCGTGGGTCGGTTAGAGTCGCACGGGTCGGTTGAGTCGCATGGGTCGCTTAGGTCGGTAGAAGTATAATGTATTCGTAATTAGTCATTTTGCAGGTGGCGCCAAAGCCGAAATTTGTGTATGAATTCAAGCACATGGACAATAGATGAAAAATAAGACATTTTTTAACGTTTAAATATTGATTACATAAGGTCTCAAAGGTTACAAAGGCCACAAGAGTTACATAAGGTTACATAAGGTCTCAAAGGTCACAACGGTTAAAAAAGGAAAGAAAAAAGTTGAAGAAAAAGAAAAAGGAAGTTCGAGAAAGAAGAAGGCAAAGTTCGAGAAAAAAAAGGAAAGAAAAAAAGGTCAAATTTGCCGAAGATTAATGACTCCTTCCCCGCA
>CM071871.1:17133058-17157423 GCA_036759665.1 Gynandropsis gynandra
ATATATATATATATATATATTATAATTTACCACATGACAAATTAACTTACATACGTCGTTGGTTCTAATAACCGGAACCCAAATATCCGAATAACCTGAAACTCAATCATTCCAAATCCAAAGAATTCGAACCCAAATACCCGAATTATCCAAAAATTCCAAAAAACACAAATCTAATTTGGGTTATTGCGAATCCAATATCTCAAAACCCGAATAACTCGAATCCAAACCAAGATCCGAAAAATCCAAACCGAAAAACATTCGATTCAATTCGAGTCTTGATTTCAAAAGCTCGAGGAATCCGAGCCCAAACCCGAAAAAAGCCGAAATCCAGATTGACTACACCTAGTTCTAACTTATATAAGATAACACAATATAACATACATTCAAATGACCAGTTTTTCTTTAAGATCAATATAATATACCTTGAGAAGAATCGGGTATGAAAACTCTTTTAAAGCTATAGACTTTACTCTTGTTTTGTGTTAACTTGATGATAAGGTTTCTTGTATCCGACGCAACCACTTGTCTTTTAGTCTTGATGGGTCTTACACGACAAAACACACGAATGTTACCTGCAAATGTAATTATATATATAAAATAACACAAACCCTAAATCGTTTCTTTTGAGATTTAACACATAAATTCACACATTACTAATTACCTTTGAGGTCTAATAATTCATTCAGAATCTGTCTTCTTCTTATGTTCAGACCATTTACATAAGCCGTCAAAGCAGATAGTTCATCTGTCGCCATCAACAATGGAAACAGAGCAATGAGAAACATGTCAAGATAAGTTTTGTTTTAATTGAGATATTCATATATTTTCATGTGTAAGAAGAAATGTCTGAGCAGCAAAAGCCTCGGCGACGATCGTACACATGTTCGCAGCAGTGCTCAAAACCCTGTCAACACATTGGGAGAGAAGTTCTTGGCACGCCAAAATAGCCGGATCAAAGGGCGCACCAGAATCTCCTCCAATGAGCATATATCGAATGTTTTCGCCAAGCACAACATGGATCTTCTTGAAGACAACGGCATCCCAAAACATTTTCTCCAAACCCAACGCCCCGAGCCAACTTTCCTCAATGGTCATTCATCGACCCTTGTATGCAGTATTGAAGAGGGTTTTTGCTAGCCCTCATTTTTCCTCAACCTGGAGCAAATAGAATGAAAATGATCATTCACGGTATGTAAAGATACAGAGATCTGATTCCTCCAGACCTACCGATACCTTTTTAAGGACATGGAGAGAGTTGATGTTTCTGGTGAATTAAACTACGGGTCTACCTGTACACTGAAAACAAATCGAGCGAGTGCTTAGACCATGTCCTCCACAACATTTGTGTTCTTATGATGCCTAGAAGGACACATAAATTATTATCAACTAATAGAAAAAAAAGAGTGTGCATCAAAGGTTATTAGATAAAGAAAATTGGTAGAAAACAACAAAAATTCCTAAGAAAATATTAGCAGATTGAATTTCCTAAGAATTGTTTAAGCAAAAAAAAAAAAGAAGCAAAATACGATCAGAACGTACTGGTATTGATCGTCGCCCTCACTCTGGTTCGTCGTCTGAGCTCACCGTCTGTCTGTCTTCATTGCCTCGTTGTTCTTGCTTCACCCGTGCTTTTCTACTCTTTTTTGCATGTGGTTTGCTGCCTCTCATGCCTCTGGTTCGTTATAAATCAGCTCGGATGTCGCATCTTCTTACTGCACTCGCCCTGGTTCGTTGCCTTACCTCGCCATCAGTGTGCCGTTGTTACCTCGTCGAGCGCTTGTCCTCGCCATGGTTCGCTGATCTAGGAATGAGAAAGAGAAAGCGAAACCCTAAAAGAAGAAGATGAATGGATTTTTCAATTCAACCTTATCGCAGTCTTCTTTGTCGTTTTCGGCGTTTCCATCTATGGCTGCCTCCGGCGTTTCCACCCATGTCGGTGTTGCCATCCATGGTCGAGTATCTTCCGCCCGCAGTCTTCTTGTCGTTTTCGGCGTTTCCATCTATGGCTGCCTCCGGCGTTTCCACCCATGTCGGTGTTGCCATCCATGGTCGAGTATCTTCCGCCCCTTCTTCGGCGTTCCCATCCATCGGCGCCCTCTCCGGCAGCGGACGCGCGGGTTTGACAAAGAGAAACCTTAGAAGAAGAAAATGAATGGATTGTTCAATTCAACCCTAGAAGAGGAAGAGCAATGGGTCGCAGAGGAAAGCAAAGGAGGAACACACCACCGATACTCCGTCGACGGCACTTGTTTTCCTCTTTGATCCGCCTTCATTTTCTCCGGCGTTGCGCTCTCTGTGTTCCTTTGACCCACCGATGACAGGCGAATGGTCTCGCATCGGGTCTGAAAATGGTCGGCGCGTTCGCCTCGTTCGTATATCAGCCGATTGGAAGAAATGGGCACCTGCTATCGGCGGCGTTTTCCTAGCAGTGAAGAGGAAGAAGCGAGTGATTCCTCCCCCGCAGCCAGCGATTCCTCCCCGGCTTCATACCTTAATCGTGCGGGTACAACACCCTCCATCGACGCCTCTACTTCTCAGTGGCTTGGCGGAAAAACCAGCACCATCATCATCAAAGCCGTCGCCTGCGCCCAAAGGATGGAGTGCAGAGGATCATTCGAGTAACGATGTGTGGAAGGAATTGGAAGGAAACCAATTTAAAAAAAATCAGTTCAATTAGAACTTTTAGGAACAGCAAAAATATGGGTAGAAGAAGAGTTGCAGGGAAGAAGAGGAAAAGTTACAGCATTAAAGAAGAAATTAAACTTTTTTTTTTCTTAAATTTTTAATGTGCTGACGTGGTAGCACGAAAAAGAGCATGAAACCTCCTTTTTATATATATAGATTGTTTTGATTGATTTAATTATTCTATTAACGATTCAGTTCCGCATTTATAGAATCATAAACTTGAAAGAAATATATATTTGTTTTACATTTGATATAAGAACCGAATAATTGAATAATCGAATAACTGATCTAGTGTTTGTGAAAAAAAATTCAATACTAGTTTTTCTTTCTATTCAAAATCGGCGAAATAAAAAATGATAATGATAATCAAATAGCTTGTTTACTGAATTTTATTCAATTATCAATTTAAAATCGATGATAAAAGGGTTTAATTGAATAAAAAAAATTAAGTTTAATTGAATTAAAAAAATTTGATTTCACTCTTATAGGAGGAAGGTTTGTTCCTCTGTAACCTTTCATCCGAGCACAAACCATCGACCCTCGCATCCGACCCCAAAACCATCGACCTTCGCTTCGAAGACCTCTCGGTCCGACGAAACCCTCTCTGTCCACTGCTGACCTCGCCGTTGAAAATTTATGAGAATGAACCATGGGTGACCACGATGACGAACGTGTCTGTTCATGCGGTGAACATGTTGGTTCCTTCTCAACGGCGTGGGAAAGGCATTTACATCGATTCATCGTATCATTTCGCCACTCGTCCGTGATAGAGGTTGCGGTATCGTCGACGGGTTGCTCCTCCAAATTTTGGAATTTCGAAGGAAGTGACAATGGTTTCGGCGTCGGTCATCATCTTGTGATGGTCGGATTCCAAATCAACGGAACTTTAGTGGTTTCATCGATGAATCGACTTCGAATTTCGGTGGGTTTCAAAGGGATTTCGACAATTTGAGTCGAAGAGGAGATACACACACTATGTATGTATCTGTTTAAAAAAAGAAAAAAAAAGAAAAAAAATATTATAAGGCAACTTACGCGGACCGATGGACTCGAATCGACACCAATATGCAATATATGATCCACCACTAGGACACGTCACAAATTCAACATAATGTTATAATGTTTTTATATATAACATATATATGAAAATAAAACAATAGAAGAAAATATAGGTTATGGGTAGAGTCGAAACCAGATTATTTGTACTAGTAGTCTAGGCACGACCACTAGACCAAATTAATAATTCATTAACATGATGAAATCGTCTTAAATATATAGACATATAGAATTTTTTGTAAAAAATCGAATTCTGGGTATGTCTTTCTTTTAGATCACGTAATTTAATTCATTAATATTTAGTGAGTGCATTAGTCACCAAAGCGGTCCACTCGAATGTATTAATGATTTAAATTATTTATATAAATGTTTAACTTCATAATGACATTTAAGAATGATGATAAACATTTATAGTTATTAACATGTAGTTATATGGTTACCCGAAGGTAGATCTTACTCATGTTTAATAACAATTGAAGTAGATTATGAACTTTTTTTAATTAACATATGATATACATCTAAAGATGACTTATATGTTAAAATAATATTGTGATTAATCTTACATAAATTGCTTGATGCATGTTGATTGTGTTTAGATTTAGCCCAAAGGTGAATTTAAATACAATATTTTAGTATAAGTTATATAGTCTGAATTATTTTCTGAATTCAAAGCAAATTAAATATGAGATGTGATTATTTTGCAGTGGTCTCTACTATATTAAGTATGATTGTCAATGATATCAAGTTTAATGGGCATAATTATGACGACTTAATCGAATATATGAAACTAAATGTTAGGGTTTTGGGATTCGATTCAACTCTTATTATGGATGAGCCCACTAAACCAACTAATACAATTTATGAGGTAGACAAAAAATTGTGGGAGAATTGAGACATGTCAAATAGGCTTATGATGAGCTTTCTCAAACTTAACATTTCGCCTAATATGAAATCTTCCCAACCTAAAATTAAAAATATAAAAAAATTCTTTGTTGAGATAAAAAAGTATATTATGACAGACATTTTGGATATTTCTATTGTTGCTCCTCTTATTAACGATTTATTGATGATACAGTACAATATTTCTCAATTTATGGATGACCATATCACTCGTAATACCTGTAACCGAAGTTTGGACGTTGATCTTGGTGGTGGTGAGACTGTATTACTTGAATTCATGCTAAAATCATGTAAAGGTGAATGTATACTCAAAATGTGTAGAAGATAATTCAGCTATTTAAAGAAAACATCTTCTTCTCAAGAATGTGTCATTGTAATTTCAAAGAGGCCATAGAATTAGTGGCTAATGGGGTTAAATCCACCAAAATGTAGTCATTTCATTTTGAGTTGGAGAAGACGTAAAATTCTTGGTTCGTAAAAAATTTGGTTTTCATTTCTTGCTCGTTTTCTTTATGGTTTCATCGAGCCCATACAAAATTCAATACAGTCCAACTTATGTGATTGACAGAAGAGTTTTAGGGTTTGATCGTCTTTGAATTTGGTTATAAACCCCAAAGGGTTTTTCGAGCTAGGTAGGCACATGACGAGAGGGAGATGAAGCGAACAAGTTTTCTTCGGTTCTCTTCGCCGAGTCCGAGGCGTTGTTTCACGTCCAGAAGCTCGTTGGAGGAAGAAAATTACGTCACAATTCTGCGACGATGCGCAGAGACAGCCGATTTATGCGGCGGACAATTTCTTCACGGCAAGTTCCTTAAAGGGTTTCTTCCCTTTTCGCTCTTTGTACGGAACCATTTGCTCAACGTCTACGTGAAATGCGGTGATCTGGTTGGTGGGAGGAAACTGTTCGACGAAATGTCTGAGAGAAACGTGGTTACTTGGTCTGCCATTATCAATGGTTCTGTTCGAAACGGACGTGTCCGTGAAGCTCTTTTATTGTTTTCCGACATGTTGCGTGATGGTACTTGTAAACCTAATGAGTTCACTCTCGTTAGCGTGCTTCAAGCTTGCTCACTTTCCGTAGATTTGGTTCAGGCCTATGTAGTCTTTGGTTTGATCGTTCGGTTGGGATTTGTGTCGAATATATTCCTCATTAATGCCTTTTTGACTGCTCTTATTAGACATGGCAAGTTGGAGGAGGCTCTTGAGATTTTCGAGCAGTGTCCTGCTAAAGATATAGTTACATGGAATGCAGTGATGGCTGGTTTTTTGCAGCATTCTGATGCAGATGTGCCGTTGTTTTGGTACCGAATGACGTGTGAACAGAGTGATATCAAACCAGATAACTTCACATTTGCCAGTGTTCTTACAGGCTTAGCTGCACTTTCTGATCTACAAATGGGGCAGCAAGTACACGCTCAGCTTGTTAAGTTTGGCCATGGGGTTGAGATCCGTGTGGGAAACGCTTTGATAGATATGTATATAAAGAATGAAAGACTGATTGATGGGTTTAAAGCTTTTGAAGAGATGCTTGAAAGGGATGTTTGCTCGTGGACTCAAATTGCTGACGGGTGTCTGCAAAGTGGTGAGCCTACCAAAGCTCTTGAAATTATTTTGGAAATGAAGCATGCGGGTGTAAGGCTTAACCGATTCACTTTGGTTAGTGCTCTCAATGCTTGTGCTAGTTTAGCTTCAATAGAGGAGGGGAAGAAATTTCATGGATTAAGGATAAAACTAGGCCACAATGCGGTTGATGTCCTTGTGGACAATGCATTACTAGATATGTACACAAAATCCGGGTGCATGGAAGATGCCTGGGGCGTTTTCAGAACTATGGAAGACCACACTGTAGTTTCATGGACCACTATGATAATGGGTTGTGCTCAGAATGGCCAAGCTAGAGAGGGTCTAGAGACCTTTGAGGAGATGATGCGGAGGGGTACGCAGCCAAATTACATAACCTTTATCTGTGTTCTCTATGCTTGTTGTGAGGGAGGGTTTATAGAAGAGGGTTGGAAATATTTCACTTCCATGACTGAGCATGGTGTTACTCGTGGAGATGATCATTATGTATGTATGGTCACTTTGCTTGGCCGAGTTGGTAAAATTAAAGAAGCTGAGGAATTAATTTTGGCAATGCCATTTCGGCCAAGTGGGATGGTCTGGCAAGCCCTGCTTGGTGCTTGTCTTGTTCATGGTGATGTAGAAACAGGAAGACGGGCAGCAGATAAAGCCATGAGTTTGGAGGCAAAGGACCCTTCAAGTTATGTGCTCTTGTCAAACATGTTTGCTAGCTTGAGTAGTTGGGATAATGTGGGGTTTCTGAGAGAATTGATGGAGAAGATGGATGTAATGAAAGTCCAGGGAACCAGTTGGATTCATAATTCTGGCATATATTGACATCATCTAATTTGGTCAGTTGGCATTCTTCAATATGGTCTTGTGGATGAGTCAAATAGGGTCTCAAGCACCTCAAGTATGCTAGCATTGTCATGTACATTCCAAACAACAAAAGAAGGTAGCAGCAATGGAGCAAGTCTGCCAGTAACAGCTCCTTAAAAAACCGTGGCTGATATTTGTGAATGTGAAAAAGTAAATGCGAGAAAGACTTGCTGGAAATAAATTGAAAGAAATTGGTGGCAGCGGGCACTAAATCTGTGGCACAAAATTTTTCTTTTTATATCCTTCAAAATCATTCATTTACCTCCCCAGAGTGCTTCAGGGTTTTTAGCGTGTCTTCAACATTGTTCAAGCCATTCAAAATTCCAAAGGTACACATTTTTCTTTGCAGTTACTTAGTTACACAAACTGATTCACCACTTTTAGATCTCATTATTATCATATATATACAAGTATGAGATTGACACACACCTTACTCTGGTTTTAACACACATCTAAGCTGTATATTTGCTTCATCATTGTGGTCTGAAAAAATGGTTCAATTTTTGGGTCATGACATCTGAGCTGTGTTTTGAAAATCTAACGTCTACCTTGGAGCCTTGGTTCTTGTGCTACAACGGTATCCAACCCTGTTTTGTTGTGAGATATTAGTGGGGTACAAATGTTTCAAAGCTTAATAATCAAAATGACATTAATAGCTGGTTTGTATCATGTACCTTGATGACCCCAGCTTCTGTACCGCATAAAACAATATCATTAGCTGTAAGGAAGTTTCACAGACCAGGTTGGTATTTCAATTCCAAATACACTTGTGATGACAAAATACGAAACAGAAAATAACATGCCATAAAGTATTTGTATATATCTGCCGTGAAGGTCCTAGAATTGACGATATTAATTGATTTTGTAGCTTTTCTGCTCTAGTGGTGGAGAAAGAAAGTACCTGAAGAGTGTTTGCTGATGAGCTTCTGTTCAGGTAGATGAAGTCTTCAACAACACCCATTGCAAGTATATTAGACCCCTTTTCTGCTGTTATTGACACTTGGGGCTCATAATTCCTTCTCAAATCCTGTACATTTCTTTAGGTCACTCTTTTTAGCTATACATATATTTACAACTGTTGGCTGTAGTTCTTACCTTCATGTTGGAATTCTCAACATAGGTGCTTGAGCTATATAACCTGTCTCTGTACACAACAATTGAACTGGTGGGTTTGTTTTGAATCCTCCAACTTCTTGTCGGTGCTCTGATCTCTTTCTCCCGTTTATTTGAGAGGGTTACCTCCTGAACATAGCCATGTTACTTGTGCTTTGTAATTCGTTAATGAAAATGGATGGAAGACATAAGAGAGCAGGCATACCTGTATGCTTGAATCGGTGCAACCTATATAAATCTTTCCTCGGGCTGCTGCCATGCATTTTGCGCTTTTACCTTTGCAGATACTGTGGAATATTCTTGACGAATCAAGCAGCTGGAAAGAACTTGTGCTTAGATTATCATTCACAGGTATTTCTTAAAAAAGTAACCATCCACTTGAAGCTCTTATCTTGCAGGATGACAATATATAGTCTGTGTTTTATCGAACGGTGAGATATCTCAAAATTATGTTTATAATATCGAAGTCTCTGCATCTATGGTATAATGAGAGAGATATCAACCTTCATCTTGTGCCCCTTGGTTATAAGATAGATGGCATTTCCAAATGCTTCCAGTTTCCTTATTGATTCTTTTGCTGTTATGACTTCAACACATTCTAATTTTCCTTTGACTATCTGCCACATCTGTAAACGAATGTGAACCATTTTTGTCATAAGCTTGGACTTTTCTCCTGATCTCGGTTCTCTTTTTTAGCAGTAAAGAACAGATCCAACATACCCTGATGGTTTTATCAGCAGATCCACTTAACACACTCTCTCCTGGTTCATAGAGCGAAAAACATGTTACGGTGCTTTTGTGCTCCTTGATGTCCCACAAAAGCGTGGCCAATTTCCCATTTACATCCCACACCTGAAAATTGACCAAACTCAGGATATGATACCTTTATGTGAAAATATCTGTTTCTTTTTTCAAAGAATGAAGCATCTTCTCCTGATGCCGATTGTCATTGTACTAATAGATCTTTTCTTGAATTGACAAAATGTCAAGGTAAGTTGTAAGTATAGTTTATATACTCTGATTGAACCATCGGAGTATCCGCTGTAAAGGAATCCTTTGTGGTAGATGAGGGCTGTCACAGCTCCACTGCAAGTTTGATGCATCTCTAGAACTTGTGTATGAACACAAGATATCCGCTGGTCCTGTTACATTTGCATATGATAAGACTCAGAGCTAGATATTCCTGTATGTCATGTAATGGTGAAAATGATTTGATTACATATTTACTCGTATATGTTTGAGGCGGCTCATTGGGAAAAGTATCTGTCAGGCTAATTGTAAAAGTTTCAATTATGGCTGAAATCCTTCTTGATTGCTTAGAATAAATCTTACTGATTTGCTGAACAGATAATCTGTTGTCTTATGCAGTTCGTCTGCCATCCAGGTCACATGTGAAAGCCGTCTCAATGATTCCCTAACACCTTCTGAGAAATTGATCATCTTATGGATCCCTGTATGTGACTTCACTTCAGTGAGAGATCAATAATCACATTTTTAACTATCACCCATACAATATCTTTATTTGCAGTCTGTCAATCTTCTTTCAGCATATCTATTGTTGCAGCTTGAAGTTGGGATAGTACCTTTGGCGGAGGTGTAATTGTAGATGCATAGACATGCCAGGAGTCTTTCTTCAAGCTCCAACCCTGGGTGCAGGTGCTGTGCAATTTCATCTATTAAGATTTCGAGTGCTGAGAACTTTATGCCATCTGGACCTTTTGTGATCTCTATACTTAGCCATGAGATGGCAATAAGACATGCCTTCGAAACTCTCTTGTTTTTACTCTTCAACCCCTCTTGTAAAGCACGAAAAATGGGTTTGCCTGTGTCAATGATGCTTCTTGCCATCTTACTGCACCATCCATCTATTCCTCTATCCTGCAAATCGCGATAACTACAAGGTTATTTTGCAGATTTCTAGTCATACGAGAGACCCCATTGGTTGGAATATTAATTTGCTAAAGCACCTGTAAGCATTCATCTGACCAGTTAACATTTCTAATCATATTCCTGTGACACAGGGAAGTTAGACCTCCTCTTTTTACCAACCATGCGGCGGTGTATGAATCCCCTGTCCATGAATAGGTTCCGCCAATATTTGCAAGAATGAACGATGATAACAGCTGCATGTGTAAATCTTCACTAAATGTCATTGCATCTAGCAGAGCGCACATAGCCTCCTTTCTGAACTTTTTGGTTTCTAGGGAAAAGTCCTGTTGCAAGGTATTAAATAACATTATTTCTTCAGACGATCTCGTTGATTACAAAATCATCAAGACATGGTTTTCTAAGTTGGAACTTACTAGCACATTCAATTGAAGCAATATGTCTGCCGCAAAAAGCTTGTGATCACCCTGCAATTGTTGAATAGACATCAGTAATGTCTCCATGATGTTGACACTTCCTTCTTTCTTTATTTGCTGCAGGGTCTTGATGGCTGAAGATCTGTAACCAAAGGTAAACATGTCTTTTTTGTTTTCTTTTTAAGCATTGAGATTATGTTTAAGTTTTTATCCAATGCACGAATGGTAAATTTGTTACTAAGACCTACCTGGGTATACGGAGGACCTCATGAAGAAATTGGAGGGCAGTAAACTTGGCTTCCTTATCTTTGCACTGTAGGAGATGGACAAATGGAGCCACTCGAATATGTTGTGAGATATACTTCCTGTTAAGTCCATCAAATTGCATGCATTTTATTAAAATACTTGCCAAGGAGATGAATTGGCCTGGATTTCCATCTTTTGCAACATCAAGAAGTCCGCAAAGGACATTGGGAGAGCTGATTGCAGCCAAGTGCATTGTGTTCGTAGCAGGGTCGAAAGCAGTTATAAGCACTTCAATCATCATCAAGGATGCTGCAGGTGGTGTCAACAAAGGTGATGTAGGTCTAGGCTTGTAAGAAGAAGAATTGCACGCTATGTTTACTAGGGCCGGTAAAAGCTCTAGACTCTTTATTTCTGTTGGAGATGGTTTTATCAGGTATATCAGGGTTGCTGCCTCTTGCACATTTTGTTTCAAAGCACTTGCTAAATGGGCTAACTGGAGACCCCTCTTCTTGACATCCTCAAGAGCTGCTCTATTAACCGATACGATTTTTGTAAGTATGGTCACTGACGTCTTTAATACATTTTTCTCCTTGGAAGACGTTATGGCCATAAGCAGCTGATCCAGAATTACATCTTTTAGCATGCTATATTTGGTTCCTCTTTTCTTGTTCAGCATTTGATAAATCATTGTGATTTCGGAAACATATTTCTCATCAGCATTTCCTAGTACTCCCGAGATCATGCTCTGAAGGTTCTCCCATAAATCCATCCGAATTCTTTCAGAATGCGTCCGAACTGTGTTGCTTATTTTCTGGTTAGGCAAATTTCTAGTCATTCCTTCAAAAGTGAAGTCTTCTTCCCCTCGGGCAAAGACATGACTCCGCATACTTCTGGACGTTTTGTGCCCGAAGACTAGGAGCTCTTCCAGTTCTAACTGCTGCAGGGAAGAAGCCTCTTCCATGTGGGCATTCCAAGTTGTAGTTGATATTTGAGCCTGAATATCCAGGATAGAAAGGTCAAGATTGCCCATAAAACTGTGGGATCTGGTAGCTAATGAGTTGCTGATATATGCTTTATCATCTTCCTTGTGAATTCGTTGTTGCGTAGATCGTGTTGAAACTGGTCTAGCTCCATCTCGGCTTGATTTAGAGAAAGGAGCTAAGTGTTTTCTGTTTCAGAATGAAAAGAGAAGTGTCGGTAATTGTTATAATTTTGTATGGAATACTATAAATAAGGGAGATACACATTGAGTTGATCAAAATTTTCTGACCGCAGGATGTCCAATTGAGTTGACTGTACAGTATCCTCAGTTTCCTGATTCACAATAGAATTTGTCGGACGTGCAGTCAATTTTCCATGCTTTTGTTTTTTATATTTCCTGAACTGTGAATTTAATCTACTGTTCTGTTAAAGAATTACCATGACAATGTCTTCTCCAGCGTCGTATGTTGTGGTTAATGTTTCTGATTGAGATTCATTTAAGATGTCCTGGAGACACCTGGCTCTTATACTTTGCCCTGCCTCTGGATTGTAATTCAGGATCTGATCCAAACATGGAGAAGCTGCGCAGTTGTATGAAGTTCTTTTGATCAAGTCGTAACTAAGGACATCCTCTGGGAAATCAACATGGTGGACCTTCTGGTACTGCAATAACAGAGTGGACATGGAGTTCAAGTGTTAGCTGGCATCAAGCATCCCCACAAAACGTAATAGTCTTATATCTCTTGGTTGTCATTCATATTATAGAGTACGGTGAATGCTGTCATCTACCTTGCAGGTTTCTGTCAATGGTAGATTCTGTAACTGTGAAGGTTTAGCCGCAACTGATGTCTCTTGCCTGTTCATATTCACCAACGTAAGAAACAGAAGATTCTCTTGAAGAAGTTGTTTAGATTACCTTCTCTTAGATATGCTTCACAAAGGCGATATCAAGAATTTTCATCATGTTTGGAGCAAAAGAGACAAACTATAAACTTGTCGGTGGGCTTGTAAAGCTGCCTAGAACCATTTTAATGTGATGATTTTACTGTACTTCTCCCCTCAAAGACAAACAGAAGCAAGTGCATTTTGATAAGTGAGTTTGATTTCATACCCATGTTTCTCTGACAGATGACTTTGAAGCAGAGGATCCATGCGTTCCTCACGCGGTGGATGATTCTCTCCGTATAACATAACCTGGTAATACGTTGCTCTGTACTTATACTTCCTGGCCATTTCTCTGATGTGTTCTACTGTCTTGCTCTTACCCACCTCATGTAAATCAGGAGCATGACTTGGGGAGAAAAGGCATCCGCAGAGTTCGGGGGCAATATGTGTCCTGACGAGGTCCGGTGAGAACAAAACCGACTGAAGAAAATGCAACGCGGTCTGCAATGCATCACCTTGAATGTTACTGACAATGGAGAGGTAAAAGTATGAGAAAGACATCAAGATGCTGTTCGGAACACCGTTGGTGGTCCCTTGCTCTTCGAGTAACGCAGGTATCTGAAGCATTCTCTCTGAATTCCTCAGCAGAGACTTGTTCTTTTCCGACCACTCTTGCAATGCAGCTTCGATGCTCTCGATTCCCCAGTAGAGATTCAAGAGAGCCGAGTGTTGGGAGAACTGCATCAGCCTCTCTTTCTCAATACCTAACCACTCTCTGCATTTCCCTTTAACCAAAACCCAGGATTCGAAATCTCCCACAAGGCGAAAAATGTAGTCATTGATCGAAACGACGAGTGCCCGAGTGGAAGCAAGAGCAGAATTGTCAAGATCAGTGAGTGTACTCGAAGAAGAAGAAGAAGAAGGAGGAGGAGAGAGGTGAGTCATCTTCTCGGAATCAGTGACAAAGGTGGATGTTTAGAAAGAGAAGAGATTTGTGAGAGTAAAAAAGGGGATAAGGGGGAGAGTCATGGAGAGTAACAAGAGGTGTAGAGCAATGCCTCGTGAACAAATCCCGCCAAAATCCAAACACCAAATGGTCCCATTTCTACCACTCTTTCTGTCTTCACACCCTTACGTGTGTCTCAGGAAAGCCAATTAGGTCATTTTGGTAGTTTTCTTCTTTTTCCTACGACTTCTTTTTCATGTTAAGAACATCTACCATGATAATTGTTGACATACTAATGGAAACGTTAACTCATAATTTAGTATGATAAATATAAATCATATAATTTTTAACAAAATTATCGATATTCAGAATGATACATAACTATATAATTAGATAATTAATTTTATATTAAAGTGTGTATGTTTTATAAGTGTCGATTCTCCCATGTTCTACAAGGATCCTGGAATAGGATCTCAATTAATTTTGGAGCTCATTATTTAAAAAAAATAATATTGATTTTAATAGTTTAGTACCTATGGATTTCAGAAACCCTAAAAAATTAATATTGATTTTAATAATTTAGGACCCATGAATTTCAGAGGAGTTTGATAAAATTTGTTGTTTTTGTTGTAAGATTTAAAAAAAATGTCCTAGAAGAGGTTTCCTAGTAAATGAAGGTCTTTGTGATTGGGCTCATCTTAGTGCTAGGTTAAGAGAAAATGAAACAAGTGTAGAACATATATCGAATATGAAAACTTGGATTGAATTATGACTTAGATTTCAACAAAAAAGAAAAAGAATTTTGGTTTAGGATTATTGCAGTTGTAAAATATCTTGCAAAACACAACTTAGCATTTCGTGGAAAAAATGAAAGACTTTATCACAATAATAATGGGAACTTTTTAGGACTTATAGAGATGTTAGCAGATTTTGATCCAGTGATGCAAGAACATGTTAACCGTATCTATAGCGGTAGCACTACAAAATAACTCGTTGTTTCCAACAGATGGGGCAACAGATCTGTCTGTTGGAAGCAAATAGTAACGGATTTGTTGATATTTTCAACGGGCATACATCCGTTGCAATCCGTTACAAATTTCAACGGAGTTGTAACAGATTCTTTCCGTTGCTATATTCGTTGCAATCCGTCGCGATTTTTAACGGATTGTAACGGATATAATCCGTTGGACATCTCCGTTGGAAGACCCGTTAGAAGCTGGGAAAAAAATTGCAACGGGCATCCGTTGAATATTGTAACGGATGCGCGTTAGCAATTGCAACGGATGCCCGTTGATATTGTAAATTTCGAGGTTCACCGGTCGAAATAAATTCTCGTGATCGTGCAACGGGCATCCATTGCAATTGCCAACGGATGTCAGTTGGAATATTTACTATTTATATTGGAACCTAAGGTTACTGATGTGCGGAAACTCAAGCAATAATATTTCCTAGACCACTCTACCGCAAGTATACGGTTCGTGTGTACCAGGGTCGAACTCTAGGGACTAATGCAGCCTGTTCTAAGAATATCACTAAACTAAGACGGTGTGAAATAGGTGATGACGTGATGTAAAACTCTAAACTACTAAACTAAATGATGAAAGCGATGGAAGGATGTGGAAGACTTGATGATTAAGAACACTACGGGTTTCGGGATACCGGGAATCGCAAGGATACAACAACTAAGGATCATAAACCTATCAAATTATCTTGATAACGGGAAATCCATGCTCTAAAGTGAGGAGTGATTCTGCCGAGTCTAAACCTCCTAACCATAATTACGTGCAATCCTACCTTCCAGCAACGATTAACTCATAACTACAGTAGCGTTACACGCGCAATCCTAATTCCTAAGCCGATTAACCGACCTGTCAAATTCTCATTAATCGAACTTAACCTACAATCAACAGTTCCGGATTCATACTTTAACCTTCCAGCAAAATACGAATTCCTAAGTTACTGAGCGGGAAGCACTAGTATAAGCGTTTACGATGTTGATTATAGAACCGAATATCAAGAACAATACGATAGATCTAAGCATTAACGCAAAACTTGTACATCCATTACAAAACCGATATCCCTAGCCCATAGTTGGGAATCTACTCACTCATGGGATTTATGTCAATGGAGATAACACAACCCTAAACATGATAAAACCTAGGAAATCCGATGCCTCGATCTTCCCTATCGTGTTACCGATGTCCGGATTGATGCTTCTTTCCTTCTCCAGTGTCTCCCGAGCCTTTCCTGATGATTTCCAAGCCTTTCCTTGCCCTAGTCGTCGCCCCCTCGTCTCTGGAACTGATCTCCCTTTCTGTTTTGCTCATTCAAACTCTAAAAGTATGTTATTGCGAGAAAGGCGGCCCGCTCGGGTACACACTTCACCCGGTCGTGCTGAGGGCAGCCCGATCGTGTACATCGTCCAGCCCGATCGGGCATGACTACCTGATCGTGTGGTCTACTAGCCCAAGTCATGTAAACTCTTGGGGATTTTCATGTCTAATTGCAGCCCGAGCGGGTACCTTGATGCAGCCCGAGCGAGCATGGTCACCCGATCATGTTGTCTTCGTGCCCGGGTCGTGTAGAAGGTTGTTGTTATCCCCGTAACTTTTGCCCGAGCGGGTAGCCTCAGTGCCCGAGCGGGCACTCCTCATTTCATGCTTTTACTTCATCTACTCGATGCTCGGGTGTTCCATTAAGTTCTGTGGCTTGAATTTGGTTTCGAGTGAATTGTATCTTCAATATGTGCGGTTTGATTCAGGAATTTGCCTTTTTACGCTTGTTTAGACCTTGTCGCCTCAAAACCTGAAAACCAACAAAAGGGCGTATATAAAGAACAATCGTATCAGAATTGTAACTCGTGCTATGAAATCTATACGAAAATGATGCAAATACCTAGCCTAAAAGTGATACACTCTACGTGTTATCAAACTCCCCCAAACCTGAACCTTTGTTTGTCCTCAAACAAAACTAAGGCCAAGTATAAAAAGAATCTAGTAACGATGGATACTAGCACGAAAAATTCAAAGAGTTAGTCATTCTGCAAATCAACGCGTCACATGAACGTAAGCCTGAGCGTACCGGGTTTAGACTTATATCAACCGAAAGTTCTGAGCCATGCAATCCTACCAATAATCTAAGTCTATTTCACAACTCTAGACAACGTCCAAACGATCTCCATACCAATTCCCCTAAGCTTAATATATCATTAAACACGTTTTCTCTTTCTTATTCATTTTTTTCTTTCGATACTTAGATCCACGCTTGGTTCCTAGGACGTCGAAGTCGAAGAGGGATGGCTTTCTACTTAGACCCAGGCTGCCTATGGCACACTCATAAGGTCGTGTAACCTTAGCGGAGTGAAGAGGTGCGTTATTGAAGAACATATATTTTTGTTTCTTTTTCAAGAGATTACGCATCTCTCTAACCCTTAGGACGTAAAACAGCGCCTCAACCACCACTTAGACCCGAACCATCGATCTCGATGTACTCATGTCAATGTAAATCTAAAATAGTCATAAACTTATCCAAGGTGACATCGGAGTATATGCGTGTGGAATCTAATGACTATGAACGGTAAAGATATATCAAACAAGCAAGGGATAAACGGTATACACGGAGATATGGATACTTGGTACTGAAACCTAAGAGGTGAATGCAACTATAGATCATGGCTTCAAACACAACTACTCGACTATCGGTATCCAAAAGGGAAGTGAATTCAACTATAGATCATGGCTTCAAGCACAACTACTCGACTAATCAGTATCCAAAAGGCTTCTAAGCAAACCTAGACTATTGTTCACGATTCGACAAGGTCGCAAAACAATGACTAAACTCGAAAATTCGTACTAGGTATCCATCTATTATTCCTAATTCTAATCCTAATCGCAAGTATATCACTCCTAATAAAAAAGAAATCGTATCACTCAAAAGAGTACCCCCCGGACCTGAACGGAACACAGTCCCGGTGTTCAAGATCTATGAGGGATACCCGCATGCCAAAAATTCGAGAAAATGTATGAAATAAGAACGAGTACACCTGGTGTATTTTGCTTTCTCGAATTTGTGATACATCCGAATTCGTGATACTCTCTTGCTCTAATGCGGGTGTTATCGTGAATAACCTGTGATGAGAATCATGCAACGCAAAAGCTAGAGAAGAAAGTACTACATCAATAAGTCCGAAAGAGCGTACATAAGCGCGAGAACGAAAAAGAAATAAAATAAGAAAATGGGTCCATAAAACAAGAAATAGAAAAAGAAAGAAAATGAAAAAGGAAGAATGGTGGCCTAATCCTCTTCTACTTCGCCGCGGGTGGCCGAAGGGTCTGCTGGCTCCGCGGGTGCCCCTTCCCCAGGTGGAAAGTAAAATGACTGCAGCTCGTATGGGATGTGCGGGCGGTATGGAATAGCCCCAGTGTGGTAGTCCTGCGGGATCGGTACGTACGACTCCTGATAGTGCTGCATGCTGAGCTGCTGGAATCTGCGAACGGACTCCGTGGGATAGTACGTGTGCTGAATGGACTGCTCCTGAAACTGCTGTTGCTCCGCATATCTCGCAGCCTCAATGTCGTACCTCGCCGCCTCGAGTTCGTACCTCTGCTCTGCAATAAAAGAGTGATATCTGCTCTCCTCCGCAACATACCTGAGAAAGTCGGAGACACCTTCCATAGAAGGAAAGTCAGAGCGGTGACGACAATAGTCTGGGTGGGTACGGGAATGAGTGGCGCGTCGACTGCGCTGTCTAGACATCGAAGGCCCTGGTGATCGAGGGCCCTGGTGCAGCGGCTGGAGCTGGATCTACCTCACCTAGTCCCGGGCCGATGTGTCCGATGGCTGGGTCGATCCTGAATCGTATACCCTCCTCGTCTAATCCTGGCATCTGAATCTCATGTAGGTCGACTTCCAAATTTCGACCGTGTTCGTCCTTGTAGCTCCATATGACTCTATACCGCTCGATCGATATTCCCCTTCGGTTGCGCAAGTTTTGAAGGTTCAGCTCGGGCTCCTCATTAATCTTATCCTCTGTTAGGATACCAAGGTTGATCCCGACTCTACGCGCTATCATCGTGACAATCCCACCACACATAATCTTCGTGTCTGTGCTACATTTCTCGGTGGCAATGTCGTGGAAATGCCGCATAACTAGCGATTCTAAGTCGACATCGAGTATGTCCCACTCGCCATCACCAAAGCCTGTGTGTACCACACGCCTAAGGTATGCCAACTCCGTGTGGTTGACTCCGTCTTGTGCTCCTTTTCCTAGGATAGAGCAGACTAGGAAATAGTGGAAACACCTTAGGGCGGGATGGCGTATGTGGCTTGCTTTGAAACTCGTCGAGTAATCACCATATGCTATCTAGGCCTAGAATTGCGCTTGACGGCTTCTGTTGTGCTCTAGCATTTTCATGGCGCTGCGGTGCGGGGCATCTAGCACGATCGCGAACTGTCATGTGCTAAGCCGGTAGTTCTGTCCCAGCAGACGGAACTCCATAAATGCTCTCTCCCGATCTTTTGACTCGGGGAAGAATGCCGTGTACGACACAAAGAATTCTGCTGTAAGGTTGCGGTACGTGTACTCCTGTGTGTCCCGCAATCCCGTCCATCCCAACTTATTGAAGATGGTGTCAATGTGCTCCTCGATGTGGAGGGCGCTCATGGCTTCCGAGGATAGGAAGCGGGATGGGTATATCCGCGGCTGTAGCTCGGTGAACCTCGACTTCTGACCGGACAAAAAGTTTGTTATCCGGTAGTTGTATTGTTGATGAGAAGTCGTGATTGGCATGTACGTCGTTAGTTCCGTGATGGCATCCGGCTTTGCTGGCCATCCGTGTTCTTGATCGTAGGCATCAGATCGGCGTTTCTTCGAATTTTGGAATAGCTTCGGGGCCATCTCCAAAACAATCGAAGAAGAAAAATAAGCGTTAGTCATAGTTTGCAGACTGCCCGCTCGGGCTTCATATCAGCAGAAATACCCCGTAGGTATCACCCGACTTGGGTGTTACCACAGCCCGATCGGGCTGAACATCACACTGCCCGACCGGGTGCAAACCCTAGCCCGATCGGGCTGAGTCGCGAAATCGCGACATCTAGATCGATTTCGTCGTTTAATCTGCAATTTCACCCTAAATTCTTCTGTAATCAAACCTAAATCTAGTCCAAAGCATTCCAAAACACAAAATATTTCATGTAAATACTTGGCATTCGAAGGAAATTGAGAGATTTCGAGGTTTTTCGTAAGAGAGGAGGGAAATGGTATTTCGAGTAACCGAGGGTCGAATTTCGTGGTGACGGATCGATGGCGATGTGAACAAGCTCCGACGGATGATGCGGCGTGAAGGGTTGCAAATGGGGGAGCACGCTCGGGTCGAATTTCGTAGTGAGAATGGCCGCTCGGGTTACTCGAAATAAAAGACTTACCTGTGCAGGTGTTACATGATACCCGCTTGGGTCCTCTGAAGTCGCCCGATCGGGCGTCGTTGAATTTTGACCTAGCCCGCTCGGGTGGAGAATGTCTGCCCGACCGGGCATTGCTGCAAAACCGAAAAATTTGCGAGGAAAACTAGGCAACAAAAAATCAATAAGACCACTAAAATTCCTAAATCCTAAAAAATTGTCCAAGTCTTAAAAAGAGTTAAAAAAAGAAATAAAATGAAAATGACGAAAAAGGATTTGGGGCTCGGGTTGCCTCCCGAGAAGCGCTTGTTTACGGTCTTTAGCTCGACCCTAATGTCATCATACGCGTGTGATGTCGGAAAGAGGAGGTACGCCTCTTCCGTCTTCTAACTGATCAGCATGACATGGCTCGAACCCTGAAACGTTTTCCACTTGCGATTCTCGGTTCTTCTCGTCCAATCCCACGACTTCATGGTATCTCCGTCGGACTCGATTTTGGTTGAGCGTCTCCTCGGTATTCCAGGTGGGATAAGTATGTATGCGGGTCATCGAGAGTGTGGGAGATGGGATGTGTGGTCGTAGAACCGCCCGCGTTGAAGTCTCGGTTAAACCGTGCGGATTTCGGTTCTTCTCCAATTCCCGATCGGGCTCGTTTCTTGCCCCGCTCGGGTTCCACAATGTGTCATTTACCCCCGTGAGTGGTGCACGAGTTGGGATGTGAGGTCGACCGGGCGGGTTCCTATCCAGTTGCTCTGCCCAATCGGGCTCATACACCCACCCGCTCGGGTGGCCAATTTCACCACTTACCCCCGTGAGTACTACCCGAGTCGGGTTGTATGGCCGCCCGACCGTGTCTCCTAAATTTGGTGCTGCCCATGCAGGTAAGGGTGGGTGCACGCGCGGGTTACTTCTCGGCTGAAGGATATTTGCCTTCTCCCTGAGTTGCGTGAATGCATCCGACCTTGCTGGCGACTGAAATTGGCTCCCGGTGCACTCGGACAGTGGTATCTCCAAGGGATGGACGTCGCGATGTTTACGTTAAATTTTCTCCGTTGGTGCATCCATCGCGGTAACATGCATTACGGGTTCATTCATATATAGTTTCTTCAATGCATCGTCGAGTTTGAACTCGATAGACTCGTCTCCAAATTTCATCACCAGCCTGCCTTCAGCGCAATAGATGACCATTTTTTCCGTGTTGAGGAATGGTCTTCCCAAAATGACGGGGATCTTCGGATTGATCTCCATGTCCACAACGACAAAGTCTGCGGGAAACCAGAATTCTCCCACTTGTATAGCTACATTTGTTAGTATACCCACGGGACTCCGTACGGATTGATCAGCTAAAGTGATTTGCATGCGCGTGGGTTGAAGATCTCCTACTCGATTGAGCTTCTCAACAAGAGATAATGGTAGCAAGCTTACACTCGCTCCGATATCGATTGGTGCCTGCTTAATCTCATAATCTTAGATCTTGCAGGGAATGACGAAGTTACCTGGATCGGGCATCTTCTTGGCCATGGTAAGGGGCTATATGAGTGAGTTCGTGACCATTACCATCTCGTTGTCTACGGTCTTCTTCCTCATTATGATGTCCTTGAGGAATTTTGCATAGGATGGGATCTTCATAAGCGCATCGTAGAACGGGATGGTGACTTGCAGCTTCCTCAGGAGTTCCACGAATTGGGAGAATTGAGCATCGTCGCTCTGCTTCTTTTGGCACTGCAGAAAGGGTAAGGGTGGTACCCTCGGGGGAGGTGCTACGTAGGGCGACTCCGTCTCTTCTTCCTCAGCCTTCTTCTCTTCCACGGTTGGAGTGATGGGTTGTTCTATCTTATCACTCAAAGGCTCTCCTCTTGCAGCTGTGGAAGGCATTGGTTGCTCTACCATATTCCCGCTCCTTAGGAAAATGGCATTTACTTGCTCGCGGGGATTCACCTCGGGTTTCTCGGGGAGCTGTCCGGGTTGTCGACTCGACCCTTGGGCTAGTTGTGCCACTTGCATTTCGAGGAGCCTCAAGTGCGTCTGGAACCCGTCCATTCTCTTCCTCATGTCCTCTTGCTTAGCCTTAATCCCTCCAAGCGCACTTTTCTGCTCTTGATACATCAATTGGAGCATAGAAAGAATTTCAAAGTCACCTGAAGATTGTGCGCGAGGCTAATAGTCGTAGTCTTGGCCACTCTCTCTCGGCTGGAAACCTTGGTTTTGGTTTCTTGCCATCATCCGCGGTTGGAAATCCTGCGGGTTTATCACATTGCTCGTGTTGCCATAAGAGAGGTTGGGATGGCTCTTGATGTAATTTTTCTGGTAGGCCCGATTGTTGACGTAGTTCACTTCCTCGATCCATTGGCCTACGGATGCATCATGTCGGTCCACATGAAGGCCAGCTATCATCTTGTATATTTCGCCAACTTGCTGCTTCAAGTTCGCTCCCATGCATCGGGTAGGGTCTCGCCTCTTTCTTGTAGGAAAGAATTTATGCGATTCTTGGTCAGAAGCGTTCTATGATCCGGAAAGAATTGTTGCATGAATCGTTGCTCCAGATCATCCCACGACGTAATTGATGCAATGGGCAAGTTGAACAACCAACGTTGCGCTGCATCCTTGAGCGAGAATGGGAATGCCATCAAGTAAAGATCCTCCCGCGTAACTCTGGTGCCAACCTTGGTGGTGCTGCAAAGCATCTTGAAGTCCGTGAGATGGGAGTTCGGATCTTCATTCTCCATTCCTCTAAAGGCCGAGTTGTTGAGCATTTGGATGAAGGCGGGTTGTAGCTCAACCTGATTATCTATGGTGCGGGCCATGCACGAAAGCAACTGAGTGTGCTTTGGAGCGGTGTAGGCTCCGTAAGTTTCATCGGTAGCAGCCATGTCGGGATTATTTGTGTGATCTTCTCCGCTGCTTGCACTGTCGGTTTCTTCCTCTTCGGAGGCGCATGTATCGTGACCGCTCTCTATCTACTACAGACTCAGAATCCACTAGCCCAATCCTCCGCTTCTTGCGAGGCTTCGTAATGTTCGCTCGACCTCGGGATCGTATATGAGGAGCTTTTGTGTGGAGCTTCTCATACAAGGCTCCTGCATAAAAAGAGATGAAACACCAAAGTGCAAATCCGCGGTAGATAGAATAGACTCGATAAGAGAAAAAGAAAAGAAAATGCGAAGAACAAATGAAGACTCCGGAAAGGACTAGATATTAATCTAGCTAATTCCTAGTTTAGGCCGTAATTGGTCCCCGGCAACGGCGTCAAAAACTTGATGTGCGGAAACTCAAGCAATAATATTTCCTAGACCACTCTACCGTAATACGGTTCGTGTAGTACCAGGGTCGAACTCTAGGGACTAATGCAGCCTGTTCTAAGAATATCACTAAACTAAGACGGTGTGAAATAGGTGATGACGTGATGTAAAACTCTAAACTACTAAACTAAATGATGACAGCGATGGAAGGATGTGGAAGACTTGATGATTAAGAACACTACGGGTTTCGGGATACCGGGAATCGCAAGGTTGTAACAACTAAGGATCATAAACCTATCGAATTATCTTCATAACGGGAAATTCATGCTCTAAAGTGAGGAGTGATTCTGCCGAGCCTAAACCTCCTAACCATAATTACGTGCAATCCTACCTTCCAGCAGCGATTAACTCATAACTACAGTAGCGTTACGCGCGCAATCCTAATTCCTAAGTCGATTAATCGATCGGTCAGATTCTCATTAATCGAACTTAACCTACAATCAACAGTTCCGGATTCATACTTTAACCTTCCAGCAAAATACGAATTCCTAAGTTACTGAGTGGACAACACTAGTATAAGCGTTTATGATGTTGATTATAGAACCGAATATCAAGAACAATACGATAAATCTAAGAATAAACGCAAAACTTGTACATCCATTACAAAACCGATATCCCTAGCCCATAGTTGGGAATCTACTCACTCATGGGATTTATGTCAATGGAGATAACACAACCCTAAACATGATAAAACCTAGGAAATCCGATGCCTCGATCTTCCCTATCGTGTTATCGATGTCCGGATTGATGCTTTTCTCCTTCTCCAGCGTCTCCCGAGCGTTTCCTAATGTTTTCCAAGCCTTTCCTTGCCCTAGCCGTCGCCCCCTCGTGTCTGGAACTGATCTCCCCTTCTGTTTTGCTCATTCAAACTCTAAAAGTAGGTTGTTGCGAGAAAGGCGGCCCGCTAGGGTACACACTTCACCCGGTCTACTGAGGGAAGCCCGATCGTGTACATCGTCCAGCCCGATCGGGCATGACTACCCGATCGTGTGGTCTACTAGCCCGAGTCGTGTAAACTTTCGGGGATTTTCATGTCTAATTGCAGCCCGAGCGGGTACCTTGATGCAGCCTGAGCGGGCATGGTCACCCGATCATGTTGTCTTCGTGCCC
>CM071871.1:17157462-17177188 GCA_036759665.1 Gynandropsis gynandra
TTTTAATTATCCCCTAGCTTTTGCCCGAGCGGGTAGCTTCAGTGCCCGAGCCGGCACTCTTCATTTCATGCTTTTACTTCATCCGCTCGATGCTCGGGTGTTCCATTAAGTTCCGTGGCTTGAATTTGGCTTCGAGTGAATTGTATCTTCAATATGTGCGGTTTGACTCAGGAATTTGCCTTTTTACGCTCGTTTAGGCCTTGTCGCCTCAAAACCTGAAAACCAATAAAAATGGCGTATATAAAGAACAATCGTATCGGAATTGTAACTCGTGCTATGAAATCTATGCGAAAATGATGTGAATACCTAGCCTAAAAATGATGCACTCTACGTGTTATCAGTTGCCTCAAATCATCAATAACAAGCACCTTAATATCTGTTGTTGAATTCAAAACAACCTTCATAAAATGTTTCACTATCGGGATCGGGAAAAGGATTCCCGGCGGTGATGCAGTTTATGAGGGTTGTTTATGAATTCGGTAATAGACGCAAAGATGCTGGTTTTGATGACAGAGGTGTCGGCGGAGAGGATCCGAGTCGAGTTCAACACTTTGTCTCTGAATTGAAGCCATTTCCTAAATTTTTTTTCCTTAGGTTATTGTTACAATATGTTATAGCGTAATTGAAAGAGAACTTAATGAAATTGTAGTTTTAAAAAAAATAATGTAAGGAAATAAAAATTTTGTAATTAACTTTTGATTACATATTTCACGTCATTTCTGTTTTTGTTCACCGCTTGAATTCGACATGAAATCAATTATAATTACAGATCATAATTCATAAGATCTAAATATTGTAATATGCAAAAATAACGGATTTGTAAGCACTTTCAACGGGCACTAATCCGTTGGATATGAGTTCAATGGGCATACGTTGGAATTTGCAACGAATGCCCGTTAGAATTGGCAATGGATGCCCGTTGAAATTGTTAATTTCAAGATTCACCGGTTTAAATAAATTCACGTGAACCTCCAACGGCCATCCGTTGCAATTTCCAACGGATGTCCGTTGGAATGTTTACTATTTAGATCATACCAAAGAGTGCATCAAACCATCAATAACAAAAATATTTTCAAAAAAATGTCGTCTTCTTCAAATCGAAATATATATAGATCGAGAGAGTGTATGTATAGAAGAAAAGATCCTATAACCGAAGAGATTACGCAAGAATTTTTACACGGATTGGAGCAATTCATGAGTTTTGCATCGATGCAATCTTTGTGTCAAGAACGCGGGACAATGTTATGTCCATGCAAAAGATGCAAAAAGTCGATTCTTCAACCTATTGGATTCGGCGAAACAACCCATATATGAAGGTTTTCGCGAAGGTTAGTCTCGTTTATCTTTATCTTCAAGATTGATGAGTATTAAAACAGACTACAATGTGACTAAAAATTGCATGGATTCATTTTGAAAAATAATACGGGAACATTTACCGGAAAATAATCAAGCTCCTAAGACATACTACGAAACAAAGAATCTGTTAAAAGATTTGGGAATGCCACATGAGAAAATTGATGTTTGTAGAAACAGTTGCATATTGTTTTGGGGAAATGATAAAGATATGCAAATTTTGCGGTGCAAGCAAATTTCGGCCTAAAAACCATCTTCATGTAAATATGTACCATACAAAAAAGTGTTCTATATGCCTGTAGCAAACAGGTTGAGAAGGTTATATGAATCGTAAAAAATTGTTGCGGTAATGAGATGGAACACTGAACACTCAACGACCGAAGGTATAATGCAACATCCATTGGATGGTAAGGCTTGGAAAGATTTCAATGAAATATTTCCCGAGTTTGCGTATGAAACAAGAAATGTTTATCTTTGCTTGTGCACGAATGGTTTTAGTCCCTATGGACAATCTTGAAGTCAATATTCTCTGTGGCCGGTGATTTTATCTCCCTATAATTTGCCTCCCGAGATGTATTTGAAAAGAGAAGTAATGTTTCTGGCGTTGCTGATTCCAGGACCAGAACATCCGAAGAAAAGTTTCGATGTCTTTTTGCAGTCCTTAATTCATGAATTAAAACAGTTGTGGAACGAAGGCATCTGCTTATGACGTCAGTACTAAGCAAAAGTTCACATTGAAAGCGGTCTTGTTGTGGACAATTAGCGATTTTCCGGCCTATGGAATGTTATCTGGACGGAGCACGCACAGAAGATTGGCATGTCCATATTGTATGGAGGATATAGATTCATTTCGACTAGTACATGGTAAGAAACCATGTTGGTTTGATTGTCATAGAAGATTTCTTCCTCGTGGCCATGCTTTACGGAAAGATAAAAAATATTTTCGGAAGAACGTGGTATAAAAAGAAAAGGCATCATGTATGCAAACTGGAACACAAATCCTTTACGAAAGATTGAACACAATGGGTGATCTACAAGAATCGGTTGAATGCGGTGGAGATCGTGGGCATCGTAAACCAAAAGGTCAAGGTGAATGACATAACTTGTATAAACGTAGTATCTTTTGGAAACTACCATACTGGAAATCATTGATATTATGTCATAGTTTAGATGTTATGCATATTGAAAAGAACTTTTTCGATAACATCATAAATACTATTTTGAACGTGACGGGTAAAACCAAGGATAATATACAATCAAGAAAAGATTTGAAGTCAATATGCCGACGACCTGAGTTGGAGTTAAGAGATGGAAGGTCACCTGTCCCGGTTTTCAGATTGTCTGGTTCGGCGAAAAAGATATTATTAAAATGGTTAAAAGAGGACGTTAAGTTTCCCGATGGATATGCATCGAACATTGCTTGGTGTGTGGATATTGTTGGTTCGAGGCTGATCGGATTGAAAAGTCACGATTGTCACGTTTTCATGCAGCGGCTCATTCCAATTGATTGCTAAGCTCTTACCACGGAATGTTCATGGTGTGTTATGCGGAATATGTTCGAGGAATTTAAAAAGGGATGACTTGGAATTAATAAAAAAAATATCTCTGAAGTATTATATGCATTGGAAAAAGTTTTTCCGCCTTCATTCTTCGATGTCATAGAGCATTTGCCAATACATTTACCAGATGAGGCAATACTCGGTGGACCAGTTCAATTCAGATGGATGTATCCTTTCGAAAGGTTTTTCTTTCATTTAAAGAAAAAAGCAAAAAACAAAGCAGCGGTCGAAGGATCTATTGTCAAACAATACGTGCTGATAGAAATAACATATTTCAGCACATTTTATTTCAAGTCGCATATTCAAAACGAAAGACCGACGTGTAACAGATGATCACACAAACTCTATATATCAATATAATCCGCAGTTTGGCATAATTCTTGAAATGTTTACACCGATTAGACGTACATGAGATAAATCTGAGGAATATTGGTTAACACCAGAGGAGTATAATCACGTCCATGCATATATACTACTAAATTGTCAAGAGTTGTTACCGTTCGAAAGGTAATGGTACATATTAATTTCAATCTTTTACATATATATATATATATATGTATATATATATATATATTCAAAATTAACGGATTTTCATTATATATGATATTTGATGAAGAAGTACTTGGTACATATCCTCATCTAACTGCAAATGAAATCACATACATGAAAGTTCAACGTTATGGCTCGTGGTTGAGAGACTATAAAAGTACTCGTGTACATATCTATTAAAATTAATTGCATTTATCATAAAAGTATTAATTTGTTTTTATGATACGTACAGGTGAAATATTCTGATGAAAAACTTCCTACGTGGCTAAAAGATTTGGCTAATGGTCCCGCACAAAATGTCATGTGTTGACCAATATTGTTTACTCGCGGCTACACGTTCCACACGTACGAACACGGAAAATATAGAAGCACATACAACTATGGCGTTTGCATTAATAGTGATATAGAGGGTGATAACTTCTACGGTATTTTTCACCAAATCATACAAGTGGAATATCTCGGTCTTGTTGGGTTGAAGGTGATGCTTTTTAAATGCCAGTGGTTCGACCCAACTGTAGGACGTGGAAAACGAAAAAACCGTTGGGGAGGAATTGACGTCAATCCGACATGACAATATGGTAAGTATGATCCATTGATCACAATAGATCAAGCAGATCAAGATGTTACGTGCAATATCCAACAATATTGAAACGTCGAAGAGAGGAATGGTGGGCCGTAGTAAAGATCAAGCCACGAGGGATCATAAGCTCTGATGATAAAGAAGATCCATTGCAACCCTATCATCTACAACCGATTCGTTTAATTGATATAGATCGCGAGGAGATTCTCACAAGAACTAACATAGACGGAGAACTCATACGCGATTATGAAGACGTTAAACCGGAAGATGCTGAAGATGAAAACGGTGATGAATTCAATAAACAATCGAAGAAAGACTCGCCATCTATGAATCTACTGAAGAAGAAATGTAAATACAATAATGTGTATTATGTGTAATAAATGTAGATGATGTGTAATGTAAATGACGTGTAACGTCAATGATGTATAGTAATGTATATGATGTGTAATCGAACAATCGAAATGTTAATACAATCGAACAATTTATATAGACGATGTTTGATGTATTACAAATTAGAATTATCTAATACCAACGGGCATCCGTTGAAAATATTAATGGATGCCCGTTGAGACACGAAATCGCCCCCGACACTTAGAAAAAATTTCTAAATTTTCCATATTTCTAACGGGCATCCGTTGGAAATTTCTAACGGACACCCATTACAAAGGTTTCAACGGCATCCGTTGGAATCTGTAACGGTCAAAAATATTCTTACGGGTTTCCATTGGCAATTTGTAACAGATGCCCGTTAGAACATTGCAACGGTCATCCGTTACAATTTCCAACGGATGCCCGTTGGAAAGTGTAATGATGCCTACCCTAATCTGCAGAATTTCCAACGGGCATCCATTGAAAATTATAACGGATGGTCGTTGCAAAGGGATACGGGCCACCATTTAGCCGTCTGTTGCCTCGGGAACACGCATTTCCAATTGGTATCCGTTGGAATTCCCAACGGATGTCCGTTGGAAATGCAGAACGTCACGACAATTATTGCGTCCGTTGAAATGACGTATTTTTCCACGGTCATCCATTGGAATTCCCAACGGATGCCCGTTGGAAAGTTCTATTTATATAAACCCGTTGAACAGTTTCATTTTCAACACAAATCAAAATCTTAAAATCCTCTCAAACTTTACATTTCACACACAAACACTTTTACCAATCGTAGAAAAAAAATGAGAGCTAGACGGTTTATAGGATCGAGGGATGCTGACTGGTTCAGTGGGAGCTCCTTCCCCGCCTCCACCACCACCATATCGTCATCCTTCACCAATATCGGCACCACCGATATTTGATGAAGCAGACGATATGGTAGATATCGATTCCTTGATCGATGATTTCGATGGACATCCAACCCTTCCGATTATCGATCACAAACGTCCTGCTGGGACGTAGGGCTGGGCACGGGTCGGGTACCCGGATTTTTGAGAGTACCCGAACCCGAACCCGGACGGGTAGGTATTTTTCTACCCGAACCCGAACCCGAGAGGCTCGGGTACCCGTCTAATGCACCGAGTACCCGTGGGTACCCGAACCTGATTGCATCAACAGGTCTCTACTTCGACCCCCTCCTGGACTGTCGATGCCTACTTCTCTGCAACAACCTCTGCCTTTTCCTAACTTTAGTAGCACTCTGTCAGGCTCCTCTAGTATGCAAGGTTCGAGCTTGCCAGAAGCACCTTCTCCTTTGCTCACTCTGAGTATGAGTTCTCCAATTTTAGCACCCAGTTCATTGTCTACCTCTGCACTGCCATCTGGGCTCTCTTCAGCGCTGCCATCTGGGCTCTCTTCAGCGCTTCCATCCATGCTCTCATCAGCGCTGCCATCCATGATCTCTTCAGCACTGCCATTGTCATCCTCCCTGCCATCGATCCGACCATCGACACCGTCTGCTTCACTGGCTTCAGAGATATCACCTAGTTTATCGGCTAACAGAGCTCCCCTTGCTGCTGCTCTGCATACCCTTACTCAAGACTCTAGCTTGCCACCCCTCTCTTTTTCAACTACTGCAGTCGCTGATTCAAATGCTGGCCTACCACAGATGGTCTTCCCCAATTGCATCAGCGGTGTGAGTGAGAGAGAGAGAGAGAGCACAGGGACGAGATGAGGCCCACCCCTACTGAGACGTTATGGTAAAAAAAGTTATTATTTTCATTTGTATTATTATAAGTTATAAATATTATCTAACTTTGTAATGTTGATTTGCAGGTTTGACGTGGATGATGTACTCAAACACACAAACAACAACATTATCCAAGGGTCCTTACAGGACCAATTATATTATTTCTGACAAGTTACGCCAGAAGTCGTGCACCAGCGATGGTGGCGCACTTTTATCGTAAGTTTTAAATTAAGTTAAATTTCAAATTATTACTTATATATATATATGTTATAAAACTAACAATTTATAAATTATTTTTCAACGCTCATACAGATAGGGTGAAAGGATACATTGCGCATCTACACAGCATGGATGCACGACATGCAGGGTCGGATGCTCCTGATGATGAACAACGCGAAACACAATTACTACAACAACAATCGCAAACCGACATGGGCAACTGATGCGATCTTCAATCAAATGATTCAGCATTGGGGGTCCGCCGAATTCAAGGCCAAGAACGACAAGGCCAAACAATATCGGTACGACGAGAAGGTTCCCGGAGATGGTCCGCATTGCCATACTTCGGGATCAAAATCCTTCCCGAAAAGAAAACACGAATTGGTAAAATTTTGTTTACTCAAAATTTTTGGTTTTTAAATATTTATTTAATTATGTTTATTTTATATTACAGATGCAACTGATAGGAAGAGAACCGATTCTTCTTGAGCTGGTATTGGAAATCCATTCCAAGAAGAAGCCGTTCGTCAGAGAAGAGGTCGACGAACCCGAACTCATCGATCCTCGAGTGGAGAGAACCGTGAAAACTGTGACGGAAAAGATTACACAACAATCACAAACTTGGGTTCGATTCTCGATGAGCTGTAAAAATTCAAAAATTCAGCAATCACAAGCTTGCTCTAGTTGCAAAAATTCATAAACTTTAGCTTCTATTACGTCTTTTTTTTATTAATATAATTATCTTTTTCAAGCTAAAAGAATTGGACCGGAAATGAAAGATTGATTTTATATCTTGGACTACCAACTAAATATGTATGCATTTTTTGTTATTTTTTATGGTAAAAATGAAAAAGAAAAGTATTTTGGGGGCGTTCTAATGGATGAAAATGGTGGGTCCCAGAAAAAGAGAGAATTTGACTCATGTCTGTCACGGGCACAAAATTTATTGAGAGATCGAGAGTAATGGGACAAAAAAACTATGATCACATGCAATCACTAATGAAAATACAAATAATACTATTTTCCAAAGTTCTTATTTTTTGTCATGTGTGCTCTCCTCATTATTTGATGTCATAAAAAAACCATGTGAAAACTTGTACCATCGAGTCAAGACATTGCTTAACTTGTTCAATAATTTTCATCATTATAATACACTAATAATATTTGTCAGTGACAATTGTATAAATGTTTTTTTAATTTCAGTTTTTTTAAATTTACGTTTTAATTTTTTTTTAAATTAAAAAAAATTAATACGTTTTAATTTCACGTATTAATTTTTTTTTAAAATTTGTTCCCGACAGCATGTTCCGTCCGGAAATTTGCGATGGTTTTCTGACTATCTTTTACGTCCGAAATTGCGGACGGTTTGCGGACTGAAACTGATTACCGACGCTCGTTTGCGGACGGTGCGTGCCAGTCCCTAATCAGTCCCTAAATGCCTTTCCGGACGGATTAGGGACGGATTCTTCAGTCCCTAATCCTTGAATTTCTTGTAGTGAAAGCATGGATACGTTGCTTCGAAGGTTGACTGCAAAGGATCATCTGTATTCTCGAGCATTAGTTCTTTGTCAATCAATATGTTGTCTCCGTCTAATGAATCGTTCATAGTAATTTGCAAACTACGTGATGTGCCATCCCCAACAGCTAACAACCATTTTACAAATTTTTTCTCTTGTTGTCCCAAACATATATTGTGTTTCAAACTATATATATGAAACGATTCCCATAAGAACAAACGATTTATTGTTGGAATAACTGTTGCAGCACGACCACCACGTCTGCCGGAAGTAAAAAATGTGACCAACAAAAGCTATGATGCAACTGTGTTCTGGAAATTCGGTAAGGCACTCCAACTTCACATAGCAGTTTTAACGGAACAATAATCAAATACAAATCAACATAATGAATCAAATGCAACAACAACAAATACACTAATGATTCACGACAACGATATATACAACGAAATCAACAAAAGAAGAGGATAAATGGGCATCATGATAAACGACAAGGAGACGTATTGTTGAACCTTTAGAAGATATTTTAAACAATAACGATACTCGCAATGATGGAACGACTACCTTTAACGCTAACTCTTGCAAACCACTCCAACTCACAATCTTTATCAATGCGACATAACAGCGTAGCACATAAATAAAAAATATCACCAATCCTCAATAGAAAACCACCAATGGCTAAAACAAACACAACGCTTCTAACAGTCAACTCACAATAGCCAATGAAAAACACAACCGAACGTCTACGTAAATGCAACATTTAATCGTCCCCGGTAATGAGACTGGTTTCTAGGGTTTGTCATTCTGGAAAATAATATGGCACACAAATGTAAATGAAAATGTTCAAGTAATAAGGCTAAGTTTGTGTCCTAATTATGAGTGATCAGCGTTACATTGCAACGGGAAGCATTGCATCGCCGTGTCCAAGATCGCAATAGGTGATGATCTGAATGAAAGAAATAAAATAAAGTTAGTTTCTCTGAAAGGCAATGCGCAGGGAAGCCTATATTTTTCGCTGAATATGGTTGTCGAAGTATGCCAGAATTCATTGGAAGTAGTTTTATCTCAAGATGTGTAATTTGGATCTGAACATAATTACGTAAGATAGAATCCATGTAATCAAACAAAAATACTGTAACGATGATGAGTACATCGCCAGTGAGGTGTGCCACACATATCTTCCCCGGTAGTAGCTCCGATGACGCCTATATCCAGTCCTTTACCTTGTGTCAGGATCTTGCAACACTAACAAATGCAACAAATTTTCCACTTGTGTATACCTATGTAAATAAAACACCAAAAGGCACATGAATGCGCGATAAACAACGTTTTGAAACATATTTTCATATTTGCGTTGAACTGGGTTTTTAATTTTCAATTATATGTATTTGTGTACTAAACCATACCAACCAAAAGCCTTGCAAGGCGTAGTTCATTTCTGTCCATTGAAGTCATTGAGCCAATAAGTATATAAATGTTTACGCAAACTTCGTTTGAGAAGACTTTAAGTTTGGCAAAGTTTGAATTAATATTGCTCCTTGTTTGACGATAAACAAAGAATGAGAATTTGCGATTATGAGGATGGTTTACCTACTCAAACAGATAGAGAGATTCATTGAATTGTCCTTATCTGGCTTCAAAATGAGTGTGTTCTTAAATAAAAACAATTCACTAAGTAAACACATTTCCACCCTCCGATGGTGAAGAAGGACTATCACGATCATCGTTAAAAAATCATGCCCAAAGCTAACATAAACAATAACCACATTTCACCTTGTTCGACAACCTATTCATATTTCAATAAAGCTTTGCAACACACGATCAAACCCAATAGCTTTACGGGTAAAAAAACTTGAAAGGGAACTATCTTCAACATAAGGAATGAAGCAACTTCCATTTCCTTAGAGCCCACATTACGCCCACACAAAAATCATGTTAGTTTTACACCTAAGAATTGAAATTTCGCTCCAACATAATTTTTAGACAACAACTATATAAAGGCGACACAAAAATGAACAATTGCATAGAAAAATACATCTATTAATTATCTATCGAATTATCTAATAGGCATGAGGTTTGAAGTTGACAGTAGCTTCCCGTCCGATCCATTTCATTCCATTTGATGCACATGTTGTCATAATTGCCTAATGGCCAAAAGATTCAAATTCATTAGAAATGGAAAACAAAACAGACACGAAAGAACGTGATATAAATACTCTTTCAAGCTATGGTTCCTCGAAAAATAAGTCATTCACAACCACTGATAAAGATTCCTCGAAAAGTTAAGGATTAGTAATCCGTTTTGTTTTAGAAATAGAAAGGATTCGATCTTATACATATGCGAGGAAAGTAATAAAAAAAGAAAGAAGGTGACAAAGCTGAATATAAAACCGAGGCGCCATCAACTTTCTCATAACCAAAACAACTGACACGATGAGATTTACAAAAGACAGAGACAACAATAAGCCGTGGGAGTTTGCTGTGGGCAGTTTTCTCATATCTATGATCTCTTTGAAACTCCCATTCTGAGGTTTGAGATGATGTAACCTGTTACACGAATGGTTGCAATGCACATACAAATAGTTCACTTTGCCTCATAAGGCCAACAATTTCTTTGTACTGATCCTGCATCTCCTTTATTCCTAAATCTTTCTCCCATGAGTGGCATATGCAAGTGCATCCCAAATGAAAAAAATTCCTAAAACAACTTAAACAACAACTAATACGCGACAGATGCACAAAGTCTTTTGCTATCTGAGCAAATGTTCCTGTTGTTGCAAGTAAAATTGGGGTTCTAAGTACCTTGCTTCTGAAAGAGAGCTGAACATATATTGAAGCAAATTCTTCGACTCTCCCATTGATCGCAACTGGTTCCAACTGGAATGGCTTGTAATGGCACGCTCTCATTCTTCGGTATATGAAAGTTGTGAAGCCATTGCCACTAAAGAATTAGAGGATATACTGAGCATATTTTCAAGCGAAGATTGTCTTGACATTCTTGAATTGGGTGACAAAGACGATGCCCTGAAAAGGAAAGAAAGAGTATGAATTAGTGTCGAACATCTTTCGAAAAGGACAAAAATTGGATAATGTTCACAAATACCTCACCTAGCAAAGCCGTTGTTTCCTCTAGAAGGACTTGTTCCGTATGCGGCAAACTCATCCACTTGACGTAACACAGGCGGATTTATGATAATTTCAGTATGATATTTGTGGAAAGTACAAAGAAATATCATCCTGAAAAATTTAAGGGAGGAGCAGTTAGTATAGGATGATATTTCAGTATAATATTTGTGGAAAGATAACACCATATTAAACTGAAGTTATGGATATGGTTGTATACCGTAAAATTGTTTATCTGTTATTAGGAAAAAACATTGAACCATGATCAACAAATTTGATTATTCCACAGAAACGGTTTAAGAGAGATTGAATCTGGCAAACATGGCTACAATCTCAGGTTTTGCTTGCAAACACATCAATAGAAGGTAGAATCTAAGTCCAAGATAGAATTAAATTCAAGAGTTTGCACATAGAAATACAGAATGAAGCCAATAAACCAAACATGATAGTGGTCATGGCAATGTAACATGGCATCAAGTAAATTTTAAATGTCAAAGACAAATTTGTGTTAAAACAGGATCTTTCACCATTTTTAAGTACAAAAAGGTATATTCCAGAGAGGTAAATGACTACTTACAGAAGAGGCTCGGAGATTCCCAGGAATAGAACCACCAACTCCATCACTGATGCTACTGGATCCAAGATTTCCTACACCAGTTATACCTCCTCTGTTAGCGACGCCCGAGTGCTCATGAGAGCTGTCGTGAGGTAATTACAAAGAAAATATGACAGCATGATTGGAATAGAGCCACAAATAAGGAGCATTATTCCTTATCAATCAGCAGAATTACAGCACATGTGCTTGCATGGACCTGAGAAAGCGCGTTTGGTAGGTTATCTGACGAAAATCTTCCACCTGGAAGACTTCCATTTGGTTGTGGAATCACAGCAGACGGAACACTTTTGAGACCAGAATTTATTGGCCTAAGACCACGTGCATATGCTGGGAAGTTTAAAATGTCCATGCAAGTTATGAAATCCCTGAATAGTTCCCATGGAAATAAAAGGGAAAATCCAAGCTAAATAGAACTCTAACGGCAGGAAGATCGGAGTAGCCATCTAAAGAAAATTCTGGAGGAGGAGGAAGAATCATTAAGACGGGATAAAACTATGAGAACGAAGAACAAAAGGGTGATATAACATAGAGAATATAGCATACCTAGCGATGTGTTTAAGCATATAGCATACCCGATCGGTGCATTTAGCCGAGATGAGCTCGACCATTACGACAGATGCGTGCAATCCTTGCTTTAAACAGAATATCTCAAGCAGTTTTTAACACGGTACCTTTGTGCATTGTCTGGAAATAGAAGTCGCAAGATCATCATTTCAGAGAAGTGTATTTTTATATGTATTCTAAAGGGCAACACACAGAAGATTTAATAGAAAGAACGCAGCAACTTATGTGACAGTTCCATGGTTCTCTACGGAGTTTCAGAAATGCAAAGATGTCAGCATGCAAAAGCTCCTTTACAAATTACCGGACATAGAAAAAAAAAACACACAGATACCATATCGTTTAGTCATAATAATAATAATAATAATAATAATAATAATAATAATAATAATAATAATAATAATAATAGCATCACAATTGATTATGAACATACCTTATAGTTTACCTCTGCCTTGATACATAACAATCACTACTATTGAACACTTGCAGCAGTACAACCATACAATTAGATGACCCATTTGTGCTACGAATGTAACTTTTAGGCGCACGGATGTCGTGAGCTGCAACGCCTATTGCACCAGCTGATTTGCTAATAACAACACATTCTTTCAATGTATCATATATGTCCGCCCTGCTGTCATCTTTCAAGCAGAAGAAAGAGCAGCAACTGCCAACCAAAAAAAAGTTTCAACAAAGCACATTGTTAATCAGTTTAAAATGCAATCTGCATATACATTAACACATTGATGTGTACATATGTTCATACTTAGTTGTTCCTGAATTGAAGAGAGTGGAAGAAGCATGGTGAACCATCGCTGAGACATCAAATGGTAGGTTTTGATTGTAGAATCAATGTCATCCCTGTCGATGCAAACAACAACCCTCATCAGCATGTGTTGAGGCCACTCAACAACCTTTCTTTGGACTTTCAGGATGTATGATATCACAAGAGTTTTAAATATAAGGTAGGCATATTCAAAAGCACGATAGTAGAGTATTGCACAAATCAAAACCCCATAAAACATCACCTAAAGCAAGACAATTACCTTCATGATCATATCAAACACATCGTTAGAAATTGGAAGAGCATGTAGTCCTGTTCTCTTATTGAAATGGTAAAACATGTCCTTGGCACTGCAGATATCAAGTTAAATTCACATGGAAAACATAAAATGTCTCACAGTTATACCAACAAATATAGTAAAAGACAACACACAAGCATCTAACATGACTTTTTAGTGTTCTTGTGGAGAGTTGAAACAACTCTCTTGGAATCTAGCTGAAATATGGACACAGAAAGTGTGCAATTATACAAATATCATGATGATTTTGAGTAGCTCAAGCATAACAGCGGAATATAGCAACCTCTAAGTCGTAATGCCTATACAATTTTCTATAGAAAAAATTATCAACCCAATCTAAAAAACAACTTAAACCTAAGAATACACGTCTAGAAACAAAATTCAATTTCAACTTCTACAACGAAGTGAGAGGAAATGGCACCTGTTAAGCTTCAACGAAGGATCTCGCTTGTCATGGGAATCAAAAGACCAAATCCTAAGCCTACCGAACCCTCGCCGCCGCTCCCGTTTGTTCTGGCGACGCTGCTCCCGTCGGCGCTGGCACGATCAGGCATGAGCGAGAAGCACGCGTTTCCCCTCGCCGAACTCCCCTGGGATCGTTTAACGATTCGAATATCTAATTGACCTACCGAACCCTTGGGACCTTCTTCAACCCCAGGATGCGAGGAGTAAACACCGCGGTGCCAAACGACTCCGTCGATAGGAGCTCATAGGAGTCATCAGCCTATTATCCCCGGCGTTCCTTTGATGCGATGAGCGAGCCAATCGTCGGATGAAGAGATATTATGGGCCGAAGGGTTTGGAGGAGGGCGTTTGAGATAGATTCTGGGTAGGGTATCGAATTAGCACAAAATCGCCGACGATTTCAGAACCACAGCGAGACATATTGATGCTAGACCATGGTAGGGTTTCCCCTACCCCGAACTCCCCTGGATCATTTGACGATTCGAACATCTATTGAAAGCAGGGTATCGCTCGGCCATGCTTGAGCCGGTGCGAATCGGTACAGTCCTCACCGCTGCTCCCTTTTGTTCTGGCGCCGCTGCTCCCGTCGGCGTTGGCACGATCAGGCGGGAGGTAGAAGCAAGCATTTCCCCTGGCCGAACTCCCCTGGGATCGTTTCGAATATCTAATTGAAAGAGATGGAAGTAAATGAGAACGCAGAGGCATACACTGCCCCGTTAAGAAAATGCATCCTGCATACTCATTTACTCCTATCTCCCTCCTCCAGTGTATGCCTGCGTTCTCATTTCCGCCAATGGTTGAATTGTCTTGATATGCAGGGTATACATTTTCATCTCCAACTTTTCCTTAGAAGAATATATCAAGTTCACCCGGGTCTTCATCTTAGGATCAAGTATAATTCATTCTTATGGCAAGAATAATATTATAATACTCTCAATATTTGTTGAATTTGACTAGTATAGTCGAAGCCATCTTCTTTATACGATCATCGTTGTTATTTCCATACTTCTTTAACAATTTTTCAATTTTAAAAATCTGACCATAATATAGATTTTGAAGTCGAATAACTTGATCCGGACATCAAATTAGTAATCTTGTGAAATGGACTCAATAATTTACATATTCTTTCTGCCCTATTCCATTCATTCCTCCATGGACAATACTTATAGCTTTTGTAGGGTTGATTTCAATTGTGGAAGCGTGTTTTTATCAACCCGAATTTAGATCTAGTCATGTTCGGATTAGTTTTACAGATTTCAACGGCGAACAAATATTGAAACAGTTTCAGTGATATCTGTTGCGTTGAAACGGATGATCGGATGTGAGACTTGATGATGCAAGCCCTCTACGCGTATCCACGCTGAGATCGGGATTGCTTTGATGCGGGATTCGGAAGAACGAAAAACTGTTACATAATTGGCATAGGACTTTCAATCTCCCACTTGCCTTTACGTAATATTTCAAATAGTCGAAATACATGTATCTCCATACACATATTTGCCTGTACATCTTATGTACTAACCCAAAAGAAAAACAAATACAATTATATTCTTCGGTGCTAGCGGATGAATATAACTGTATCCCACACTGATTGTCTAACAATCATAAGCAGATACCGAGACACTCGTATGCGTGTGACCTCGTAGGTTCATCACTAAGCTGGTAGTCAATTAGTCTCACTAATTAACTAATCGAGGTTGGCGTCTAGCAACACTCCTCAACGACCAGATAGTGTGAAGTAACATCCTTACTCTGTAGAACCATGGTAGAAGGATAATATTATTATTTCCCTCCGTCTTTACAGCTCCGGATAATCCTAGGACATGGTCTGACTGTCAAGTCCTAATAGATTATCAACTATGTTTCATGCCTAACATAACTGACTGGTGAATGATCGCAAGAAACTCCTTTCTTCTCTCATTCAAATGCCCTGGCCAAGGTCTTTTCAGTCATTATGTTGCTGACAACATAGAGCTCAAACTCTTTACCTAGAGTTGACGGATTCCATCTTGATCAATCACTAACTGCACAAGCATCTAATCATTCCCAATATCCTTTCAACTTACATCCCAAGGCATAAGGTGTCCAGTATCAAAGAATGGTAGATAACTTGTCAGTTACTATGTTGATCTCAGGTCTAAGGAAATTATAATATTCCAATCCTTCTAGAGAAATTCCTATTGACAGTTCAATGGTAATGTAACCATTAGGAATTCTCCCTTTGGGTCTGTTCAATGATCACATCTCTATGTGCATCATCCATACATGTGATTTAGTAAAAGAGATCTACTAATTTCTATCAAATAGAAACCATCACATCCATGTTGATCTATCCGGATTACTAACGTCCAATTAGTTATCCTATGATCAAGAACGATTTAGATTAAGTTTTTACCAAAACTTGACTCTCTTTATCATGATCTCTATCATGATGACAAGTTTCTAAACTTAATCATGGACTCTATCATACTAGCTATGAAAACATATACACATATATATTTACAAATATCATCAAAATGATCAAATAATGCCATTTCATTTATTTATAAGTGTTCAAAATACAAGACATAAAATAGCTCTTAAATAGTTACAACAGTTGTACTATTCCTAGAACTAATTCCAGCATGCCATGTCTTTCAATCCAATCTTCAACTTGTGCTTGTCAAACTCATTTGAACCAAGCGCCTTTGTGAGTGGATCTGTTGCATTCTCTTTTCCTTCTACTTTCTGGATTTGAACGTCCCCACGCTCAATGATTTCCCTTATCAGATGGTATTTCCGCAGAACATGCTTTGATCTTTTATGAGATCTTGGTTCCTTCGCCTGGGCTATTGCCCCGGTATTATCACATAATAAAGGAACTGGTTCCTTTATCGAAGGCACCACACCAAGTTCAGTTATGAACTTTCTCATCCAGACCGCTTCCTTAGCAGCTTCGCAAGCCGCTATGTATTCTGCTTCAGTAACCGAATCAGCTACAGTATTCTGCTTGTTTGGAACTTTTCCAACACACTGCACCCCCATTGAGACAAAAGACATACCCCGATGTCGATCTGCTATCATCTTTATCAGACATAAAGCTGGCATCCGTGAACCCTTCTAACTCTAAGTTAGAATCTCCATAAACGAGGAATTGGTCTCTAGTCCTTCTCAAGTACTTGAGAATGGTTTTCACCAATTTCCAATGTTCCTCACCGGGATCTGCCTGATACCGACTCGCTACACTTAGCGCGAAGGCTACATCAGGCCTCGTACATGTCATGGAATACATGATGGCTCCCACTGCGCTAGCATATGGGATCCTACTCATGCGTTCTCTCTCTTCTTGTGTCTGAGGACAATCCTCTTTGGAGAGAGTAATTCCAGTGCCTATCGGTAGATAGCCTCTCTTGGAATTTTCCATGTTATACCTCTTCATGATGGTATCAATGTACTGGGACTGTGATAGTCCAAGCAACCTCCTTGATCTATCTCTATAGATCTTTATTCCCAGAATATAGGTTGCTTCTCCCAGATCTTTCATGGAGAACTGTTCGGATAACCAGAACTTCGTCTCTTGCAACGCCGGAATGTCATTCCCTATGAGCAATATGTCATCCACATAAAGCACAAGGAAGACAACCGCGCTCCCACTAAACTTCTTGTACACACAAGGCTCTTCTTCGCATCTAACAAAGTTGAACTCTTCAACTGCCTTGTTAAAGCGAATGTTCCAGGTTCGAGAAGCTTGCTTGAGTCCATAAATGGACCTCTGAAGCTTGCATACCATATGACTTTGAGTTGGCGACGTGAAACCCTCAGGTTGAGTCATGAAGACTTCTTCCTGGAGCTCTCCGTTAAGGAAAGCTGTTTTCACGTCCATCTGCCAAATCTCATAGTCATGGAATGCCGCTATCGCAAGCAGAATCCGAATAGATTTGAGCATTGCCACAGGGGAGAACGTTTCTTCATAGTCAATCCCTTCTCGTTGACTATACCCCTTGGCAACTAGACGAGCTTTATAGGTCTCTACCTGCCCGTCCGCTCCAATCTTCCTTTTGTAAACCCATTTACAACCTATCGGTCTGGAAGCCTGTGAAGAATCAACCAAAGTCCATACTTTGTTGATCTTCATAGATTCCATCTCGGATTCCATGGCTTTCCACCATTTCTCAGAATCAGGGCCTTGTATAGCCTCTTGGAAAGTCAAAGGGTCGTCATCTATATGACCGACCACATCCTCTTGCACCATCAGATTAAGTCTGTCAGGTGCACGTCGAGAACGTGTTGACCTTCTCAAGGAAGCCTGTGTAGCAGGTTCAACCTGCGCTGGGATATCTTGTTGGGCTTGTTCCTGAACAGGTTCCTGAACTTGTTCCTGAACGGGCACTGTCACTTCAACATTTGAAGATGAAGCGCCGGAGCCTAACACTATATCACTCAGCCAAGAACGCTCATTTGACATCTCATGTCCATGAGCTTGTGTTGGCTCATCGGGTTCTTGAATCTCGTCAAGAACTACTTCCCCACCATGAATTCCTTCATCAAGGAATTCCCTTTCAAGAAAGGTTGCCGTTCTATCCACAAACACTTTGCGCTCAGACGGGTGGTAGAAATAATATCCCATAGTTTCCTTGGGTTAACCTATGAACCTACATCTGTCAGACCTAGCATCAAGCTTGTCTGGCTGAAGTCTCTTAACGAAGGCCGGACATCCCCAAACCTTGATGTGTCTCAGGTTTGGCTTACGTCCTTTCCATATCTCATATGGTGTCTTCGAGACTGCTTTGGTGGGAACTTTGTTTAGCAGATAGGCAGCTGTTTCTAAAGCATAGGCCCATAAGTTCATTGGAAGATCAGTGAACCCCATCATAGATCTCACATATCTCATAAGGTTCGATTTCTCCGTTCGGATACACCATTATGTTGTGGTGTTCCGGGAGAAGTCCACTGAGACAAAATCCCATTTTGTCTTAGATAATTGACTAATTCATGACTAAGATATTCTCCGCCCCGGTCAGATCTCAACACCTTGATACTCTTTCCGGTTTGTTTCTCCACTTCACTGCGGAATCTCTTGAACATTTCAAAAGATTCGGATTTGTGTTTCATCAAGAACACAAATCCATATCTCGACATATCATCAGTGAATGTGATGAAGTACGAATATCCACCCCTGGCTAGAACTCTCACAGGTCCACATACATCAGTATGTATCAGTCCTAGGAGTTCTGTAGCTCTTTCCCCGGTTCCACTAAACGGAGATTTGGTCATCTTACCAGTGAGACAAGACTCACAAGTTGCATAATATTCATAATCAAATGGCCTAGGAAGCCATCTCTATGCAACCTGTTGATCCTCTTCTCACCGATGTGACCAAGACTACAATGCCAAAGATACATCTATTTTTTACCATCATCTACCTTTCTCTTTTGGCCTGAAACATGCATGTTAATTAATTCAACATTAACATCAGGTAAGATATAAATTCCTTGTTGTAAATAACCATTCACACAAAATTCATCACCATGATAAATAGAGCAAATATTATTACTAAAAACTGTTCGAAATCCACATCTATCAAGCATAGAAATAGAAATTATGTTCGAAACAAACTTAGGAACATAATAACAGTCGTCTAACAACAAGGTCTTGCCCATAGGCATTACAAGGGAAATTGATCCTACGGCTAGAGCAGCAACACTTGCGCCATTTCCAACCTTCAGACTGAACGCTCCCTTCCTGAACCTCCTACTGATCCTCAGCCCCTGCAACATATTGCAGATGTTAAAACTGCTACCGGTATCCAATACCCATCTAGAAGAATCAATAGTAGTTAAGGAAATCATGAAAACATTTTCCATGAGAATCTTACCTGGCTTCTTGCCCTTCAGAGACTGCAGGTATTCTTTGCAGTTCCTCTTCCAATGCCCCTTCTTCTTACAGAAGAAGCACTCAGCATCAGCTTGGTCAGATTTACCCCTTTTGGCCTTGGGTATGG
>CM071871.1:17186519-17198954 GCA_036759665.1 Gynandropsis gynandra
TATATATATATATATATATATACATGTGTATGTTTACACGTAGATAGAGAAAGTTATATATAACATAGCTTTATATATCATATGGGTCCGTTTCAAACCCTTTTTCTTTGCTTTGATTTGTGCATTTTCATGCAGCAAAAACCATTGGGGACGGAAAACGATGTTATATACATATATATATATATATATATATATTAAGCAAACGCGTCGGTCGCTCATTCCACCATTTTAAAAAGCCCAAAAAAACCACCACGAAGTTTCAAACTCTCCATTTCACTTGGAAAAGAAGAAAAAATTCAGTATACAGTATCCATATCTCCGTGTATACCGATTGATCTTTGCTTTGTTTGATATATAATGCGTCATGGCGGCGGAGGCGGAGGAGCTGCTACGCCGCACGGGATCATACTCGCGGTGGTCGTAGGGATCGTGGTTCTGGTCCCATTCTTCCTTGGAGACGGCGGAGAGGCAGTTACGGAGGCGATCGCAGAGCTTCTGAGCCCCGTCGGACTCCTCCTCCTCCCGATCGTCCTCCTCCTTACGATTCAGTTCCTCTCCTCCGACCGTGGATCCTTCGTCTCCTCTATCTTCTCCACCGGAGAGCCTGATTCAATCCACCGAGTCAGTGGTTCTCCGGTCGGCGTCGCTCTGTTCCTCGTCCTGATCCTCTTCCTGCTCTACAACCGCGTCTCCATCTTCGGTGGCGACGACGATTCCGGAGACTGATAGAACGCCGTTCCAGATCTAGTGTCCATTTTTTTAATGTTTCAAATCGGTTAAGTTATTAAATTATGTCTTTTTCCTCTTTTGTCTACATTTGAAGAAATAGATTTGAGTCAACTATACAGAACAAAGTGTACGAGCGTGCACAGTGCCGGGAGGGGGAGGGAGTGATGTATGCTTACATAAATGCCCAGGTTACAAGGATATAATTACAACTATGTCCTTGCTGTGAATGCAAATTTTAATTCATTGACCTTTTGTATGCGACAAAATATTAAGATACATTTTTTACTTAATTTATCGAGTACAGAAAATGTGGTCCCGATTGAAATGAACTTAAATTTTATATAAATATGATGATTTTTAATAAATTTGTATATATTTAAAACTTTAAATTCTATATGTATATATAAGTATGAGGAATAAATACATAATCAGTATGATATAACTTTAAGAGATGTTTCGATTCATTTATTCGATTAGTATGATATAAAAAGACGAATTAATTCAAATAAAAAATGGATTATTCAAATAATAAATACAATACGTATGATTGATTATACGAACGTACCCCCACATGACCACGTGACATGAGCATGTGAGACATTTTCATATGGGATTCTGTCAGCCAATAATGCGAATCTTGTAACGTTATGTAAAGGAGAATTATAACGTCAAAAAAAGTAAAATAATACATAAATCTTCTTGTGTATTAGAATTCAATTCTATTCTTTCCTAAAAATCTCAATTTCAATTTTATCGATAATTCTATATTTATTTGTTTTTGGATGGACAATTTTCTCCCTCATCCAAAACACTTTGATTTCTATATCTCATCTGGTGCGAAAATTTCTCTTTTCCTAAATCAGATTTTCTGCGAGTAATTTCAAACCGGCATCAGATTTTTCACGAGTAGCTTGAAATCGACATTAGATCCGCCGCGAATAGATTGAAATCATTTAGTATCAACAAAGAAGCTTGGAATTAAATACGTTAAAAAAATTATGGTATATATAGTGAGTTTTTAGTGTTTCTTTTGTGAATTGGATAAACCGAGTGAGTAGTGAGTAATATGTATAGATTCAATTCTCCATTTCCAAACGAGTCTTATATTGTAGTCAAAACGAGTCACCGAGTGAAATGGAGTGAGTCAAATGATCGCAGTGAATCATAGAGTCTCATCGGGTCGCATGGTCGTACTGGGTCACAGAGTTATATTGAAAAACATGGTTGCAGTGGGTCATAGAGTCGCATTGAGTCACAAAGTCTCATCGAGTCTCACAATCGCATTGGGTCACAAAGTCATATTAAAACACATGGTCGCAGTGGGTCACAAAATTTACCTTATTTTTATGTTTTTGTTATAGTTGTAATGGATTCAGTGGATGAAAAATCACATTGATTATTTTTTGTATGATGGTAAATGGAAAAAAAGCGTAAATGGAGAATTTGAATGTGTTGGTAGAGTTCATAAAAACCAGAGAGTATTTTTCTATTTTCCTCCAACTAGTCTGACATATCGGCAACTTATTGATGAGTTGTGTGCATAGATGATGATGAAAAAAAATACAACGAAGTTGAAGTTAAGCTATTTACTCAATATTGTTCAAAATAGGAAGTCGACGCATATAATGAATGACAAGCACCTTATTTGTTATATGTTTGATCACATAAGAGGAATTCGTCCACTGTTGTATGTGGAGATATAATTGACAAGTGTGAAGCGTGAAATGGAAAGTAAGAGGAAAGTTGAAAGTTTAATTCCTGATTTTGGAAGCATTGCTAAAAGAGGTGAGAATGGAGATGTTGTAGATTATGAGGGCTGCGTTATTGTAGGTTCAAATAACAAAAGTAGAGTTGGGAGTAAACCGATGGAAACAATAAATATTTTAAATTCGGATGATTCTGATAGTGAACATACAAGCGGATTAAGAGAAGATGGTGGATGTACCATGAATATGGTCGTTCATGATGTTATGGTTTGTGGTAGTAATAAAGTTGATATTATCGTGCCAACATAGCATAAGGATGGTGATGTGATGGTGAGAATAACATGGCAATGGTAGTTTACGAGAAGCCAAATAATCAAAATTCAGCCTTCGAGTTCGAAGATGGATTGTAACTTAAAATTGGGTGAGAGTTGGATAGCAAGAAGGATGTACATATATTTGTAAGGAAGGGTTCCATTGAAGCTTCTTTAATAAATGCAAAATTGAGTTCTGATTCGAAGTTGTGGGAAGTACGATGCAAGTTTTCCGGAAGTAGTCGTAAGTGAAAATTACGCGTGGTAACAATCCCAAATTCGAAACGGTTTAGTGTGAGAACACACTATCCCATTCATAAGTGTTCACCTATATCTAAATCGAAAAAAGCTACAAAAGGTACAACACAATTAGTTAAAGATTACTTGAATGAGGAATGTATCGGAAAATATGAAACACCTTCAGCAAAAGGATTGATGGCTCATGTAAAAGCAAAGTACAATACCACTGTATTGTATTTGATGACATTAAGAGGAAAATGCAGTGCTCAAAAGAAGATTCGTGGTGATGAAATCGATCATTATAGGAGGCTTCTAGGGTGGTTGCACATGTTTTCAGAAAGAAATCCATGATCTATCACAAATCTTCAATTGGACGGTGATGAGAAAAGCTCCAAATACCTTTTTATGGTTGTGAGAGCGGTTATAAGAGGATGATAATACATGCGTAAAGTGGTTGGTGTGGATGCAATATTTCTGGAAAGAATGTACAAGGGGGCATTGATTGTGGCAACCGTGCAAGATGGTGAAAATCACCAATATCCTCTTTCTTGGGGAATAGTCGATAGAAAGAAGGACAAATCATGAATGTGGTTTATGTCAAGGTTGAAAGAGGTGATACCGAATGGACGTGATGTCGTTGTGATATCTTATTACCATAAAAGCTTGATAAAAGCAGTAAAAAAGTGTACAAAGAAGCTGATCATGGTTTTTGTGTGCGTCATATATCGGAAAAAAGCTACGTCAATAAAGGCCAAAGTAGAAAGAGTTCAAAGGGTGATATTGTGGCGAAAATATTCTTTAAATGTGTAGCAGCATACACGATAAATGAATTTAAAGAGCTATTTACTGATTTGATGGTCAAGTACAAATATAACCATTGTAACCTTTTTTACCATGGTGACCTCTATGACCTTTGTGACCTTTGTGATTGTTGTGACCTTTGCGCATGTATCTTAATGTTGCAAAGTATTTGGAGAAAGATGAACCTGATCCTTTAAGTTGGTAAGATGCAAATTTAAGGGTGAAAGATATAACTTATTAACCACTAATAGGGTCAAGTTAATAAATTCCATGTTGAAGACATCGAATTTTTTTTCGGTCCGAGCATTTTTAGATATTTGTTTGGGAAAGACATTGGAATGGTTCAATAAGTATAGGTTGGAAGCAACTACTGGTGATGATTCTCAAAAGTTAACATCGTATGTTGAGAAAATGTTACATGAACGGTTTGGACAGACATCCAAGTATGAGGGTATTGAATTGAATAGGCTGAGTGATAAGTATGACATGAGGGTAGAAGAATTATAGTGAGTCTTAAAAAAAACGTGCGACTGCAAAATGTTTGATGTGGATAAGTATGTATGCAGTCACACAATTGCGGCTGCACATAAGGTTGATAAAGGTCACAAGATACCAAAACTATGTTAAACATACTACTCCGAGATACATGATGTATGACTTACCAACAAATTTTGTATCCGATTCTTGATTGCAGTGATTGGCACATTCTATAAGTGAAAGGGACATAAATGTAATTTTGGTTTATTAGGGTTTCCGTTAGGGTTTCATATCTCTTGTATATTGTTATATAGCTGATGTAATTTCATTCAATCAATATACGAAAACCTTTCTACATGGTATCAGAGCGATAGATCCAAACCCTAAATACTCTAACCGCCGCCGGCCTCATCTCAAACCCTAACCACCACCGCCGGCCACCCTCTCCCTCTTTTATCCTCACCGCCGGCCTCCAAACCCTACCCTCCACTCACCGTCGGCCAAGCTATCTCATCACCGTCGGCCAACTCCTCTCAAAACCCTAACCCTAATTCTTGTTCAAGCACCCCCCTAACCCTACCCGTTGGTATCCCGAATCAATACAATCGCAATCGACAGAATGGTCCAAACCAATGACGTCGAAATGAGAACACATCGTCATCGGGATGAATCCTACTCTCCACTTACCATCGGACCAGCTACTTCATCACCGTCGGTCCTCTCAATTCCCCTCAACACCGTCGGTCCTATCAATTCCCCGATCGGGCACTTCCTCTCTACCCAAACGGGCACTCGTTCCAAACCCTAATTCTCACGCACCACTATGGCTACCTCCTCCGCTGCTGATGCAACTCCGGCTTTCAACGTCAATGATCCCCATGCAACACTCCTCACCGTCAACATGACAAACGTGACCAAGCTCACCTCCTCCAACTATATGATCTGGAGTATTCAGATCCGTGCACTCCTTGAAGGTCATCGGTTGGAGTGTTTTCTCCAAACCGATTCACTTGTTCCCGATGCCACTATCACTGTTAATGGCATCTCAACACCGAATCCAGCGTTTGCGCCCTTCAAATAGCAAGATCGTCTCCTATTCTCGACCATTTTAGGAGCAATTTCGCCCCCATTACAACCGATGTTTGCTAGGGTTTCATCTGTGCGAGAGGCGTGGCTTCTCCTTGCTCGCACATATGGTAAGGCATCAAGGGGGCACATCCTTCAATTGAAGGAACAACTCAAACGAAGCTCCAAAGGATCTCAACCCATAGATGATAATATGCGCACCATCGTCAACAAGGCGGATGAATTAGCGCTCCTCGGCAAACCCCTTGATGCGGAAGACTTGTTGCAATACATTCTCGATGGATTGCCGGAGGACTACAAACCGATTGTCGATGCTGTGAATGCCCGAGATAGCATCATTCCGATTGAGGAACTCCATGAGAAACTCCTCAATCACGAAGCGAAGCTGCTTCAAGCCGCCCCATTGCTATTCACGCCGCCCGTAAATGCGCTTGCTGTCAACACTCGTCCGAGTCAATACAATCGCAATCGACAGAATGGTCCAAACCAATGGCGTCGAAATGAGAATAGATCGTCATCGGGATACCAAGGTCGCTGTCAATTGTGTGGCATCTTTGGGCATAGCGCTCGTAAGTGTCCACAGCTCGGAACTAGAAACCCTACTCCTGCACCGTCACCACCGTGGGCTTCATCACCACGACCATGGCAGCCACGTGCCCACAACACCACTCTCACAAATTATGAACCGGAGTCATGGCTACTTGACAGCGGCGCTTCCCACCACATCACATCGGATCTCCAAAATTTGTCGCTACATTCTCCGTACAAGGGAGGTGAAGAGGTGGTAATTGGTGATGGTTCCTCCTTGCCCATCACTCACATTGATTCTCTCTCGATCCCTAGCTCGATAAATGATTCTTGTTTGCATCTTGATCAAGTTCTATGTGTACCTACGATGAACAAGAATCTGATCTCCATTCATCAATTGTGTCGGACTAATGACATTTCCGTGGAATTTTTTGATGATCATTTTCAGGTGAAGGATCTAAAAACGGGGGATCCTCTACTTCACGGAAAGGCTAGAGATGGTGTCTATGAGTGGCCGAAACCCAAGTTCACCCAACCTCCAATTGTGGCTCTTCATAGTGTCAAGACCACTTTGTCCGAGTGGCATTCACGTTTAGGTCATCCTTCGCTTTCTATTTTAAAGCGTATTGTTTCTAAGAACTTTTTACCATTGTCTAAGTCGAGTTTGTCGTTGTTATGCAACTCTTGTTCCAGCAATAAAAGCCACAAATTGCCTTTTCATGAATCTTCCATCTCTACGTCGTTTCCACTTGAAATCATCTTCTCCGATGTTTGGACATCACCAATCATCTCGGTTGATGGTTTCAAATACTATGTCATCTTTGTTGATCACTTCACTCGCTATACATGGCTGTACCCTCTCAAACAAAAATCCCAAGTTCGAGAAACCTTTATCACGTTCAAAGCTCTAGTTGAAAAACAATTCCAACGCGTCATCCGTACTATCTACACCGATAATGGTGGAGAGTACATTGCCCTTGCTTCATTCCTCTCCACAAACGGCATATCCCATCTTACCACCCCCCTCACACGCCTGAACACAACGGTATATCGGAACGTCGTCACCGTCATATCGTTGAAACCGGTCTTTCTCTCCTATCTCATGCATCCTTACCTCCTTCGTTTTGGTCATACGCATTCCCAACTGCAGTTTATCTCATTAACCGCTTACCCACTCCCGTTCTTTCGTATGACAACCCATTCACTAGACTTCTTGGCACCCATCCGAACTATCTTAAGCTTCGGACCTTTGGCTGCCTATGTTATCCGTGGCTTCGTCCATACTCCGCAAACAAACTTTCGCCCCGTTCTAAACCCTGTGTCTTCCTAGGATACTCCACCACTCAAAGTGCCTTTAAGCTTCAGACTTTCGGCTGCCTATGTTATCTGTGGCTTCGTCCATACTCCGCAAACAAACTTTCGCCCCGTTCTAAACCCTGTGTCTTCCTAGGATACTCCACCACCCAAAGTGCCTACTTGTGTCTTGATCCCATAAGTTCACGAATTTATACATTTCGTCATGTAGAGTTTCATGAAACCGTATTTCCATACTTCAACTACTCCCAATATTTCACAAACAACGACTTCAACCCCAATCCGCCTGCATCCTCATGGTCGTCACCCGTTTGTGTTGTTCCATCTTATCCAATGCCACTCGTGACACCGTCTTCCTCCGTCACTCCTGTAACGGATCCTTCACCGGACATGCTCACATCGAGGGCGCCCGCGGACATGGTCTCTGTTGCAGCTAACTCCCATTTGGATGTTCCGGCTATTGCTGGTGGTGGCAACATTCACCCCATGCAAACGAGATCTAAAGCAAAATTGTTGCAGGCTACTAACCCGACCGGGCACCAGGTACACCGACCGATCGTGCATCATGCCCGCGCGGGTGACCCTTCCACCCGAGTCGTGCAAAGTTATGGGGATGATTTAACAACATCTACCCGATCGGGCTCTTCCTCACCACCCGATCGGGCACTCCCTCCTGACACCGAACCTACAACCGTCTCTCAAGCCCTAAAAGATCCGCGTTGGAGGAAGGCAATGAGCGAGGAATTTGATGCACTTGTTCGTAATGGAACATGGGATCTTGTACCGGCTCAACACGCATCAAATGTGGTTGGATGCAAGTGGATTTATCGTATCAAACGATTACCTGATGGTTCGGTGGATCGCTACAAGGCCAGACTTGTGGCGAAAGGTTTTACACAACGACCGGGAGTGGACTTCTTTGAGACATTCAGTCCAGTAGTTAAACCCGCTACCATTCGATTGATTTTGAGTATTGCAATTGCAAATGGCTGGAGTCTTCGTCAACTAGATGTCAACAATGCATTTCTTCAAGGGCAACTCACGGAAGAGGTATACATGACACAACCCCCAGGTTTTGTTGATCATGATCATCCTCACCACATATGCAAACTCAACAAGGCAATTTATGGTCTCAAACAAGCTCCTCGGGCTTGGTATTCGGAACTTCGGGATTTTCTTCTCGGCCAAGGCTTTCTCAACTCCCTGGCCGACGCATCCTTGTTCATTCTTCACAATTCCGAGATAACTATATATGTTCTTGTCTATGTGGATGACATTGTGGTCACAGGAAGCAACTCGGGAGCAGTCCAACGCTTCATCATAGTGCTTGGAAACCGCTTCTCCATCAAAGACTTGAGCAATCTATCTTACTTCCTTGGCATTGAAGTAACACGCACAGCCTCTGGATTACTTCTCACTCAACGCAAATATGTCACGGATATCCTCAACAAAGCTCACTTCTCCGAAGCAAAATCAGTCACCACTCCTATGGCCCCTAGCGCACGTCTTACCTTGTCCTCAGGTGATAAGTTAGAAGACCCAACCAACTATCGGACTCTTGTTGGAAGTCTACAGTATCTCACACTTACGAGACCCGATATCAGCTTCGTTGTCAACAAATTATCTCAGTATATGCATGCCCCGACAACGGAACATCTACAAGCTCTCAAACGGGTTCTACGGTATTTGGTTGGAACACGAGATCGTGGTATCTTCTTCTCCGCCGGTAATACTCTCTCTCTCTACACGCCTTTAGTGATGCAGATTGGGCGGGGGATCGTGATGAGTATATTTCTACGGGGGCATATATTGTCTACCTTGGCAGCCATCTCATTTCTTGGTCTTCCAAGAAACAGAAATTCACCGCTAGATCATCCACCGAAGCGGAATATCGTGCTATCGCAGACACAGCAGCAGAACTCCGATGGATCACGTCTCTCTTAACGGAACTCGGTATTTCTACATCACAACCTCCCGTCATTTATTGTGACAATATTGGTGCAACATATTTGAGCGCAAATCCCGTCTTCCACTCTCGCATGAAGCATCTAGCTTTGGATTACTTCTTTGTTCGTCAACAAGTGCAAGGCGGTATTCTCCGAGTTTCTCACGTCAACTCCAAGGATCAACTAGCGGATTTACTCACTAAACCGCTCGCTCGTCAGCCATTTCTTAGACTTTGTCACAAGATCGGCATCACCGAAGGTGCTCCGTCTTGAGGGGGCATATAAGTGAAAGGGACATAAATGTAATTTTGGTTTATTAGGGTTTCCGTTAGGGTTTCATATCTCTTGTATATTGTTATATAGCTGATGTAATTTCATTCAATCAATATACGAAAACCTTTCCACACATTCCTCCTCAACATTCTGAAGTAACGGTTCTACCTCCTATATTGGTTGAGAAAAGGCAAAAAGGGAGACCTAAAGAAAATCATTATCATGGACCCGGTGAAGCTCGAAGAGAAACCCCATCTTGGTTGAGATAAATGGGTTCAAATGCCAGAATCACTGACACTCTTTGGAACATGATAACCCAGACAACTCCAAAATAAAAAAAGAAAAGTTTGTTAGTTTGTAATATTATATTATTTATATTATTTGTACTAAACCTTGGTTTACGATCTTTCATAATTATAAATCGAAAAAGTTTTCAAGTTCACATCTATTTTCCTCATTGATGCAAAAGGACTATTGTGACCTTTGTGACCTTACAACCTTTGCAACCCATGCGATCCTTCCAACATATACGACCCTTGTGTCCCATGCGACCGATGCGACCCTTGTGAATGTGACCCATGTGACCCATGTAACCTTGCCACCCATGGGACCCATGTGACAAATGTGATCCATGTGACCCATGTGACTTATCGTTTCGATGTCAAACTCTTGTCTTTTTGAATGCCTGCTATGCCTTTTTCGAATGTCAATGATGCCTTTTTCGAATACGCGTGTCTATGACACACTCTCATGTGTCCATCCATATCTCTATTAAAAGGTTCATCAAGTTCTCTAAGTCTCACCATCTCACCCGTTTGTGACCTTTGTGATTTTGTCATGAAGGTGACATGGTGGACGCAGGGCATCGTGTTGTCTCTGTGTTACTCAAATCTGGGTAATCGACAGACTCGGTCTTTACACCGTCACGTACAAGTCTTTACAATGTGGATGAAGGATATCATATAGTATTTTCATTACTCAAGATCTGGGTAATCGGTAAACTCGGTCTTTATGCGGTCACCTACAGTCTTTACAACGTCTACAGTGGTCATCATGCTGCTTCTGTGCTACTCAAGATCAAGGTAATCAGCAAGCTCGAATGCAGGGCATCGTGCGGTTTTCACGATACTCAAGGTCCGGATCAAGGGTGAGAGTCACACACGAGTCTCTACAATGTTGAAGGAGGACATCGTGGTGTATTTGCGTTGTGACTGTTTTCCCTTTTGTGACCTTTTTTTTCTCTTTTGTAACCTTTGTGATCTTTAGGACTTTTATGACCTTGTCAATCATTATAAATAAATCTATAAATTTTTCGAGTTCGCATCTATTGTTCCTAATTATGTGAAAAAGAACTATTGTGACATTTGTGACCTTTCGACCCAATATCATGGGATCCCAACCGATTCATGTGGTCCAGTATGACCCTTGTGCAACCCTCAATTGGCATAAATTAGTATAATGCATATTTAAACGTAGAAAATATCTTATTTTGTATGGTTTACGTCCTTTCATCCTTATAAATCCATAAATTTATCGAGTTAGCATCTATTGTTCCTAAATATGTGAAAAAGTACTACCGTGACCTTTGTGACCTTTCGACCCAATATCACGTGAACCCATCCAACTCATAGAGCCAATATGACTCTCAATTGGAATAAATTAGTACGATGCATATTTAAACGTTGAAAATGTCTTAGTTTGTATGGTTTACGTCCTTTCATCCTTATAAATCTATAAAGTCATCGAGTTCGCATCTTATGTTCTTAATTATGTGACAAATGACTATTGTGACCTTTGTGACCTTTCAACCCAATATCACAAGAACCAATCCGACTCATGCGACCCAATATGACCCTTCTACGACCCTCAATTGGCATAAGTTAGTACAATGTATATTTAAATGTTGAAAATGTCTTATTTTGCACGATTTTCGTACTTTCGTCCTTATAAATCCATAACTTCGTTGAGTTCACATCTCTTGTTCCTAACTATATGAAAAAGACTACTATGACCTTTGTGACCTTTCGACCAATGCGACCCATGCGTGTCGCTTTAGAAATGTCATTTTCAAAATTTTGAATTATAGATGTTTAATTAAGAATCAATATGGACAACAATATTAATAATGTCGAAATTTGGCAAAATTTTAAATGTATTGTTTTGAAATTTGCTCAAATTTATCCAACGAGTTCTTAAAATACTACTATACTTTTGAAACACATTTATTTGTTCTACACTTCTTGTGACACATGGGAAAAATCCATTTTAACTGTTGTTTAATGATAACACGTAATCCGTAGTAGTTTTTATGTCATTCTTAGGTATAGTTTTGATTAGATTTATTAGATTTCATTCATTTATCGAGATTATTCGAGGATTTCATCTACATTTCGTGTTATGTGTAGGAAACGAAGACATGACGAGAAACACGAGAGATATTGGCAATTTAACCCCGAAATAACAAGGTTCAACTTGTGCAAAGCCGTGGACTGAAGAGAACATACAAACACCGAGCGAAAGGAGCGAAAACAACATTTTAGGTCATGCACGCTCGGGCATCGGAAGTGTGCCCGCTCGGGTAATTGATGCCAAGACAACCCCGTAGCTTTGCACGACTCGGGTGCTCAAGGAACATGGTCGGGCATGTGTGCCCGATCGGGTGGAATTGGAGTGCCCGCTCGGGTTAATTGTCATCAAGATGCGCCGTAGGTTTGCACGACTCGGGCTGAAAAGGAACTCGCTCGGGCATGGGTGCCCGCTCGGGCGAAAATGGGTGTACACGGTCGGGCACAAGGCCTGCACGAGCGGGTAGAAGCTGTGCCCGCTCGGGCCCTTGATTTTCTCAACTAATTCCCAAGATTTAGAACAACCAAATCATGAGAAATCAGATCTATATAAAGGGGATTCGAACCAAATTGAGAAGGGGGGGACTGAAGGACAATTCAGAACCATAGAAGACACACTTGGAAGGATTGAGACGGACGGAACGAAGGATCCGAAGCATGGAGGATCTATGGAAGACAT